>OX467107.1:25442656-26042656 GCA_950106695.1 Biston stratarius
TGGAAGAGATCGCTCTAAGCGAAAAGGCCGCCAATTGTTCAACTAGTATTAAGTTTATACTTTAAAATTGTTTTTAGTAATAATTGGTGTGAACAATAAAGAGTTATATTATTATTATTATATCATACGATATACCTCATATTGTAATACCATACTATACATTACACCATACCATAATTATTGCCTAGTTTGGAGCTAGATGGAGATGTGTCATTAATGTCTTTTAATATTTATATGTTGGTGCAATTTACGATGAAAATTTCAGTGGCGGAAATAACACTGGCAAGCACTGGCACATAATTATACAAATACGATTCAAATACATATTATCCATAATCATTGCAGTACAATAGTGTTCGCGTGGCTCTCTACCATTAATCTTGTCAAACGAGAATGAAGTGGTCAGACGTAACCCTCATTTCTCAAACCGACGACTAATTAATTACTCTGAAATTCCCTATCTATGCAAATGGAATCATTCCTGAAAAATGTTTATTTAGGCATATTTTTGTCACATTGATGATGAAGCGAAATTCTTAATCAGGTTTATCGTTCATCATGGAATATTAAAAGCATAAATAATAGATAGTTTCTTTTTTATGCAACAGTATTTAGACGAACGAGACGATCTGAGATAACGCCTGTCCATGACCATTGCAGCTGTACACAGGACTTTGAGTAGTAAAACAAAATCCAGGGTATCGCTGATTTGACGCTCGTCACTTTGAAACATTAGACGCTTAGTCTCAATAGTTAATTAAACTAGCTGAAGCACCCTTCTAAGCGGAGCACAATAATGTTTATACACTACTGCTTCACGGCAGAATTCCTGAAACTGCGTTGGTTTCTGCGTATACGACCTCCTGCTAAGGAGATCTACCACCTAGTAAATCAGTTGCAGACAAATATGTGTGTGACTTTTTCATGTAACAATTTTTTGTATTTGGAATAACATAGCTTATATTCGGGGAAAAAACCTAGGCTGTGTAGCGATGATAGCTCAGTGGTTAGCGCAGTCAGTTCACACGCCGAAAGGCGTGGGTTCAAACCCTTGAGCTGCGGGTGAAGGAAAAACATCGTGAGGAAACCATAGCATGGTGGTAAGGTATTTTATAGTACTCGGCTGGCTACCACCCTCTTGAAAATTTGCCGACTTAAGAGCCAGTTTCATTCCAGGTCAGGTGTGCTTTACCATCTTCAACCACACCGTGCACTTAAGATCAGGTGAGCTGTGGTCAAATTAAAATTTTAAAACAAATAGGCTGCATTTTATTTCGGAAGACGTGTGTAAAACCGCGGAACGTGTCTAGTAGATATTAACTGTCAAAATTAGCGATTACTTAAAGAAATCTGTATCTAAAATAATGGAGACAGTGGCATAAAGTACTGTTAAGTTAACGTAGTGAAAAGCCTTTGTTTTGTTAATTACAGAGCCCGGGGCAGTCCGCACCTGCCTTCGCCGCAGTAGAATAAACTCGGCGACTAAATTTCCTCTGTTTAAATTAAAAGATAGTCCTGACCAATAGTTACTTCCGCCCGCAGGGAATTCCATTTTACGTTCCAAATTAACTTGCATTTGTGGCTCGATTGAAAACTATTTGTAAAATGACTCAAACATTTTATGAATGAATGGAAATATCCTAGAGATGTGCTTAGGTTGATTTCATGCAGTTTCCGTTTAAATGTTCATAGTAGCCACTTTCTATTGCGTTAGATTTTTTTAAAGGAGCTTCTGTCTGTGGCTTTGCTGGATCGAGAGATGTGTGATTCACAGAAATTTAAAAGAAATACCTTATATGAAAAAAAATTACAAGTGTACGTTGCGCCTCGTGTTTTATTTCGGACTTCAACTAAATGATGATCAGGAACTTCACAAAGCAAATAAAAAAAAACACACGTAAATCTGTCGCGCAGTTTATGAGTTTATCGCAAACAAACTCCGATCCAGAAGTGGAACAGAGAAAACAGGTACCTTCTAGCACAGCGTGTTCTATCCTGACTACATCATAGATGAACATCAAGCAGGATGTGGTCAAACGCGAATCTATTCCGTATAGGGATTTTATACATATGTAGGTCTAGTGACGTAGCTAGGAATCTACAGGCCCTGCAAAAAATAATGTTTCATCGAGTAAATTACTTTTACATTATTAATTTTTCAATAAGTAAAGTTGGCTACACTTTTCAAACAACAAAAAGAATTCCAGTTGCCAATAGATAAAAAAAGGGGGGAAAAGTTTGAATTGCTTGATGATTGATTTTTTGACTATTTTTATTTGTATTTGCTTTTAATTGAGTTGCCATGATTGTAGTTTTGTTGCAACCTGATATATTTCAAATCCCACAAAATACATTTTCATGTAAAATGTTGGGCTAACACTGTCACGAAGTTATCAGATCTCATGTAGAGCCAAGCTTCTAACTCTACACGAAGCAATAACTTCACAAACTACACTTTTAGACAAAATATGTGGCTTGGCCATTTCGCTACATTCACATGGGCATAAGGTGAAAAATGTATTCACTGTTCATTACTTTTCTATTATACAATAGTTCTTACAGTAACGAAAAGGTCCTTGCACTTCGCTTGGTTCGCCTTGGCGAGGGCACTGTCGTGCCCCCAGATATCTTAAAGGTGGGAGAAGTTACAGCAAGACTTGCTTAGCTGTCTGGATCCAAGGGCCCCGGTGCACGACACCTCCTAGCCTCTTCTAGCCCCTTAGTAACTCTCGCTTGAAACTTTGCTTCGTCGTTTAAATTCTGCGCTATGGAAAAATGAAAAACGCAATAACCTGACGTCATTTAACTTTAAACGAGTTTAAACGGTTTCAGCAGGTAAGTGGGCATTGAACAATATATTTTATATAAGATTATCTCGTTGGTTCACCCGCAATATACAATGAAAACTGTACCTACATTTTTCTAAGAGAGAAAGTATAATTCACAAACATACAAAATGTCTTTATTTATGATTTTTTTACAATTTACATGGGCTTGGCTTCTCTTGTTAAGTTTAAACAACCTGCATTCGGAATCAGTCAATTTTAAGATGAAAACTTCTTAGCACGGAATGGCATCACCGTGCGGACGCCGAGACCATTACGTTGCAGGGACAGGAATCCGTATAGTGCCAAGGACTTGCGACCTAGGTGTAGGTTTAGGGAGCCCTTTTAAATACGTATTAATGCTCACCTTCACTACCCGTGACTCCCTGCCCAACCAAATTTAATATTATGATCCTACAGGTGCTGCTTTGGATACTTACCGATCTTGGCAGACCGAGATATCAGTAGATTAAAGCAAGATGCTGGCAATCTTCTCATTCACCCTATTAAAAAAAAAACATTTATTAACGCGTTTTTGTATACGTACATATATTTTATGTTTTGTTTGTTTACAGTGGGTATTTTAAATGCTTGTTAGTGTTTTTGATTCAATAACTGTTCTGTTTGGTCGAAATGAAAGTTGCTTTAGCCATGTTAAAATATATTTTTTACATTGATGAAATGGCAGTGTATTTTTTAAATCTGCTTATTTTATTGTATAGGTATTTTATTATGGAAACTGACGTGGTCTTGACACATTTTTGTTTTATTTATGCGGGATTACTCCCGTTTAATTTTATCGGAAACTCCGACTATAGTTTCGGCCACATCCGGTGGCCTTCATCATGGGGACAAAGGTATAGGTATTGTAATAGAACGTGCTAAGTATACGTGTATTTGACTGGCTAGCTACCACTCTTACGTTGAAAATCTGCCGCCAAGTAATTACGGTATGTTCCGGTAGCCTCAGTTGAGAACTAGTTCCATTCTAAACTAGGTGCTCTTCCCATCTTCTATCATACAAACGCTAAACATCAGGTGAGCTGTGGTCAACATCTTGTTTGTAAAAAAAATAAGCGTGAAGAAGCAAACATAACACTTACCTATTCATAAAAAAAAAAAACTATTTAGTAATTACTACTATTACTAAATTAATGTAATGTTCACTCTACTAAAAATACTACTAAATTCGTCCCGTAAAATATTACCAAACGCAGTCGTTCGACAGATTCACGCTTATAAAAATGTGAATAGTCTATTAATTAGAAAAACAAAACTACCTGCAAAAGTTATATAATTTTAAAAACATGCTGCCATCTCGTCTCGGGTTTGTAGACAACTTTGAACAACACTTGCTACGCCAATCTTTTTCTACGACTAACGAGAGCTCTCCGCCAGTTTAAAGCATACTTTAACATAAAATAACACTTGAAGGCGGAGGGAGCGGGCACACGTATCGCATTAGCCCTCGACGGGCGGTGACGCGTGCGCTATCATGGCCTTAGGGCAAGCTGAAGAGCCCTAGAATTCATCCTCGGCAATCCCTCTGGTCCTTAATCAAACTACACAGAATTTTGTACCAATGTTATCGTACCTACTACAACGTCATATACTAGAGACTAGCATAATAATTTACGTGCTACGTAAATGTTACAAAAATACAGCGAGACAGCGCCACTGGTGGAAGCAAATCAAAACTGTTTTTAATAGATAAGACTATCGTTTATGTACTACTAAATTCTCGTAAATTAATATGCTACTATAGAGCCAAAGATCTGCCATTACGGTTTGCGTAAAAAATATCGTCCAAGAGTTTGACACCAAAATGAATGAAAAAATTATGAGCGTCTCTGACGGGTTTAAACAAGACCTGACGCTGAACATCTGAGCAGTCATTCTTTTGGAGTTATGGCGGGAACGCAGGCTATCTTTTATTAAAAAAACGTGTCATAAAATGATGTTTTTTTATTCGTAAAGTGCCGAATTACGTGCGGTCTTATGATAAAGTAATATAGTATGGTGAAACATAAGTTTTCGTGTTCCTTCCAAAAGTTTGTAGCAAAGGTATCACTATTTTACTATCGCATGACTGGACACGAATTTGGCTTACTTTATGTGGCTTTGATTTTGACTGCGACTTATTTCAATTACACTGACATAAATGATTTAAGTTAAATTGTTTTAAAATATCAAAAAACTTGACATTGGCAAATAAGTCCACCGCCAAAATCAAAGAAGACAATATTTTTTCTTCATTTGTTTTTGACGATGCACTTGGCACATACTGTCAGTGTTAATTGTAAAAAAGAATATGTCAAAGTCAAAATCACACAAATAAGTCACGGACTAGTCCTTCCTCATTAAAATTATGCCAACTTTGTTAGAAACTTCCACTGCGTTTTGAACGCGAGACTTTCACCATATCAAAAGTTGCCCACATGCGTGCACGTAATTCGGCAATTGTACAATTAAACAATTTTTTTTTTTAAATATAACATAAACATATTATTTTCAGACAGGAGGCACTACAGAAACAATTTTAATTAAAGTCACTGGCGGAATTTACATAGAAACAAGCTTAAAAAACAGTGCTAGTTTTTTTATGAAAAAAAAACAAACATTTTGGCGCCAAGAATTCGCCATTGTGATTTTTTATTATAATTTTCATATATTTGAATTGTTTGCAATTTTAAATATATAAAATTTTAACGTCGTACTATATTTTATTTCAAGTCAAACATTCGTTCGTAATTTTTGTTAGTCGTATAAACTGTGAGTGAGTCGAGTTTTATTACCGAGGCTGTTTGTTTGCCCGCGAAGCAATCAACAAACACCGCAAATGGTACGTATACGTATGTAGTTACAATAGTACGTAAGTATTGAGGTTACGGCGCACCGCTGTGCCAAAATGCCTTGATGCTTAGGGTTGCTTATTATCTTTATTTTTCAAATAGAAAAGATTTAAAGAAAAAATAATATTTATCGGCTACAAATAGCAATTGAATATGGAATGCCTAATCCCAAATGTTTGAGGTCGGATTCAGTTATAGATACAGTCAAAATCACATTAATCATACACAAATCATACACACACACTCACAATTCGCACACTCGCTCTTACACACACGCACAGATAGACACAGAGAGAGAGAGAGAGACACCTATCTCATTTATATGTGTAATTTCCTATTTGTGTTATATCATCCTCATCCTCATCCTCATCCTCATCCTCATCCTCATTGTACCCATCATTATAATAACACTTACAATAATATTTGAAATAGAGAAAAAACAGTTGTTTCAAAGAAAATAGTAAATATAGAAATATAATATGGTTAGAAAATTTATTCATTATGATAAGTACAATTTCCACTTTTTGGCTTAGTACTACTTTTTAACGTAACCCTGTACACTCACACATACAATAATGGTCACAACCAAAAATATTAAAAAGGTTAATCTCGACTGAAATGGTATAATTATCTATTATATGTTGGAACAACTAAACAGATTTTTATAAATTTTACTATATATCACAACTCTTTTTTATTTATTTTTTATTTTATAATCCATTACGTCGTTTTAAATACAACCCTCATGTTACGACCAAACCAGTTTTTATGCGCCTTTTAATTTAAACATTTTAGATTTTAGAACTTTTTGAATGTACTATTATGTATTCTGCGCTGAGAGGTAATGTTATTTTTTGTGCTTAGGTACGTCTGAATTTTTGTTCATCCAATACATTTTTTTAATGTAGTGAGTATGTTAAATGGCTGATAGGAAGTCGTAGTCAAAACATTGGATATTTATATTACAACGCAGTGTTTATAAAATGTTTCATTTTTCATTACTTCTCAGGAAAGTTGTAGGAGAAAGATAGACGATATACTAGGAAATGGCCACACTGCACTGACTAGAAGTCTTGATATATATATGGTAATTCAATTTGTCGGATATTTCCACTTAAATTTGTTAAAAAAAATATATAATTTTCAGTTGTCTAAGATTTTTGACTTATCTTAAATAGTAGCTTAGCAACCCTATCCGTAGAGCTCGAGCCGCTCGTAACGCTCCAGACAATTATAATAGAGCACACTGGGAATTAGCTTCAAACTTAATTTAAATAAAAGTAGGTACTAAAAGAAAATTGCATATTGTATGGCTTTATCCGAGTGCATGCTTAAGATCTGTCTCTAACTTTAGTAATTGATTCCGTAGTGTTTTAATTTTTATTTTTTTCGTGTAAAACATAAATTTAACTGTTACTTTAATTTCCAAAAATAAAATAAGTAGATATTAATTAACACGCTGAAATTAATAAAAATAGTTTAATTTAATGAACTAGTGTCTATTAACTAAGCACTAAATCGCTTGTATGGACTAAAATAACAAAACATTGAAAACAATAAGCAAAGTTGCTTGAAAACGATAGGCAGATAGACTTGTAGCATTCAAGATTCTTATTTATATTTTACTTACAGCTTACAATATTTTATTATGTAAACTGACGTAGTTTTGACACAGGATAACTGGCAAGATACTGGCCCAAGATACAGGCTACACCAAGTTTGGGGCCCGCTAAAACGTCTAATAACGTATGGTTTTGCTTTTATATAATTTTTATGTCGGTCATTAGTGTGGACGTGAACCGAATCGCAGCACAAGTTCCGAGAGATGGCAGCACCATCGCGATGACGTCGATTATTATCGGCAACTCCATGCTACAACAGAGATAGCCGGTGGATGGCCGCTAGATGGAAGACACTTACCAAAAAAAATTTGTTAAAGAAGTGGTTTACACCATTTTGGAGATTATAAAAATTTGAAACCTACAGTATAATATTCATTACAATTGATAGCCTCAACCTCAAGGGATGAATATACAAATATATAGGTTTTTTTATATAAATGTATAACATTGTGTCAAACACAGTTTTAAAGTTAGAACTTGCTCGAGATTATGTGCTAAAAGTTCAAGATATTTGGCATCACTGGTACGAGAAAAAGTTTCGACATCTAGCAACCCTGAATTTTGGCTGTTGTAGGGATCGGTTCCTGCACAATAGGAACTGTTACTCGTTTCGCTTGCACAGTACGACTTTAAATTGAGTAAAGTAAATTATTAAAAGTAATAAAACGTGATTATTGTGTAATCGCTGTTTCGCGCTACTCCATTACCCTAGTTATACGTCCACACTATGTCGGATGATGGTGCTGAAAATATTGACGATCCGACGCATATTATACCATTTTATTTACTTCCGTATTTTTTAGTACGTGACATACTCCAATCCCGTTGCACTCTGCTTTGACTCCACGAAAAACGTAAGACGTAATTAAACGTCAGTAATCCCGTATAAGGAAAACAAAAGTGTTCACAAGGTTTTTTATTGTTCACTAGTATATCTGAAGATATATCTAACAAGTCAGTAGCTTCAGCTATTGTTAAGCTGTAATGAACACCTTAAAGGCACAAATAAAACCTCCTTGAAGATTTGTAGACGTTCTTTAGAAGTTGCTTGCAAAAAATATCACAGAAAACCGTGAGAGAGATTTTAATAAGGACGTTGGAGTTTACGGTGGATGGAAAGATGAAAGCATTACTGCGACATTCAGGATCTTGATAACCATATTAGAAACCACAGATTACGTAAACTTTATGCAAAGTTTTTTTTTTAATACAAAATTGTGTCGAGATGATTTCGTTGCCGTGATGGTGGGGGTCAATTTTGTCGGCAATAGTAATTTAGCAAAAAACTTTTACTACCTATATAGCTGAGCTATTATTCGATTCTATTGCGTTCGTTTATTTGATAGCTGTTCTGCTTCATGGGTTATAGGACGTGAGCTCGATTCATAATGGTCATGGACAGGTATTGTTGTTAAGCACTGTCTTATGGTATCTCTTTGATAGGAGAGTTTTAATTCGTCTTATTACCTTCAAATAAAAAAAAACCGGTCAAGTGTGAGTCAGACTCGCGCACGAAGGGTTCTGTACCATTGTGTATAAAAACAGCAAAAAAAAAACATGTTTGTTGTATGGGAGCCCCACTAAAATATTTGTTTTATTTTAATTTAAATTTTTGTTTTTAAAGTAAATATATAACTAAATATTCTGTAAATACTTTAAGCGTCTGTTGCCGTTACCAATAACGAGCACAAACGAGCAAAAAAATCACGTTTGTTTTATGGGAGCCCCCTTCAGTATTTATTTTATTCTGTTTTTTAGTTTTTGTTGTTATAGCGGCAACAGAAATACATCATCTGTGATAATTTCAACTGTCTAACTATCACGGTTCATGAGATACAGCCTGGTGACAGACGGACAGACAGACAGACGGACGGACAGTGGAGTTTCAGTAATAGGGTTACCCTTTGGGTACAGAACCCTAAAAAGAACAATGTTAGCCCGAAATATACGTAACCAGTATCCGAACTTTTTACGCGTGGGAAGGACACCCGTATCGTACAAAATTTTTCACTTTCGAAAAATCCGGACGAGATTCTTCACTATAAATGTATAATACTACCAGCAACGAAAAACTTGTTATTTTTATGACTTCTTGCCCTAATGGTGTCCAACGGTAGTTTTCTTTAAATTCTTTTTTATTTGATTCTATCGTAGAAATGTTATAAAAACGTCTAACTTAATATAAATCATACAGCCCTGACACCCTTTTGGCTCATTGGTAGTATATCTGCTTAGTATAAAAGCTGAGTGGTTCAATTTCCACTCAGGACAAACATATTGTGTTATAAACAAATGTTTAGTTTATGTCTAGGTGTTCTGTATGTATTATAAGTAAGTATTTACAACAAAAAAAAAGTATTCTATCAGATCTGACTTCCATAGAACAATCTTTGTTTAGTTCAGGGTCAGAAGGCGCTTTGTATAATGTCCTAAGATATTCATTATTATTATCATAATAATATTAATAGTGCATGAGGTACAAATACGAAAACCTGCTAATTGCAAAGTTGGACTTACGTTGACAGTAACAGCCATTTCTCTGTAGTAATTATTGAGTAATCAATTTAACAAAATGCCGAATTTGTTGATATGCGTTTCAACATGATATCTATATAGTTTATGTGGTGGTACGGAATCATTATTTGGCACGAGTCCAATTTTCATTTGACTTAATTTAATTTTTAAATCGGGTTTATTTTGTATATACAAATACAGATATTTTATTGATAAACCCAAATTTACAGGTAATTTTTCTATTAAAAAAATAACATTCAAAATATCAAAGTCATAAGATATGTCAATATAATGAAATTATAATTCCTTACTAGTAATTCAATAATATTTATATTCGTCAGTCATAAAACAAGGTATCTTAAAGCCAAGATCTTTTCTTTAAAATATATTTAGAATTTGATACACTTTAGTATAATAATGATATTGTCTTAGGATATAGGACTTTTTTTACTAGCGCCAAACAATGCAAAGCTATGGGTACAAGATAGCTTATAGAATACGTTATAATTATTTATATTGTTAGTCCTGGGTGGAAATAAAATTCACGACAAAATTTATTAATAAAAATTTAAGTGGTCGTCCAGCCGCAAGATGGTCACCGTCGCGGGTCGAACCTGTCCCACATTGGTACAGGACCGAGGCAGATGGCATAACAAGAGAGAGTCCTATACCCAGCAGTGGGATAAAGAAGGCTGTGGATGATGATGATGATGAAAATGTTTAAACTAAAGCTGCAATTACGTACTCACTTTAACTTATTATACAAAAAGGGAGTTTACAGAAAAAAAGCTGGAGCTCGAACGAAATGATGTGGCATTCTTACTCCACACAAAATCTGAGCTTACGGAGTATTAACAGCACTACTGCCATCTTGCAGAGAATAAGCCTCGTACAAAATTTTCAGCACAAACTAGTTTTTGAAGCGCTAAGTATAAAATCATATTAGCATTAACCGTCTTGTTAGCTTATTTGATAGTGTATCTGCTTCAAGAGCAGAAGGAAGTGGGTTCGATTCCCACTCAGTGTAAACGTATTTACAAAAAAAAAAACGTTTTCTTCTCATAGTTCTTCTCAAAAGAAATAGTTACCTCTTCAGAACCGTATTAGCTTATATACATGACCAGCTGTTATCCGCGACTTATTCCGCTGTAATTTACCGAAAAGTGTGTTCAGTTTGCAGTATAAAAAGTATCCTATAATCCAGACCATACGTGTGCCAAAATTTCATTCAAATCTGTTCAGTAGTTTTTGCGTGAAAGAGTAACAAACATCATGACAAACATCCATCCATCCATCATCACAGACTTTCACATTTAAAATAATGGTAAGAATTAACTCTTAACAAGTAACTTTTACTTATGGTAGGATTTACTCAAAAGTGAAACTTTAGCAAATGACTTTTTTGTTTTTAGCATGTCACTGACTTAGTAAAAATATTGTAATATATATTATTATACTATTGTTTTGTATTCATAGTATATAATATTGTTGTATTTGCGTGACGTAAAACGTTGACGTCTTCAGCAATTTTCTATGCAACGTTATATTTGTATTCTGTGTATAAGTGGACGTGTTGTACTAAACATTAGCTACCCAAAAAATCTATAGGCCTACGAACGCCACACAATACATAGCATTATTGGCAACCCTGCTATTCCTGCCTGCTTGAATACTTAAAGAAAAAAATAATTTATAAATAATCAGGAGCTTATGTACTCTGTAGCCAGTACTGCAGTTTTACTTCGGGCACTGACCGACTAGACTGTTTATCGACTTCTAATCCCGGGATATGCGATCCATCCTGATTCCATGCCACTAATTAGTGGTTTTTCCCTAATACACCACTAGCTCAGATTACACGATTAATCATGACGTTGCTATTGCAGATTATATTATCTGTGAGACTTTTTGGTATATATACGTATACTTTGAAAGTATAGGTGATACTCTTTTTCAAAGGTCATTGCACTTATCATTATGACAATTTTTTTACGACGGAAACATCTTTGAAAAAAGACAATGTCCTATCTCTGGCTAGGTGTGCTTTACTATATTCGACCACACATCAGGAGGTTTAACAATTAGCTCGAAACCAAAAAAACTAACATTTTATAAAGAACTATTTTTTTGTCACGATTTCAGACTTGTAGCTGCTGTAATAATTGTTTATAATTAAGTGTATAGATAAAGATAAAGAATTTATTTATTTCCAACAAATGCCACAGGTAAGTTACAGTTTTAACAAAACCTCACTACTTACGAGTATATATTAACTAAAAGTAAGGTAGGATAGACTAAGTTCATTTTATTTTTTATTTTTGTTAAAGCTTTATACGTGCTTAGTACGCTCCAAGATTATAACTAATAAAATAATTGTGTAAATAGCATTACTATAATATATTATTTTATTTGTAATCTGTCAGCAGGACTCTATATATACGTTTTTGTTTTTAGAATTTACAACGTTTATTTGAAATTTGATATTATTATCAAATGACAAACTATTATTTAATATAACTACCTACCTATTTACAAAACGCAACAACCTACCTATAAAACAACCAACCAACCTTACTATAAAACAAAGACGCCGTCAAGATCGCTGCTGTACGGTAGGGTTCCTAGTACACTTACTATGCTCAACTTTTGACATACATAGGTTGGCGCCAGTTCTGCGATCGCCCGAAGCGAGGACTAGCCGCTTTGAAATGTCATCAATATTTTTTTGCGCGGGTTCTATATTAAATCGTTCGTATGGCTTTCGCTAGTAAATATGACTAAGTTTCAAACGATATTGTATGACAGCCAGACATATAAATATTTGAAAACTTAAACGTATGATTCGAAAAAGAGCTCCTTACTTAAAGAAACCTTGGTCTTGCAGTTATATGCAAGGCATGTGATTTTCCAATATAGGTTCACGTACTTTTGTAAACAACCAATAACATTTCGCTGTGATAGTTTTATTTGATATTTTCAATTTTCTGATGCGTGCTACGTTAAAGGATATTAAAGTCAATAAATTTTGTTATAGACCAATAACCGAAGACGTGGCGTAATCTCAATATTATAACCTTTTTTTTAAACTACACTACCAAAAATATTTCTAAATAGCATGATAGTACTTTCTAGTACGCGGCTGGTTAGCTGCTACCATCATGTTGAAAATCTAAAAAAAGCTGTTTTTAACGATGTATTCCAGCAGGTCACCCATTCCAGGTTATGTGTGTTTATCAACTTCGACCACACCATCACTTAAAATGAAGTGTTTTGTGGTCAAATACCTAGCCTGTCAACCATAAATAATAACTCAAAAATAAAGTTCAAAAGATGATGGTGATTTTTAATGAGATAATGTCTATGCTATAAAATTTAATAGTATAGCCATTTTTCTCAGCTGCATTGATTAAGTCCAGCATCGTTGCTAAATACCCAAAAGAAAAAACCCTTTCGTCAACCGAGTCCTCGCTATTCGTCCCCTAATGGGCATACACTCAATTACCCGTAACTGCTGCGCCGTTCAATTTAACGCCCAACACCGACCGCATTGGTCGAGGTACCTATTTATTTTTATTGACAACAAACAGCGACGCTTTTTAGTCTGTTTTATTCTGACGGAAAATACGCGACGTGTTGAAATGTTGACACAGGGAGGTGCAGCTGTAGAGGAAGTCACTTGTTAGTAGATTAACGAAGTTAATTACTGCGTCTTTGGTGTAGGTATCATTATTTTAACCACAGACGCAAACAGCGGTGTTATAAGATAACGCGTTTATCTGTTTGACTGTGTGTATGTATTTTAGATCTTAAAAGGCAACAATAAAAATAGCTATAATTAAAAAAAAAAAACAAGTCGTCTGAAGATTATCAGCTCTTTTCTAGTTGATGAATGGATGTGAACATCATCCACAGGTCTGGTCGACAAGATGCTTGATATTCTGTTACCGGTGGTTTTAATTCGTTCTTATCTAATCTAATCTCATACCTTTAAACGAGCAATTCTTGTACATATGTATATATATAATCTGAATCTCGGAAACGGCTCCAACGATTTTCATGAAATTTAGTATGCAGGGGGAAAAAATCAAATTATAAATCGATCTAGCTAGGTTTCATTTTAAGAAAACGTCGTATTATCCGTGTTTTCAGCCGAGCAAAGCTCGGTCAACCAGGTACTATGTTATTATTTGAATAAAAGAATATGCAAGCGCGCATTACCATTACGGTTAGGAAGAGTTATTGCAGTATATTAGTTTCAGACAGTATATAATTTTCTTAGAGCTATTAAGAGTCCCATTTTTATGATTTTGTAACGATTATAGCTTAGCGATTAACGCGTTCTTACCACACGCTAAGAGCGGGGCCCAACAACAATGCTGCCGGTGAAGGAAATCATAGCATGGTGGTAGGGTACTTTCTAATAAACAGCAACCTTCAAGTTGGAAATCTGCCACACCAAGCCGCCAAGCACCTAACGATGGGTTCCAATTCCAACCGCCTCACATAAATGTCAATCCAATTCAGGGTAGGTGTAATTCCCATCTTCGACCACACTATCACTTAACATCAGGTGAGTTGTGGCTAAAACACGTAGTCTGTCAATCATAAAACATATAATATAACAAGAACCGTCTAGCCGTGTCGGAGACCTTGGGGCGGCATGTTAACTCTGACATTAGTGCTGGCCATTAAACTTACTTGGGTGGAGAACAGATAAACCAGTCCAGCAAATGCATGAACATATACGTAATATCAAATTGACGAGAACACTCACATACAAAATATATTCAGCTAGCTGTGCCCCGCGGTTTCACCCGCGCTAGATGCCTACGTCATAGTAGCTTTATGCATGCAAAGTCTCAGCCCGATCGGTTTAAAATTGACAAAGTTTCATACAAACTTTCATCCCCTATTTTATCCCCTTGGGGGTAGAATTAATCAAAATCCTTTCTTAGCGGATGCCTACGTCATAACATCTACCTGCATGCCAAATTTCAGCCCGATTCGCCCAGTGGTTTGGGCTGTGCGTTGATAGATCACTATGTCAGTCAGTCAGTCAGTCCGTCAGTCAGTCAGTCACCTTTGATTTATATATATTTAGATAGCTGTGCCCCGCGGTTTCACCCGCGCTAGATGCCTACGTCATAGTAGCTTTATGCATGCAAAATCTCAGCCCGATCGGTTTAAAATTGACAAAGTTTCATACAAACTTTCATCCCCTATTTTATCCCCTTGGGGGTAGAATTAATCAAAATCCTTTCTTAGCGGATGCCTACGTCATAACATCTACCTGCATGCCAAATTTCAGCCCGATTCGTCCAGTGGTTTGGGCTGTGCGTTGATAGATCACTATGTCAGTCAGTCACCTTTGAGTTATATATATTTAGATTAACGATAACATATACTCTTACAATACATAGATCAATGTCGTGATAACATTAATATATTTATATACATATATTTCGTACTTTCAGCACTTTATAAGAAAAGATTTTTGGAAATTCATCCAATAAGGGGTTAAAGTGAAGGTAAAAATCTCTATGAAACTCCGTCATAATTAAAGTAAAAAAAAGTGATACAGTTCACTTTTATTCCTAACCATGCATGAGCTTATCTACCAAATAAGTTTATTAAGTTTCATACAAACTTTATCCTCTATTTTACACCCACGCGGACGAAATCGTGGGTAACAGCTAGTATAGTATATAATAGCGCAAAACAAGCTATACATTTTGATATAAATAAAAGTGAGTTTTGTCTTTCTAAAATATTTTTTCTGTCTTTTGAGAGCTAACTTTGTTTACAGAGCAAGCGAATCGACAGCACCAAGTTGAAACGAGGTCATTGTACTCATTATTATGAACAACTTTTATTATGAGACACGAACTTGCTTAGTCATGCGATTCTTTCTGAGATTGCAGATTCTAAAATCACAAGAAAAAAAAACATTTTTTCCTTTGAAAAAAGTCATTCGCCTAAAACGAAAAGAAAGAGCAGATTATTTTCGCTTTTACAGTTGTCTCTATAGTAAAAAAATAATAATATTTGCATAAAGATGAAGATAATTTATTTATATACAACACGAGAAATTTTCTACAACATGTGCATAAAAGGTAAATAGTAAATTAGTAATTAGTAAATCGTGGTATTTTTTTATACGTAATAGTTTCGCGTTTGTCCACATTCTGCCTATGTGGTCTAGGATGGAATACGCTTATCTAGAAGGAACATGTTTACTCTTGATTTGAAGACACTCATATTGTACTTTTCGGGAAACACAGACTCCGTCAAAGAGTTTCACATCCTCATTGTGCGAATAAAGAATGTGAATTCGAATTGCTTAGTGCGTACATGAGGAACGTCCACCTTATATGGGTGACGCCTCGGTCGCGTTTGTCTGGCCGTCTGGTAGTAAAAAGGGGCAGGGGGAACCAAGTCGTGCAACTCCAAGGGGCAATCGTCGAAATGTATCTGGTAGAAAGCCGATAGACAGGAGACCTTACGTCGATGCTCAAGGCTTTGCAGCCGAGACTTGACCAAAGTGTCATTGCCTATTATTTTATTTTATTATATTATTATATTGGTGTGCCGGTTAGGCTTATAAATGTCAAGCGAAACCACAGTACTAGTGCAAACATAAAAAACTATTAAAAAAATTAATGGCAATAAGTAAATGTCGAAATTAAAGTCAAAAATAAAATAAAACACTGATGTGAATATGTATAGACCTATATGATGTGTGATTCACCGCAAGGAAAATGGCTTTCAAATGAAAAAAACCGCATCGAAATCGGTCCATCCGTTTGAGAGCTACGATGCCACAGACAGACACACACACATACACACACAGACAGACAAACAGACAGAGAGAGAGACAGACAGAGAGACAGACAGAGAGCCAGACAGACAAAAGACAGGCAGACAGACATCGACACTTCGAAATTTATAACACCCCTATATATGCGTCGGGGGTTAAAAAAAAAGTCAAATATAAATAATAAGAATAGACAATTGGAAAATATAATTTAAAATTGGTCATTTAATTGATGACTACAATGACCTTTCGCCTTAGTAGTACCGTTAGGCATAACCTTGTACATATATGCTATCTACTAACAACTTACCATAGCATTTGTATTTATTTTTTTTGCTTGATCCTTAGAAGAATTATAAAGGCTTGATCATAGTTTTTGCTTTAATTTTTATTACTTTCTAGTACTCGACTGGCTAGCTACTACTCTCAAGTTTGGAAATCTGTCGCCAAGCAACTAACGGTGTGTTCCAGCAGCCTCACTTGAAATCCAGTCCCACTCCAGGCTAAGTGTGTTCCCCATTAAAAAACTACCATCAAAAATGCAAGTTTTATGCCTAACGATTAGTTTAAGTTATAAAAATAATTATAATTATTGTATTATAGGTATAAAACTTGCATTTTTGATGGTAGTTATTTAATCAATCTTAAAAATGTCAGATATGACATAAGTAAAATTTTAACAAAAGAAAAACCGGCTTCGTATGCGTTTCTCATGGATGTCATTGTTAGAACTGGACCAAATTGGACTACAAGGGAAGCACCAGCTTTCAAATAAAAAAAGAATCATCAAAATCTGTTCAACCAGTCGAAAGTTCTGAAACATTAACATTTTTAAAAAACAGTCGAAAAAAGAACCTCCTCCTTTTTTGAAGTCAGTTATAAATAATGTTCTACATAGAAATAAATAGTAACTAACTTTGAGACTAAACAGATGCGCAAACAAAAACGTTTTTGTTTCCATTAGGCTCATTTTTTAATTAATTGAAAGGAAAGATTAGAGCAAGCTAATAAAATAACCCTAATATTGAAATGTCGTAGTAGAAGGGATCCCTATCGGTCGTTGGCGGTATACAATGAGAAATTAAAGGGTCGGAGTGTTCCGTGGTTAATTTTACCCTTTTGAATAAGGGGGCGACTTTCACATAATTTTAGCGTTTCATGCCGTCCGTTTTTTTAATTATTCCTGCGGAAAAAGGCCGATCTAGTACAAGCAGAACGACTACGGTTTTATTTTTCTTGAGTTGATTTATAAAATTAAGTTCAGAAAAAAAATCTTAGATAAAAGTTTGTGAATTAAATTAGAAATAATCACCAGTTTTACGGAATTACTCAAGTTTCATTCAACTGAATGTCCTGAGCCTTTTTTCAACGAATGAAAACAGCGTTTGTGTCATAGAAAACACTTGGTGGTAGACCCACTTAACAGGAGGTCATCTAGGTAGATGCCACCGCAGTACCAGATATTCTGCCGCCAAGCAGCAGTGTGTAAGCATTAGTGTGTTCCCGTTTGAAGGGTACCTGTAGCTAACGAAATTACAGGGCTGTTAAGACTAACCGTCGAAATTCTCAAAGTGATGAACTCCTAAGCAGCGATGCCCTGGGCTTTGTTTTGCTACTCAAAGTTCTGTGTATCGCTGCAATGTTGATGGACAGGCATTGTCTCTCACCATCATCTACATTATGCTACATTAATAGATATATTGTATTATTAAAGGTCATATTCATAATTATATTTATTATTTATCATTGGGAAAAATAATGTTCATATTAGCTAATTAAACAGGTAAAACCTTATACATACATGATTGAGTATTGTTATGTACAATCTTCTTTCGATTCGAAAGACGAAAAAATTTAAAAAAAAAAAAAATATCAAGAAATATATTGTAAACATGTAAATTGTTGTACATTAGTTACAATGCTAAAGTATCACCATACACACTGTAAAGGACAAACATATCGATTGCAGTAAAAATACAGACAAACAACGTCTTACATTAAATATTCCTTCCTATCAACTTTGAAAAAAATATGTATTTATTAGTTCGGGAAACACTTGATTTTGTACCTACTTACTTTTTGCAAAAACTCGCAATAGAATGTCAACTATATTCTATTCGTGTTAAACGATTGTTAAAGTTTTCAAAACTGATAAACGTAGGTACAATAATTCAGTGCTCAATAAACAGTGCTCAGTGACTTTGTACTTCAAAGACGAATGGTTCCAATAGCAGGAGCGACAAAATTACAAAGCTTAGAACATCGTCGCAAAATTGCTAATTTATCGGTTTTTTATCGGATTCATTTCGGAGAGTGTGCTTTAGAACTACATGGTCTAATTCCCTCATGCCCATTTTTCTATCGGAGAGCCAGAAGCTCAAAAAAAGCGACATCGTTTAATCGTCGACGTTCCAAAAGCTCAAACAAAACGATTTCATTCCATGTTAATTGTGCGCACTGCTATACAGTGGAATGCGCTGCCTAAGTGTTATTCTCCGTTGGATATAATCTGGGTGTCTTCAAATCGATAGTGAATCGGTATCTTCTAGGCAGCCGTTTTAGACCGCATCAATAGATTAAAAAATTATAACAAAAGAAAGATGTGTTAGAAGAAAGTAAATTACTCTACAACCTCGTATAATTCCAGGTGTTCCAGGTGTTCCAGGTGTCTGTTTGTCTGTGGTAAAAAACTTAACATATCAAACATTAAAAAAAAATATCTTCACTTGATGATTGCAGTTACTACTAGTTTTGTACATAAACATTTAAAAACAACTCAAGTTTTGTAATCACGTCGTTGTGACATGATTATTCTGCGTTGCTTTTATCAACTTATAGTCCGCAGTTTTGAGAATATTTATAAATACAAACTAAAATATTGAATTAATAAAATATTATATCATTTTAAACGGCTAGACCGATTTAATTCATTCGGAAAAGGAGATTTGATACAATGTTACGGTTTCAAACAAAAAAATTAATTAAAAAATAAATAAACTAAAAAAATGAATCGAGTTTCAGTATTTTTATATACCTATCTGAATTTTAAAACATTCAACGTGTATTGTCGATTTAACATCGTTTCGGACCCTATCCCTAGCAAGTTATGTTATTATTGGCGGCTATATTTACAATCAATATAAACGAGCGGGTAGGGTTACTTAACAGGATTAGTTAGGATTTTACTACTTACCGATTGCTAGCAGGAAATGTCGATACGAGATTTAACTAACAGAGGGTTCAGAAATTCAAGCACTTAAGAACGTTGCCTCTTCGTCATCTGACTGTAGACTTTTTGTGGTTTAAAAAAAACCGGCCAAGTGTGAGTCGAACTCGCGCACCGAAGTTTCTAAATATTGTTTTGTAATGTAGCTACAAATTTATGTTTTTAGAATGTTTCCCTTCACTTGTGCTGTAAGACATTGCTTATTACAAATTTTATTATTTTAGATCATCGGGAAGTTGGTTTTAATTCCCTAGCGAGTATCAATATATGCGGCAAAGACGGCCGCATCCTTTGATTGTGTTGAGTTACTTTGATTTTGTCACAGTTCTAAAGGATTTTAGACTTAAACTAAAATATTAATTTCAATTTGATACCTTTCCTAACGCATTCCAGAAAAAAACGGACATATAGACAGACAGACGAACAACAAAGTGATTCTAGAAGAGTAATTTTTGACGTACAGAATCTTAAAAAACGAGTAATATTATAGTTAATGCAGATCAAAAAGGCTCTCTAAAATCTACACCTGTGTTACAAATTCTAGACATTGTTGAGGGTTACTTTCTCTGCAATGCGTTAGATCCGGCACGCGACGGTGATACCGTTTTGCACGATAACAAGTTTTATCGTCACAAAAATTAAATAAAATTCAACTGCAAAGGAGTAGGCATTTCAGAGAAAATTATAGAAAGACGAAAGCCTCGAGAAATTTTAGCGAGTGAATCGGTTTCTTCTAGACGAGCGTGCTCCACCATAGACCGCATCTTCGCTTAACATCAGGCGAGTCGGCGGTCAAACGCGAGCCTATATTAGAAAAAAAATCGCGAAATCATTCACACTCACATTATAAATACGAAAGTATGTTGCTTTTTCGCGCTGTAACAGTTTAACGATAGAAAAAATTTGGATCGAACATTATCTATACCTACTCTGGATAAATCAGCAACGAGTGTAATTTTTTCTGTTTCACCTTTCCTAATCTGTGTTAATAATATCATTGTTATTGTTGCTTTGTTTACGTATAGGATGTATCCAATATTGTTGCTGGCTTGTCACACGCCAAAGCGTGTAAGAGTAACAAGCATATTTAAAAAAAAATATAGGAATGAAAGATCTCACGAACTCACAGCTCACACATCCACGTCGTCTCTTTAGATCATTCTTGCACTTTACGCGGGGTTTCAATGCTTTGTTCAGTACAGTCAAGCTTCCTCTTAGTCAGACACATTTATAGAATAACTAAATAAACTCTGACATACGTGTGTTCACAGATTGTATACTAGCTGAGAGCTCCGAATACTATAGCGCAAAGCTTTTGTATGGAATACGACAAACAAATTTGACGCCATAGAATTCACTCAAATGCATGATAAGATCAATGATAAGATAAATGATAAGGTCGCCAGTTGTTACACCTATTAACTAGTTTATTTCTTTTGTATTGTGTAATTTTAAGTGTGTACCATAAAGAGTTATTCATTCATTCATTTATTCATGCATGTCAACGCTAGGTATACGGGTTACGAACATCTGTAGCACAAAGCCGAAAGTTCATTGTATTTATTATAAACAACTATTAACATGGACAAATTATAGGAAGGGATCCCGAATCGCGAAAAGTAATCGGTGCTTAGCCTAGCCTAGGTGCCAGTGCTTGGCACCGACTTCAAACAGATCAGTAGGTACCTAACAGGTATAATTATACTTTGTAAAGTAAGTTTATTTTTCGCTTTTTAGTGCTGATGTTTTTTTTCTTGAAGTCGGTTTTACTAATTTTTTTTAAAGTTTGTTTATTTTTAAATTTTTAGTTAATTTATGTTCACGCCAAGAAACACTTGAACAGTATAAATCTAGCTAGATTCGCTAAGATTCAAACTAAAGAAGAATCACGTAAATCGAATTATAAATCTAAGCGTAATCGGTGTACATACATTAAAAAAAAAAAAGTTGATCACCTCCTCTTTTTTGAAGTCGGTTAAAATGGATTGGACATGAATAAAATCAACTACATGATTAGTTATGATCATGTAGATGTAACTCCAGCTAGCTTTACTCTAAAGACGAAATTATGTTCTAGCACAATTGGTTGTGATACTATCTTTAAGCACATTTACATAAAATAAGAATCATAATAAAAACTGGAGAAAAGTACTTACAATGTGAAGAATTTGTCGCCCCACGTTGAAGCGAAGGTGGTTTGTCGCAGACAGTTACCGTATGTACTCACTTTACTGTTTAGATACAGTCTGTCATAAGCAAAATGTCCCCGGTGTGTCCCAGCTCTAATTTCACGTTATGTTTGTTTAAGCTTGCTGAGCGCAACGTTTGTTGTGTTGTGACTAGTGACTACAATTTACGGAGGCCCTGGACGTAGCCACGCAGAGCCATTATGGGGCTTTTGGCTTCATATATTATGAGTAATATTAAATACATGATACATGCGAAATGTTTTCTCGCATTTAGAGCTGTTTTCAATAAAGTATAGACAAAAACAAATGAAGCATGACAATACTAAGAAAAACATTCAAATGAAGTCATTGAATGAAGCACAACTGACTCTTACGATTTTGACGGGAACGCGAAATGGCTCGTGTCAATCGAGTCGCTATTGTATTTTTTTCTAAAACTTGTATTTGTGTATGCATAAAAATAGTGGTGTTTTATTCATAAAGTGCTGAATTACAGGCGCGAGTTCGGGAAAATGATATAATGCGGTGAAACATGACTTTTCGTGTGGCTTCTAAAACTCAATCGAAGCTTATAGTAAAGTGCCGCCACTACTTTACTAAGGCATGACTGGACTTGGTTGTGAATTACTTTGCGTGACTTAGACTCATTTAACTTGATTTTTCATGATATACGTAAAAGTATTTAAATGCTTGACACAAACTACGACACCAATAACGAAGAAGAAGAAGAAGAAGAAGAACGAACTCGTAAAAATCTGTGAGGGACTATTTACAAATACTTTTTAATGTGGACTAATGTTTGGATTACTGTGGTTTTACGGAACAATTTGAAGTCAATAAACATTAAATGGATAAAGAAGACTACATTTCTATTTGGAATTCAATTAAACGAAATACACGTTTTTATGGATGACTTTTGCTGAAGGTTTCAAATAGCTTCCGCGGCATCTTCAAAGTTTTGGAAAATGTATAAGACGCGTTGGCATTAGACCTTAGGCTTCGTTCAGAGTGACGGTGTGGGCGCGCCCAGCGTCGTAGCGAATACGAGTTTACAGTACGTAGTTCTTGTTTCGGATAGACGAGATCATAGTATTTTGCTATCCCCGCCGGTAGTGCGAACCAGGCCAGCTAACCAGGCTTCTTACCGTGGCCGCAACACGTAAGTTTACTCGATAATTCATCAAATCTGTTAGGTCATCTTATAGTCAAAAATGTATGGGCGCCCGATCGACGCGACTCGGGACCAAAATAACGACATTCATTTAACCTGACGTATAAGCTTTGCTATTCAACGTGACCACACCGCCAACATGCTGGATCCGATGGATGGATGTGGACTGGATGGACATTTGAATAGCCTCTAGATTTTTATCAGCTTATAAACAATCCATTTGTTCTTTTCATTCCTCGTTTTTGGCCACTTTGTGCATTTCCCAGTAGCATGTGATTAAAAAATTTCAGATATTTTTTGAAAAATCAAGTTAAATAAGTCAAAATCACACAAAGTAAGCCATAGTCGAGTTTGGTCATGCCCTAATAAAGTTGTGGTAACTTTACTACACAAACTTCGATGGAGTTTTAGAAGCAATATTAAAAATAATGTTTCAGCATTATACTTTCCCACACTCACGTGCGTAATTCGGTACTTTTAATCAAGTTTTAACAAGTTTTGAAAAATAGTACTATACGGTGATATAGCTTTTCGTGTTCCTGTTAAAACTCAAAGCATTTGTTTTTATGTAATGGTTTAATTACTTTATTTATGTACTTAATTGTATATGCTAATAGAGGCATTTGCTCACTATTAGAATGTCTGGAATTATCGCGCGATAAGACTAGGTTCAGTCGCTCGTCACACCCGTCGCAGTCACACTATGACTGCATGCAGCATTTCCCACGCCCACCGTCGCTACTGCGCTAGCTCCTCACTCTAGTCGAGGCCTTAGATTTAGGTGCGCAAGTGCACTTCAGATGATACGAACAGATTAGTGCTATCGCCAAAAGTAGAATATCAGGTTTGCACAAGCATCCTAGAAGATATATCCTAGATCCATCGTAGATTAATCGAGCTTGTTATTTGGATATAATTTGTTTCATTCTAAAAAATCTGAATATGAAAGAATTATGTACCCCCACTAAATACAAGACTAAGTCCCACCTCCCCAGTAGTCTGCGGGCTATATTGTGATGCTCTTCGTGCGTATTTCCGACGTCTATTATTATGTATACGGATACAATAAGAATTGATATGTGAGACACACGCACGCAGCAATATGCGCTATTTCATCCTTCCCTAGGGTTGCAGCGTTAACAACATGCAAGGAAGCTGAGGATATCGATACATTTATATACGTTAAAAGTATGAAGGTAAGTTAGTATTCAGGATTTCGTAAACAAAAAATGTCCAAGAATATCATTTACTAAGCATAGATCGTTTATCCATCCCGTATCTTCAAAATACTTACATACGTATTTATTTAATATAAAAATAAAAACTGATTTTGAATAATGGTTTGATTGGATTCTTAATAACAAAATCTTGCTTTATAAAATACAAAATTAACAATTAATTAATTGCTTTTTCCTAGTCTACAAAACTAACTAGTACAGTGTTATTAATTCGTTCCGTTAATGTTGATGAGATATTATGTTGTTACGATAGATTTTTTCAATAGCACATCTCTAGTTTCCTGTAGAAATTGAAATATGTTCTGTAGCAGTTCAAATTGCTACGAGCCTTCATATAGAATACGGTGTGACTGCGACTTTACCTACGTCAGAAAAGCAGCAGTCGCATGTTGTGTCGATAACACCTTGCATTGCAAGTTTCTCTCTATACTTTTTGATATTAAAATCATATTTATTACTTTAATGTCATGGTCAGTGAATGAGTGAATAAAGAAAAATAATATTAGAAACATGACCATGTCGCGTTCAAAATGTAATGGTGATGATGAATGGATCATGTATCTTATATTGAACTAATTGATATTGATAGTAGCTCTGCTTCGTGTACTGTAGAGCGTGAGTTCAATTACCACCAAGAACAAAAGTGTTATTAAATGTTTATTCTGTGATAGGATGTTAATCAATTTACATAAAAAGTATGTACGTATTCTAAGTTATCTGGTTCCCGTAGTGTACCTTTGCTTAGTTTGAAGCTGTGTGAAATATCTACAGATATTTATTATTCCGCTGTATACTATCTGCTGTGCCGCGCTAGTTTATCCATAATTTCGCCTGTTATTTTACACATAAAAATATCATCATTGTAAATCGATCGAACCATTCTCAAGTGCGTTCTTGGGGCAATTATAATTTTCATTTACCTATAAGACCTAGATGTATAGATTTATGGAATAATATTAAATTACAATTTAAGTTATTATAAGGTCTTAAAAGAACATTTGATTTAATAATAACTTAAATAAGTAAAGCGTTGCAAAATATATAATTATAGGTATGTAAAAAGGAATAATCACCAACTGCATTTCATACCTAAATATACCTAAATATTTACCGTGTTACAATTTTGTCCAATTCTGATTCGATTGCATTCCATACCACGCTCGCGTTTCGTGAAACATTGATTACCCGTATAATGAATTCCCGGTGTTCGTAAAATAGCCAAGGAGTTGCGTCGCGCTGATCCGGGATTTGCTAAACGAAATTGAGTTGTAAGCTTCAACTTCTCCGGGATAGGGAGCGTTCGTCGTAAGCTCAAGACGTAATATGACGCCGAGTTGCGATGTCTCTGCCTTACATACACGTTAACTTTTATCGCGCCTCGTTCATATATTGACTGGTTTTTATATCCGACATAAGAGTATAAATGCGACTTAAAAGGGTAGGCAACTGCTATGTCAGCTCAATTGATAAAATATCTGCTTCAAGAGCCGTAGGGCGTGGGTTCAATTCCCACCATAACAAACTTTTATGTGACGATAAATGTTTGTTCTGTATCTGGGTGTACTGTATGTATTTACAAAATAGTTATTTATTATACTAGTGCGGTATGTTGGTTTTTACAAACGAGTACACGAATGTAATCATCTCAGGTAACCATAGTCACGAGTTTGTTATTATTATTACCAATTTCCACACTTGTGTCATACAACGTTTTTCAACACATTTGCGAGAAAATAGTACAATAGGTAAGGAAACAAACTTTGATTATTAATATCAGTCACTCACTTCTGGAAAGTTGCAACAACCTTTCTTAGTTTGAAAATGGCGCGAATTTGCAAATAGCGCCCCGCGCGCGTGGTGAAAATTAGAACTACATCTTTCGTCTCATTTTCTCTTTAGTATTAAAGTGAGACAAACGTATTGAACAAAAGCGTCCCAAGAAGGTTCGATCATTCAGCTTATTTACTCTCGTAATATAAAACTCTTTGGTGGAATTTTTACATATTTATTATGGAAATTAAAAAAAATACCGTAAATGATACGCACGGCGCTATACAACGGAGTAGGTATGCGGTAAAACATGTACTTAGGTGAGAATACCTATTTTACCGCACGTTCCGTTGTATGGTTGCGTAATTTTTAACTTTCGAACAATGTGTACAGGCTTCGTAAATGCATTTATTGAGCAAATGTGTTGAAATATATATATTTATATTTGCTTAGTTTGGGGCTAGATGGCGCGGTATAAAATATACGACGATATTTATTTTTATTCTTAATTAACTTTTAAATATATACAGTTGAGAATTATTACAAGAAGTTAGGATACCAGTGCTACTTTTTTATCTTGAGAAACGGTACTTTTTCTTTCTGGATAATGAATGTTGGAAACGTAATTTACGTACAAAACAACTCAACAGTATAAGGGCTTACATTTGTACATTTAACGATGCATAGGAAAATTAAAACAACAAATAAAACCTCTCGTAAAAAAACAGTTGAGGAACACTTCATTAAATAGGCAAATGATAAGTGCTTAAAAGCAAACTCCAATTTAAAAAGTAAACAAGCCAGGCCAATAACATTAAAAGCCGATAAACATGTCGGTAAGTCACTTGAGCGTTAATTATTAACGCACCTAAAAAAGTTAATGAAGATAGTTAAATGGTGTTCTTTAACAGTAACTTATGTATGTGATTTCATATTAACCCATTCCTCCCCACTGTCATATTTTTAGGAAGCTATTTTCAAAAAAAATTTTTACGTATTAGTGCTTTTATTTTTATTATTTCTGATGAAATTCATATTTTTACACTATTTTTCTAATAAAATAAATTTTTTTCGCTGTAAAATATGTTTACGTGATTTTAACGTAATTTTTTAAAATTGATCATTTTTGTTGACTGAAGGAGAGCATTGAGTTCCGATTGTATATACCGTGAAAGAAAAACGTTACCTACTTCAAAGTACATAAGACTTATTCTTAGATCTCTACCAAATATAAAACAAATGAAAAGAAAAACAAAATATAATTTGTGAACTTGTGATATACATTCAAAATAAGCCGTCCTATAAATATGACACCGGGAACCTGCCTGTACAATTTGCCGCGAAAGCGTGTTCGATCCTGTCACGCTAAGTATAGGTTCAAACTGGTCAATTGTTTGTTTTTTGCGGGTCTTTCTTGACTTCTTGTGTTTACATTAGTCGATTAGTCTACGCCGAACACATTACATCTCGTCACACGAAACGATTGTGATTATTTATCGACTTATAGTAAAAAAAGTGAATTGTTTACAAGGTTGAGAAATTAGGTAAGTAAAAATATTTTATTTTTGTTTTTTATCTAATTGTAAACAATATAATTGTCTGTATGATTATAAGTATACGTGTGGCTATATATTAATATTTTCTATTTTTTATTATTTATAGATCATGGATCAGCGGATATTGTTACAACTTTTCGCTTTACACAGGCAAGGATGCTCAAACCTCTGCTAGTAGTGACGATGGCTTGCGTGCAACAGTGGTGAAGAAGTTGCTTGCAGTTTATACAGCTCCCAGAGCACATGTAGTCTACTTCGATAACTTTTTCAGCAGTATGCAATTGTTGATTGATTTGAAATCTCAAGGGTTCAGAGCTACAGGGACAGTCAGAGAAAATAGGACTAAAAAATGTCCCATCATGACCAAACAAGAGATGAAAAAGAAAGAACGAGGTTTTTCCGAGTATTGTTTTGATAAAAATAATGAAATTTTGTGCGCGAAATGGCATGACAACAATGTTGTTTGTCTTTTGACTAATTTTGATTCTGTTGAACCTTTTGTAAAAACGAATAGATACTCAAAGAAAGAAAAGGCCAAAGTAGCCGTGAATCAGCGAATACTTATTCAGAATTATAATAAAAATATGGGAAGAGTGGATAAAATGGTATTGGCCTTTAGTCATCCGTGTTTTAGACATGTCCCTTGTAATGCATGGATTATCTACAACCAGATACATAAAGAGTAGACCATCCCTCTGCTAGATTTCAGACGGAGGGTTTGTTTGGCTTGAATGAAAAAATCGAAAGGCAAGGCAAGTAAACCGACACCCGGTTCTTCAGAAGTTCTTTTACAACCTGTCAGGTTTGACAATGTTGGTCACTATATGACCGAGAGGGAAAAACAGAGGCGTTGTCAAGGACAAGGTTGTAAGAAAAAACCTCTAACCTTTCGTGCTAAATGTGAAAAAACACTTTACAGTGATTGTTTCATACCTTATCATACAAAATAAGCTCATAATATTTTATTTTTAAGACTGTTTGTGGACATAATTTTCAAATAAAGCTGATTTTCTTGTAATTGTTAACTTGTATTATTTCTGATCACATGTCCCCAGTGTCATATTTATAGGACAGGCTGAAACAGGGATGAAGGTATATTTTTTATTATTTTTTTGTCATATTCTTTTTTCTTAATGTATTATGAACTTAATTTAAAGAATTGATCAAAAAAATCCAATGTTTTCGATGCTTGGGAAGTAATGGGTTAAGACCGTTTGTTGATCATTTGTTTAATTTTTATTGGTTTAAAGCATCCTATTAATCTCGGATCAAGGCATACCTACATGTCTGAACAAATTGTGTTGGGGTGTATTTTGTCACATATTTAATTAAATAAAATGTACGATAGCCGGTGAACGTTTCAAACAACCAAAGTTAGCAAAGCTTGTATAATGGGTACCAAATATAACTGGTAGAAGTTTTTTAATCACATCAATATAAATGTATTACGAACTAAATGATGCGCTCTGTCTACTCGCGTCATTCAAGGTTAATTGCAGGGCATTGTATACACCTCGTTCAGTAGGTACTCCTAGAAATATAGATTTACTAAAAGCATAGATTAAGAATTTCATGACAAGACGACTAAATTGATTCAGTCAAATTATTTCGTATTCAATCATTAAAAAAATCGCGGTTGTAATATCATTACCAGAGGGACTAGAATATCGATTGGTGAGATTTGTGTACTAAGTAGATAGAAACATTTTGTAGCGATTATAGTTTGATGCTAACCACTGGGCAGCGGTTAGTACGATCCGTTCACACGCTTGAGCTTGAACTACCGGTGAAGGAAAACATTGTGAGGACACCATAGCGTGGTGGTACTTTCTCAACTGGCTAGCTACCACCCTCAAGTTGAAAATATGTCGCCAAGCACCTGTGTGCACCAACACACCAGTGTGTTCCGGCAACCTCACTTGAGAATCAGTTCCATTCCAGGCTTGGTACTCATTTATCTTCGACCACACCGTCACTTAACATCAGGTGAGCTGTGATCAACCACTTAGCCTATCAACCATAAAAAACGGAAAGTGAGACAGTGGAAGTAAATGAAAATATTTTTTTTCATACATTTGATTCTCCTACACTAATATATTAGAACCATAGAACAATCAGGTAAGTTTTGAAGTTCACTTCTAGGTACACTAAAGATACGTAAGTTGAATTCGGCGTATAACTATGCTATTTGTCCCCCTGACGTATGTACCTGGCGAGACCTCTCTCGAGAATTCCTCCTGGCTGAGCCGGAAGAGTCAAAATAGGAAGAAGACGGCGCAGAGGGATGAAACTCTAATAAGACTACATCGCCGTGACGTGGCCTACGAGTTTTGAGGGTGACGACTCGAACTCTCCACACACCCCTGGGGCCAGTGTACCCCAGAGCCCAGCATCAGCAAGGAGGTACAACCTCGAAGCCGAATCCCTACCTTCCTAACAGCGGAGGAAGAAGAACACGTACTTACTACTATGCTATTTCCAGTAGCTATAGGTAGATATACAAGTATTACAACCCAAGGAATAAAATTACAAATAAAGGGAAGAACAGCCGAGGATCTAACGTACGGCTTGTATTAATTTGCGTTTCCCTTTAATTAAATTTTCACACGACACGTTATTCAGAAGCGGGATGATTATGTCACTCGTCGTTACCGAAATGGCGGTGGTCGTCATTAAGTCGGAGTGCCCTCGTTTAGGTCTGTGGCGCGTAAACAGCAGGAAGGAAGGCGGGCTAAAAGCTTGAGGCCCGGCGACGCAGTAGGATACAGCGTGACAACTAGAACCGTACAATAGGACTTATACCTTCCATGTACTCGACTTGCGAATTAACTTCTACTGGGTGGTAGATCTCCTTAACAGAAGCTCGTCTAGGAAATATCACCGCAGTACTAGATATTCTGCCGCACAAGCAGTAGTGTGTATACATTACTGTGTTTTGGTTTAAAGTGTACTGTAGCTAGCAAAATTACAGGGCTATTGAGTCTAACTGTGGGCATTCTCAAAGTAATGAGCACCAAAGCAGCGACACCCTGGTCTTTGTTTTGTTACTGGAAGTTGTATGTATCGCTGCAATGGTAATGGGCATGCGTTATCTCTTACCATTAAGAAAGCGTTTCGTTGGTCTCATTACTTTCACATAAAAAAAAAACTTCTGCTATGTGGTGTTCCGGTCTGAAGGGAAATAAATTATAGGACTAGTAAACCTAACATTTAATGTCTCAAAGTAATGAGCGCCAAAGCGGCGATATACCGCAGACTTTGCTTTGTTACTCACAGTTCTGGGTAACACTGATTGTCATGGACAGGCTTTTTCTAGTAACATCAAGAGAGCACTTCGTTAGTCTTATTACTAATACATTAAAAAAAACCTCAAGTTTTCTATAGCAAATAAGTATTATGAAAAATCGTTGCAACTTCATCTGGGCACTGATCAATTTTTTATATATTTCGTAAGTTTTTTTAGCAAATTGTCATTCTCACCATCTTAAATGTGGCCTCAGCTCAATTTTTACTTGCTTTACTTGACTAAGCAAAAGTCAGGTTATTATCTCAGCAGTCTGTGTAAGTAAGTACGAGCATACCTCGCACCTCATGAAACAATAGGTAATCATATAATAACAAATGATGTGTAAGAGCAATCCGCCTGTCTATTAAAAGAAGTTGGGTGGGAAGTTCTCTTTCCCAAACATCGTTTACCTATCCCTATTAGTATTTTTTTACGAAACTCCTTTAAAAAAGCGGTTGTTTACTAGTTCGTTTTGTCTTTAAATTGTCTATTTTGTGTTCTTTGTAGGTTTTATAAAATTTTGATACTCGTATATGCATAGTCTATTTCTATAATCTCAACGGAATATAAGTATCATAAAAGACTTTAAAAATAATTAACATTGGCAAATGCACAACGTGCGACGCCAAAAATAAAGAAGATATGGTTTATCCAAATAATACAGAGATCTCACGTACTGCGAATTATCAGTATTACAGTTTTAAGCCCGGTGCAGGCTTCAAATTAGCCACGCTTGCTGGGTATAACACGTGAGGACGGGCTAAGAGATTACTTTCTACGGAACTGCGATATTTGCATCCAACACGGCAGCACTTTTTGTCGTCTCTCAATATCTCGACGACCTCATTACCTAGATGCAAGCGTTCGTTAATTAATGAGGCACTTTATTGTCGTGACGTGGGAATATTTGCCGCAAATAATCAAGTGTTAGATAGTCAGCATGTTACCGGTATGAAGTAGGCAGTTATACCTAAATAACCACCGATATCTGATTCCAGGCACTGTACATGTTTCTGTACCTACAACGTGTATCTACGAGCGGTACCTTTACGATAATACCACTGAATGCCATGAAGTTTGGTCTATTTCACCGGAACTTAATCCTGCAAAAATATCACAAAATAGTTTTATTTACAAAAGCTGTGTTCAGTCAAACAAATCGTAACATATATGGTCAAAATGTCTTCAAATAATACTAATTTGTGAGATTCTGTCCGCGATTAAAGCCTGACGATAAACATAATTATTTGAAAGGCACCTGTAAACGTACTCAGCAGCATTCACAACGCAAACACTAGAGCTGTATTTTCCTTCTACATTTCCTTAACTTTTTCACAAATAACAGCATTCAAACTTTTAGCTACCTACTTCTAAGTTCTCCGCAATTTCATAGCATGTGAGTAATTTGTACCATGTGAAACGTACAACTATAACTGTGTTTGTCCTTAGAGCATATCTGTCTGAATGGAGAACAAGACGCAGGGGTCCAATGTAACCAAGTCTGGGCAAGATTTACCGCGGTCGAACTTTGACGGCACTCCCACGGGATGCGAGACCAACTGTCGACCTGCGGAAGTGTCTTACTAACATTTATGAGTATTTTGAGCAATATGATTTTATATTTGTGTACGTCCATGAACATAACAATCTTTTAAAGATCAAATCAAACAATCAAGTTATCGGTGTACATAAATAACTGTACTAAGAAAATTTTATTCGTAGTCTATGCATATTGTAGATACTAGTATATACATATATGTCGAATCGAGTCGTGCGGCGCCACCAGTCGACAACAATTATCTTCAAACGAATTACGAATTTGATCTTGAATTTTCGAACGATAACCTCATTTATTGTCTAAGCTATCTTTCTTTGATTATTTTCATTAATAATGACGTTTTACGTCAATATCAGTCGATTTTATCTATGCCATTTTTATTTTAGGCTGGCAATAATTTTTGCTCTTAATATTTTGTGATGTTGGCTATACTGATTAAGTTACCCAATCAGAGTTGAGATATTTGTTTTGTTAAGTTGGTATATTGTAACTAGTTTGGTTACAATATACCAACTTGTTCAAATTAGTACAGGTTAACGGATTTTGATGTTTGGAATACAGACCTCAACTATATTAACACTTAGGCTTATGTTATGTCCTGGAAAACGTGCGAGAAACTACTGGCGCAGCTATAGTATTTTTTTTTAAATGGCTTGCCTTTTTTCACATTGTTAAAACAATAAAACCATTTCAAAGGCATTTGTTACAATATACAATCTGAATCTAACCAAAAATAAGGCTCGTTGCTTTGGCTATCATCCAAGTGCTTGTTAAAGAACCTGGAGAATTTCGAGCTACCATTGTTTCTACTTGTGTACACCAAGGCAAACTGAGGCAAGTCTATTCGCGCCACAAGCAAGAACTTAAAGCGAAACGAACACCCGATTGCACGAACTAATGACTAGCTTTCAATTCAACGCTTGAAAAACGCGTTTGATTTGACAGCGATCCTAGAAATTCGAAGTTAAATCGGTATGAAATGAGAAATACCTACCCAATGTAAACTTAGAAAATCAACTTGATTTTGAAAATGATTTTCCTGGAATTGCAGATATTCATAGGGGACGGTGATTGCTTATTATCATGCAATCCATCTACTTGATTGCCACCAGTGTTATAATAATAAAAAAATGAATTGAGTAAAATAGAACAACTTTGGTTGCATAATGAAAAGTAGATGTATGTGTTATTGTAACAATCCTTAACTGTATCTCGTCAACTTTTATATGACAGGTGCGGCAAAAATGCTGTACAGATACAAAGGGCAATTTTGTAGTTACCAAAGAAAAACCATTCTGTACTTATAAGCTCTAACGCCTGCCCTGCGCCTCAACTGTGCAGTAGACCTTAAATCAAAGGTCAAAATAATAAATGAATTTGGATGAGAGCGGTATCTATCTTAGTCATAAATTACAACGTGGAGGTTGTAAAAATCAGCATTAATCAAACGACACAGAAGAATCCTCATTCGTTTCACGGTGACTTTTGATTTCTCAAATCTTTTGTGTTATTTTTAGGGAATTTTGTAGAACAGGCAATTAGGCGGGACGCGGGTCTGAGTGGCGAATTAATCACACTTCGTCTTCCGTCCATCACAGTAATATTTAAAGCTTCCTGAGATCCGCTACCTGGGAATTTATTTTGAATTCGTGTTTTTATTCGTTCGCGTCTCGCCTTCCGAGGGAATGGCCGGAAAATGAGGAAAAATACATCGCTTATACGTTAAATAATACTACGTTATTATTTTGCTAGTAGTCTTTTTCTGTACAATGGAGGTACTACCTAACGGAAACACAATTAAATTGGAATGTCTTGTTTTATTTTTAGTACCTTTGAGTGTAACAAAGGAATCTCTACTGAAAACTTCAACAAATATCTGAGTAAATGTGTATACACAGGTTAATAGGTAACATTGCTGTGCTGTCTTGTTAGCTCATTTATTAGTATATCTGATACAAGAGCTGTAGAGCATGGGTTCGATTCCCACCCACGACAATCATTTGTGTGACAAACTAATATTTGTTCTGTGTCTGGAAATAATGTGAAAAAAGTCCTTAAGCCGACTGTGATATTGCTGAAAGTATTAAATAATCCTAAAGTTTTTGCAATTTCACAATTAATTTTATAGTAAATGACCTCCTTTACGTTCAGTACCATCGACACGCGTAACCTCCTATTTAAATTGCATTATAAAAGCTGAAATTCTACCGACAAACACCTATCGGTGTGTTCTGGCAACCTCACCAGAGAACTAGTTCCCATTCCAGGCTGTTTTTAGCATCTTTGACTACACCGTCACTTAACATCAGGTGAGCTGTGGTCACACACCTTTTCTGTCAAAAATAATAGATAAGCACTAATTGATATTTTGCCATTCTATTAAATAAATTTTACCCTGACTTATCTATTACTTGGTGGATATAATTTACAGAAATAAGCTTGTAAATTTATGTAATATGTGGCTGCCACAATATCTTTTTATTTGGATGAAAATAAGTTACACTGTATGGTTTTTTTTAATGATTATAAATGCTTTTGACAGCCCTATTGGCTCATTGGTAGTATATCTGCTCTCAGAGGTCTAGGACGTGGGTTTGATTCCCACCCTGGACTAATATTTTGTGGGCTAAACAAATGTTTGTTCGGTGTCTGGGTGTTCTGAAGGCATTAAAAAAAATAGTTTTGCAAGTTTCGCTTAGTTTGGTGTCAAATGCGCTGTATGAGAACGTTCTACGATATTTATCACTTGAACATTATAAATATTTTAAGTATAGTATGATAATACCCTAATTTATAGTGAAGCAAATAGAGAAAATACCTTAAAAAATTGCATTGTCTCGTCCTTTTCTCTCTTCAGCGGTTCCACTTCTCTCTCTCTCTACTCAAAATCTACGTTAAAAACATTCGTAAGGGTGAGTATCATTAAACTGAAGTAGGCTTAAATCGCACATGTCTTTATGGCCTGTAGGTTCATTTAAATGGGACAATGTATGTGAGCTCGAACGAAGCCTTATTTGATTGAATCTCTAAAGTATGCAAGCTCGGGACCGACTCTCCACGAATTTGAATTTTATTTCAATCATGGAAGCATTTCATTGAAATCGACACGGTTTAGGGAAACATGGAGATGTAAGCAAACAGCAGTCAATACAATCGTGTATTCAATTTGTGTTGGGATTACTTTTGCTTTCCCCCAAATTTTATTTGATCCCAGTGGTGGTAATACAGTATTTTTTCGCGCAAATATGTTTTTTTTTTTGTCAAGCAAAGTGTTTTTGATTTCTTTTTTATTCAGAATTTGTGAAGGTTTTTATTAATTGCAGCTTTTGTAATGTATAATGATATATATATATATATATATATATTATTTTGTATAATGTAATGATACATATACCCCGATGCCGGGGCAATAGGATACGGTAGTTGTAACGATGATAACTCAGTGGTTAGTGTGGTCAGTTCACATGCCGAAAGGCGTCGGTACATATCACAGCTGCAGCGGTGAATGAAAAAATCACCGCGATTTAAAACTATAGCTTTATGGTAAGGTACTTATTAGTACTCGGCTGGATAACTACCACAACTCACCTGATTTTAAGTGACGGTGTGGTCGAAGATAGTAAAGCACACCTAGCCTGGAATGGAACTGGCTCTCAAGTGAGGCTGCCGAAACACACCGTTAGATGCTTGGCGGCAGATTTTCAACTTGAGGGTGGTAGCTAGCCAGCCGAGTACTAGAAAGTACCCTACCACCACGCTTTGGTTTCCTTACGTTGTTTTCCTTCACCGGCAGCTCAAGCTCATTGTTGGGGTTTGCACCCATGCCCTTCGACATGCGAACCGACCGCGCTAACCACTGAGCTATCATCGCTACAAAAGACAAAAGCTGTTTCGGCAGCCTCACTTGAAAGCCAGTTTCATTGCAGGCTAGATGTGTTTACTATCTTCGACCACATCGTCACTTAACATCAGATGAGGTGTGGTCAAACCCTGATTTGACAATCATAAAAAATACTGCATCGGTATCCTCTACCTAAAGTTAGAGCTAGCTACTAGGAGACTAGGCTTAGTTTGGCTAGAGTAAGGGCTTTGACAAAATATTTCGGAGATGACAATGTTGGGTTGCCTACGTTGTTGTAGGCGGATATGGTAGCCACTCGGGGCAGATTTAGTGGGAGTTTCAAGGTATACTTCTCGTCAACAAAAAAGGCACCATAATCGAAATACAAGTACAGTTTTTTTTTTATGTATTATTAATGAGACGGACAATACGCCCTCCTGATGGTAAGAGATGACGCATGTCCATGACCATTGCGGCAATACACAGACATACCGGGGCATCGCTGCTTTGGCGCTCATTACTTTGAGAGTTTCAATGGTTAGTCTCAACAGCCCTGTAATTTCGCTAGCTGCAGTACCCTTCAAACCGGAACACAGTAATGTTTACACGTTACTGCTTAGCAGCTGGATATCTGGTACTGCAGTGGTACCTACCGAGACGAATTCCTGCTAAGGAAATCTACGAACAAGTCAAATATAAAATATATTAGTAATAAGTATATTGTTTAATACTAAAATTTTACTCAAGAAATTTCTTGAAGAGAGTGCTCTTACATTTAATATAACGTCATTATGTTGACCTATAAGAGTATGCTAACACCTTTGCGCAAAAGGGCCACTTAACTCCATTCCCCTTGACATAAATATAAAGTTTTTATGGTATTTCGCCCTCGATAGTAAAACCTTTTTTATTAAGTTACTATTGAACGCTACTGGCACTGCTGTATAAAGTTGCGCAGTTAAACTGTATACGCGGTAGGTACTTTAAAGTTACGGTAACCGGTAATCTATGCTTGAGGTCACGTGGTTTCTGGGCTGAAACTACGGTCTAATCTGTGTCGCAAGGACATTTCCACGACCCTTGTTTAATTCTGCAATCTACATACGACGTCTAACGAGACGCACGATTAAGGAAACCGTCCTACGTCCTACTGCCCCCTCTTTCTCCCACTTTTAGGGTATCTTTAGCTGTTTGAACCTTATCCTCTATACAGCCATAGTTACGCTCTCGGTAAGGTTTACTTACTTTCAAAAATGTGTCGTGAATAAACGGTGCGTTCTAACATGTAACTTATTATTATCGTAGTTTATAATGTAAAATCTGAATTCTAGCTCATTCACACGTAAGGAGTAGAGGAGTAATCTAAGCTTGGCGAGACACGAGCGGGCGCGGCGACGCGCCACGCGCACCGCATGCCTGCAATGCCGCACCGACTCGCCAAGACAACTAAATTAGTGCACGTGACCGCGACAGAAGTATATAACCGGCTGTCGCAAGGAACCAGATACTCGTATTATAATATACTAGCGGCCCGCTCCGGCTTCGCACGGGTATAAACCACAAAAATAACAGTATTTCTCCACTATTTAATGGATGTTATTATACATAAACCTTCCTCTTCAATCACTCTATCTATTAAAAAAAACCGCATCAAAATCCGTTGTGTAGTTTTAAAGATTTAAGCATACATAGGGATATAGGGACAGAGAAAGCGACTTTGTTTTATACTATGTAGTGAAGTGATAGTGATGATAGAGATGATAGTCATAGGTAAGCCTATAATCATAAATTTTAAATTATGGCGTATCGAACAGGTATTTTACAATCACAAAGATTTTACTACACTTAATGACATGAGTAGATAAGGAATGTATACAATTTACAGATACTATAAATACATATAGTATTTCAAAATTATGCATGTCATACACATACTTGCCGTGGTGGTGCCGGCGTAAGAATAGTACCCCACCCTCTCTACCCGTGGTTGCCGTAAGAGTCGGCTAAGGGATGTAATCCGGAATATGGCCAGCAGCGTCTTCCTTGAACAATCACACCTAACTGCGCTCGTCAACCCGCATGCTAAGCCTATTGGCAAAACTCCCCCCCCCAGGAGGGGGCCTATGTCCAGCAGTGGACGTCCTATGGCTGATGATAGGAATTATAATTTTATGTCATGAATATTTGAAAAAAATGCACGTAAAAAAAATATTTGTTTTATATTTTTCTTTATAAACCGATGAGATAGTGTTTCCTATAAAGCGAATTGACGATGCTTACAAAGTAAAGTCGATCAACTTACGGTTTTCTTTAGAAGGAAGAGTCCATTGTAGTTTATGCTACGCTGAAACGTGACGTCTTAGAATGCTGATGCCTATTCTGCATTTTGCATCAAAGTTGCTAGAATGTTTCTCGTAGTTCAGATATTTATTTTAAACTCACAATACATCAATACCTATAGTATTTAACTTGTCATATAAAAAAAAAAATTACTTGAAAATATGGTGGTAAAATATAGGGTCCTTGAATTGGCATTGTAGGTACCCTTAGGTGGCGCTGACCACTTACCATCTTCGACCACACCGTCACTTAACATCAGGTGAGTTGTGGTCAAACACCAAGCCTGTCAGCTATAAAAAAAAAAAAAAAAAAAACCATCATCAGGTGTCACGTTGGACGTTTTGCCACATTTTCACAAAAAAAAACACAACTTTGCTATTTTAAACTAAACTTAACTACCATTTTATCATTATTTGAAGCAAAGTTAAACTTTCTAAAGTTACGTTTCATTTAATCTAGAAACCAGGTTTCGCTTTTTTGCTTGTGAAAGAATTTTCACTCAATTTTCTGCATCCTTGTCTGGGATTAAAATAGTTTAAATTTATATTTCAAGCATTCAGTTCATAAAATGCGAGTACTTGGAACGTTCAAGTACAAATACACAAGAAAATTGCATTGAAATCGATTTCAACGCTACACCAAACGGTTTTGCTAGTACATTGCTCTTCTACACAATAAGCAACATAGTTTTGATGTAAATCAAGATTAGAGATTGATAGCATTCAAACTTAACTACGCATTATATAGAAATACTAATTAAACGTTAACATTTAACAAATTTTAAACAGTAGTAAGATAACTAAAATTGCAAATTAATTTAGAGTTTGCAAAATAATCTACCATTAAAGAATAAATATATCCCTACATATTATAAAACAAAGTCGTCCGCCGCGTCTTTCTGTGTCTGTTCGCGATAAATTTAAAAATACTGAACGGATTATCATGCGAGTTTCACCAATAGACAAAGTAATTAAAAAGGAAGGTTTATATGAATACATACATATGCACCACATTAGTATCAACATTGCACCCGTGCGAAGCCGGGGCGGGTCGCTAGTTTAGCATATAAGTAACGACACCTGACGTAGGATGCCTTGAAAGTAGAGTGACGTTAAATTATCGATCCATCACTCTATCGTGTTTCAGAACTGGACTGGAGTGACTGGACAGTGATGGTGAAGGATGATTATGAAAACATTAATAAATTACAATTGTTTTACAATACAAACTTCAGAAGTTAAATTGTGCAGCTCGTGTTATTTTTCACTAAATAACATAAGTAGGTACCAGAATCGCAACATTTTCTACCCTAGCAAACTCTGACTGGTACATTTTTAGATCTTACTATTCAATTTGGCGCAAAAATATATTAAATCTCCTTCTCAGATATAAACGTTAGCATATTATGACAAATTTTATTTCAAGCGGTAGATTTGGCAAGTGCAGAAGATATTTCTTACCACGTCCCGCCCACTCCGCATCGCTCCCTGGTTTTGTCGTCATAGAGCACTAAATCTTGGTACGTCCCTGGAATTTAGTTGCTTTCTTTAAAGAATATTTCTTGAAGTACCAAGAACTTTTGCAGTTTTTAAAATTCTAGAGGATATTTAAATCAAGTTCCTAATTAAGGATTGTTATTAAGCGACTTAGTCATTTTCTGGACTGAAATGTTTAAAAACAACCACGACGGCCTGCATTTTAAAATGTTTGCCCGTGTTGTAATTAGTACGCATTGAAACGCACGTTGGTTTCAAAAAAAGCGCTGACCCATTTAGAGTTTCCCAAAAATAAACATTGCCAAACTTCCCTATATCACGGCGAGATCTGACGGGGGCTAATTACATTTCGCTGTAACCGCAGCGTAGTATATGAGCGCGATATCTATAACGTTACATTCACCGTAATGTTGTTTATATAGCGGCAAAGAAAAGGGTTATTTTCTCGGGATAATATTTTTCGCTAATGCGTCGTGCAAGTTCGCGGTGGGCCCTCGATTGTGTCGTGGCGCGGCCGAGTAGCGATAATTTTACTAAAATGGCCGACTTGTCGACAGCAGAGCCTGTGCTACGAGCTCGGGTGAAATAATAACGGCATTATGATTTCAGACAACCACCGCCGCCGCTTAAAGTGGTTTAAGGTGACGCAAAGTAAGTACGGCTTTGTTTTCCACCGTGAAAAATGTAATCAGGATATCCTGCCTTTCCTGTTGCTTTTAATTCATTTTAGTCACTGTCAAGTACATTAGTGGAATGTTTAATTAATGGTAGGTAGGTATTTATTTTATTTTAAATCGCCCTTACAGAAGCCGGTCGTGGGTTTGTCGCAGTAGTATGGGGGCTCGTTACTGTTGTAGGTTGCTAAATTTTCCCCGACGTAAGTAATGAAATTGATACGTACAAGAACTACCTGGATGCATTCACAGATTCCAACCCCGTACAGCACTAATTTTAGGTGACTAACACTCTCTCTCGAAAGTGGGGCACCACACGCGATTATGCAAGCGAACTCATCTTATTAAAGTGGGCAGCGTCTATGATTGCCATAGTATAAAATAATTCACGACCAAGCCCAGTGCTTAATAAAGTAGTGGTGACTTTACTAGAAGCATTTACAGAGTTTTGGAAATAACACCGAAACACTTGTTTCACCACATTTTATCACTTGCCCAGAGCTATGTGTACCTATAATAAGGCACTTCACGATTAAAATATCACTATTTTATAAAATACTAGAAAAAACACAATTGTTAGAAAATATTATTTTCCAATGTCACAATTTAGATACGTTGAAAAAAATATAAATTCTGGAAAATAACACAATGACACAAATTCACCACCTAAAAATTATTAAGAATAGCTTTTTAGTTTATTATTTTTATTTACTTATTTATTAATTATTCATAAATCTGACATGCTTACCAGTTTATCATGAACATATGAAAACATTAAATATTACTGCCGCAACGTTTGATGCCAAAAATAAAGAAAGAAAAAGGTATAATTAGTAAAAAAAAATGTATCGAGTTTGTATTATGTCAATCTACCAGACGATGTCACGGAAACAACTTGTTTTTAATTACGGCGCAGCTAAGTTAGACGACAAGTTATTATTAGGCCGTAACGTAATCTACATCCCAAAGTTAAGCGAGTACAAAGTAGATAGGCACCACATCGATGTTGTTAAAGTAACAAAGAAATTAATTTCCTCCGTCTCGGCTTTCAGAAGTAATTATTTGAAAACAGATTGCGCCTGTCACTAGAAAAGACGTCGTGCTCGTACAGACTTTAAGTATTTTAGCAGAATATTTAATTGACATTTTTCTACAAAAGTATTGAGTAGATCTTTTGTTTTTCAGGTTCATGTTACTAACATTTAACAGTAGGAAAGAAAATAAAACTATCTACAAATTATATCCTAACATACACACTACAGTTTTTCTAATACTACAAAAGAACTATAAAATAAATTTAAATAATATAAACTAATCCAAAAGGCTGCTATCAATGAGAATAGTTCCCAAAACGCTGACCCCGTTGCCGCGTTGTATGGCAATACTCAAACGTTGAGCAAAATAAATGCCAGCATTTAGGTCGCGTGAAGCGTCAACCAGACAAGATGACAAGTCTATTTTTTTAAGCAAATATAGTTAAACGATGCCGATCTCTTACCGAGTTTCCCAACGGGTGGGTCTTAAAATGAACATGGACAAAACGAAGGTAATGTTGAATGCCCATGTTGTGCCCATCCCAATATCAGTTGGGAGCTCGTTTCTTGAAGTTGTTGACAAGTACATTTACCTAGGACAAGCAGTCCAACTAGGTAGGTCCAACTTCGAGAAAGAGGTCAATCGTCGAATCCAACTCGGCTGGGCAGCGTTCGGAAAACTACGCATCCTACGTTTTCTCGTCCGAATTACCTCAGTGCCTCAAGTCAAAAGTCTTCGACCAGTTTGTGTTACCAGTGATGACTTATGGCGCCGAAACGTGGTCTCTGACTATGTGCCTTCTTAGTAAGCTTAAAGTAGCACAACGAGCTATGGAGAGGGCTATGCTAGGCTAGTTTCCCTACGAGATCGAATCAGAAATGAGGAGATCCGTAGGCGAACTAAAGTAGCGGATTAGCAAGTTGAAGTGGCAGTGGGCAGGGCACATTTGACAGCCCTGTTGGCTTATTGGGAGTATGTCTGCCTGAGCTGTAGGGCGTGGGTTCGATTCCCGCCAAGGACAAATGTTTGTTTGGTATAAACAAATATTTGTTCTGTCTGGGTGTTCTGTATGTATTATAAGTATGTATTTAAAAAAAAAAAAAGTATTTATGTATCCTATCAGTTATCTGACTTCCATCACACAAGCTCTGCTTAGTTTGGGGTCAGATGGCGCTGTGTGTAATGTGTCCTACAATATTTATTTATTTATTTACATAGCACGCAGAACCGATGGCCGATGGGGCTGGAAAGTTCTAGAGTGGAGACCACGGACCGGCAAGCGCAGCGTAGGACGTCCACCCACAAGGTGGACAGACGACCTAATAAAGACCGCAGGAACGCACTGGATGCAAGCCGCTTCCAACCGGTCTTTATGGAAGTCAATGGGGGAGGCCTATGTCCAGCAGTGGACGTCATGCGGCTGATGATGATGATGATCTCTTACCATGTTATAATGTTCTGATCAATATCTATGAACGATATGATCATCAAATCTGCTATTAGATGCTAATACTAATAGATACCCTTCCGTCCGAAATGCACGTTCCACCGCGTGCTTTGGAATCGAGCTAATATTTTAGCTGCTAAAGACCTTGTTATACGATCTTAACGATTGATTTACGGAATTTTACTTGTAACTTTGGTATTATAAATGATAAAATCAAGTGACCACGACCTCGGTACATGATTTGCAAAATGTAAAGTAAAGGACGGGCTATCAAACGTCGATCGAGAACGTTCAAGTTAAACATACGTACGCTGAATTAATGAGATAGAAGTTTTTCAATTCAATTCAGATTTGTTTGTCCTTACACCCTTGAAGAACGGTTAAACGTGCCTAAACAAACAGGAAGAGGGAATAATTTTCGCTCACGAATAGGGCGTAGTCAGAACTTGATTTAGGGGAAATTAGCCATGGTGAAGATGTGTAAAATAGCAAAATCCATGATTGCATGTTCTATGTCTTAATACTTGTTAGTCAGTATCATCGAGATAAAGAAACGCTATACTATGCATCCTTCAAATTGGAGCACTATAATGTTTACACACTACTGCTTGGCGGCAGAATATCTGGTAACGCGGTGATATCTACCTACAAACTACCTAAAACATTAGGTCATACTTCCGCGGAATAAGGTAAAATCGAGACATTAAAATTAGTCATAATTAAGGTACCTGTATATCACAAGGTGATCACCAGTTATACTATCATCATCATCATCAGCCGTATGATGTCCACTGCTGGACATAGGCCTCACCCATTGGGGGGGTTTTGCCAATACTCGCCACGCTTGGCGGGCGGGTTGGCGAGCGTAGTTGGGTGTGGTTATTTAAAGAAGACGCTGTTGCCCATCTTCCGGATTACATCCCTTAGCCGACTCTTACGGCAGCCACGGGTAGAAAGGGTGGGGTACAATTCTAATGCCGGCACCACCGCGGCATTTACTACCATTACAGCTTATTATGTAGATTATTTATGTAGAAAAAATAATTTACCGATTTTCCCCCATATTTCTGGACCCCTTAAATACGTTGATGTTCAGGGTTTACTCAGGGTAGAACTAATCAAAATCAGTAGCCAGATGGCTACCCATGAATAATTTGCCAATGCAATTTGTACCTTTGCTGATAAAAGAGATGCGAAGCTACGCATTAATCTGAGATAAAGAAATGTTGATTATTTGAGTACGTAAAGAGCGTACTCGCAAAAAGGTAAAAAGCGTACGAATATCAGATAATTAACTTAAGAATAATTAAACCACCCAAATATTTTTGTTTCCTTATACATTCCGTATAACTTTTTATTATGGTACACAAGCTAGGTGTTTGACCACAGCTCACCTGATATTAAGTAACGGTGTGGACGAAGATGATAAAGCACACCTAGCTTAGAATGGAACTTATAGAATGGATTATATTTTCTGAGTATCAAAACTACTTGCGTCTCGTGGTTTTATCTGCTATTTTAACTTTAATTTTCTCAGCATGTGTATTAAAGTTTGTTTTTAGATATTCAATTAAGGACCAGGTTTCTTTATCCTTCTTATATAGTATAGTAAATATCGTGCTAAATATTATTGGAACACGTTACTGGAATCAAGTTTTTAATGATACGGTTAAATTTGGAATACAAACAATATCTCCGTCTATAAATAGAATATCGTAAGAAAGTTCATAATTATGCGAAGATCATACGATAAATTGAGCGTCTTAACTGAGAGATTTGTGTATGTGACACACGCGCTTATATAAATATTTTCGAATTTAATAAAAAAATTTTTTCAATTTCATTGGTATTATATTCATAAAGTGCATAATTACAAGCGCAAGTGTGAAAAAATTATATAATGTAACATGATATTTCGTGTGGCTTACTAAACTCTATAGTCGCTTGTAGGTAACAAATCACCAATGCTTTACTAGAACATGACTGAACTGGAGCAAAACACACTTTGTGTGACTTAGACTAGATTAACTTGATTTTTCATTAAATACATTAAAATATCGAAACACTTGTAACTGGCAAATACGCAACGTGCGATGCCAAAACAAAGAACAAGACACATGACGTTTTCTTTTTTTTTTTTTTCTTCAGCCCTGGCACGTTCGAAAGATTTACTTATGACATTATCGACATTTATAATTTCCAAGTCAAAAATTATGTCGATCAGTTGTGTCATTGATGCGTTAATGAAGCTATGTAACAAACATACTTTCGCATTTTAAATTTAAATATGATACATACATATTATATATAAATTTGCTAGAAATTATCCTACTGTGAACAATCACAATCTCCCGACGAAGTCTTTGTCAAGTTCAGAACTTTTCTTTCACTACACGAAATACGCAGGCGAAGTAAACTCGGGCGTTTGTTGTGCTGTAACAAAATTAATTACTTACACATTATGAGTATACAAGTGGCTATGTATCTTTAAACGCGTTTCAAACAATCTGCTTTAACATTGAACAACTTGTACGAATAGCGACAGATGGTGATAAAACCTTTACTTAGAGAAAAGCATAATATTTCATCGTAACTTTAATGTAATTGAAAGTATATATATATAACTTGTTATATTTACTGTTTGCTTCAAATATTACAAAGTTTCGTAGGTACCATGAGTAGTGTCAACAGCTTTTACATTTTGATAAAGAGCTAAATATAACTTATTTGTTACAGTAATTGAACATACCCATCCTTAGGCAACATAGAAAAACAACCGAATATGCCGCAAAGGTTTTATATCGTTTAGAAAGTTATGATATAATTTAAGAAGGTTAAAAGGTAAATTTAAAATAATATAAGTGTAAAAACCAGGAATATTTATTTATAGCAACGATTAGATCAATAGGTAATGTTGTCGGTTCATAAGCCGAAGGGCGTGGGTTCAAATTCCAAGACTGAGTTTGAGCTGTTGGTAAAGGAAAACATCGTGAGGAAACCATGGCATAGTGGTAGAGTACTTTCTAATTCTTAGCAAGCTAGCTAAGAATCCATCAAGCGTCCTCAAGATGTAAATCTGCTGCCAAGCACCTAACGATTTATTATGGCAGCCTCACTTAAAAGCCAGTCCCATTCCAGGCTTGGTGTATTTAGTACTATCTTTGACCATATCATCATTTTACAGGGGAGGTGTGGTCAAACACCTAGGCTGTCAACCATAAAAAAACAACATTGTTGCTGATATAACCATTTACCACGCCAAAAATTAAAAATCAACCTAATGATAAACGTAATACGTTTTCATTTCCAACCCCGCAAATAACACGTTATCAGAAAATGCTCTCATTGGCACCATTTTTCTACACCACAATATATAGCTAAGCATAAAATAGCCTTTTAGCTGCAACTTCATAACCATAAATAACAAGAAAATCCCTCTCGCCAACTTTATTACTTAATATTTTATGAAAACAAAATATTTAATGAAATACTTCGCCATAAAAAGTTGCTCTTCCTGAACTTGAACTTAGCCGCCATGAGCACTTAAGAGGATTCTCACGAGTTTCGCTCTCTCCCTCGAAGATTCATCGTTTGCCAAATTAATGCTAGTAGGTATATAAAAAAGATACTCAATATTAATCACATTTTTTAAACTCTTTTGATATCTGTGATCAAATGTCAGAAAGTTACAGTTTAGCAGTATTTGTTAACTTTTTTTGTTACTGTAAATGTTGAGTACCAATTACTGCAACTACTATTAAGTGTGATGCAGGTAGTGTGAGGCAGGTGTGATCTCAGTCACTGACAGGAGAGCGTCTCGTCTGTCTCTTTATTTTTTACCATAAGAAGCTAGTTTTTTTTATACCAGTAAATGAAAACATATTATGTTGAAAAGAATGCTTATCAAAAAAATAACGAGTATCTAAGATAACTATGTTTTAAGTATAGGGATATTTTGACTAATAAAATATTGGAGGGCATTTCATACAACACTATCTAGCCCCAAACTAAGCAAAGCTTGTTCTATGGCAATCAGAAAGCTGCTAAAGTACCTAAATCCTTTTTTTTCTAAATATATACTTATAATACATACATAACAACAAGAAGATACATATACAGAAGAAAAATCTATTCTCGTCACATAAATGTTAGTCTTGAGTGGAAATTGAACTCACGCTCTTCTTCAAAAACTATTGATCTTTCTTTCTTCATACTCGACACAAGTACAACAACCGGCGGTCTTATTACTAAAATGATCTTTTCTACAAAACCTTCGACATAAAAATAACTACTTGAAAACTTACGACTTACCTTAGTTTTTTTTACATATCTCTAAAAATATTACTGTACTATCGAAAGAGCACGAATCTCCTTAAAACACTCTTAAACATTTTTAGTGTCCCCTAAGTTCCTTCAGCAACTTACCACTTAAAACGGTGCTTGTTTCTATAGGGGCTCATGAATAACACAATAATACGTAGCTACGTTTCTGCCCTAAGTAAGGCGCAACTTACAAATAATAAACAACAGTAGGAGACAGAAACCAATCCTTATATAAATATGGTACGTAACTAGGTGATAGACCGTAGCAAAAGATTGTTTAGGTATCGCTGCAGTACCAGATATTTTGCCGCTAAATAGTAGTGTGTTAACATTACTGTGTTCCAGGTAGAAAGGTACAGCAAAATTATAGGGCTTTTGAAAATTTCACTCATAAGCATCAAAGTAGCGATGCTCCAGTCTTTTGTTATCCAAAGTTACGCTGCTGTGGTCGTGGACAGGCATCAACATCATCTCTTACCAGTAGAAGTCTTTTTCTTTACACAAAAAAAATATTATTGCTTGACTGTAGCTTTTAACTTGCCTGATTTTTTTTATGTAAAAGTAATGAGACATAATTAATTGCCGTATTGGAAAGTTGCCACTTTAAGAAACTGCCATTATACGAAGTGCCTTTAATGCCCAAGAAATGGGTTAACGATGTAGTCGCATTATACTTTTTTCTTAACTTATTAATATGTAGGCGAATAATAATTTATTTCTGACAGTTGCCAATAATGAGTATTAAAAATAAGACATGAATATTTATGGTTTACTTATACGGGATTACTCACGTTTAATTTTATCGGAAACTCCGACTATAGTTTCGGCCACATCTGGTGGCCTTCATCATGGATACAAAGCTAAGTACACCGCGCGCGCGGCCACGTCTTACTTCGCACGGTGCAAGGCCACCGGATGTAGCCGAAACTATAGTCGGAGCTTCCAGTAAAATTAAACGTGAGTAATCCCGCATAAGTAAAACAAAAATGTGTCAAAACCACGTCAGTTTTCATAGTAAAACATGAATATATAATTGATGATAGTGCCCTTACTGCCACTCATTGTGTGACGATAAAGGCATGGCAAGGAGGGAAAATGGTCGTGTAACATTACCTTCGCATATTTTATGCATTGATTGATGTCGAGCCTTCAGTCTCTATCAATCATTTTAGGGCGACTTTAAAAGATTCTGGTTTGTATTTAGAAAATGCTGTTGGAATTTTAAGTAAACAGCAAAAAGAACTTACTCTTTGTTTGTTTTGCTCAAGTCTTAGTGTTAATGCGAAATTTACTAACGATTATACTTATATCGCTCTCACCGAGGAAATATCTTTATCTCAATGAAATAATCAACTATTTTTTTTACTGTCGCGTAATTTTTTACAACTGATCCATTTTCGATAAATCGGACCCCATAAAATAATGTTGCCGAGACAAGAAAACATTTCTAGCTCTGAAAACCCGATAAATCTGACAATCGCACAGCGCATCTAGACGTGCTATAATTATTCTGCATGGGATAACAAGACTTGCCACAACGATTAACGCCGGACTATAATTTGCTAGTCTTACCAAGCAGAATTAAAAATAATACTGCGAATTGAGCATTTCTACCACAACTAATACTAACAACTATTTTAGTTGTTAGTATATAGTTTGTATATATAGTTTATATTATATTTGTATGTATAGTTTTTTGATTATCATACCTAAAGTAAGTTATTTAAGAAAATCTGTACTAATTGTTATGTCTTTGAGATGGGCGTTATTGTCTGTGTTTTTTTTTTTAGTTTTTGTTGGTAGCATCCTTATTGTAGTGATGATAACTCAATGATTAGCGCGGTCAGTTCACGTGCCGAAAGGTGTGGGTTCACCCTAACAATGGGCTTGAGCTGCCGGTGAAGGGAAAACATCGTGAGGAAACCATAGCAAGGTAGTTGGGTATTTTCTAGTACTCTGCTGACTAGAGATATCCAATAGAATATTTACAATTTGAATAACACATATCCCGGATTTCGTTATTACCAACTTACACGAATTATTCGTATTCAATACTTAGAAATAAAAACTTATTCAAACTATAGATATAGTTTGATATAACAAAATAAAGAATAAACTATAAATAACTATATAAAAACTATAGATATAGTTTGATATCACAATATAAAGAATTTGAATTAGTTTTTATTTTTAAGTATTGAATACGAGTAATTCGTGTAAGTTGTTTCCCAGCATACATGTGCATAGCTTAGTGAGTTTTATCCCGAGCAAACAGGCTGCTAAGCTGTAGTTAAGCACCGGTTTCTGTTATCACTTGGACTCCAGCCAATACTTTGCCAGTAATAGGTGAATTAGAAATCCCTACAAATAATATTTTCTATTTTATTGCTGCCTATTTTAGTGCCGTTTGAACCCAATTTTGAAGATTGAAACTAAAACTACCGGAGTGTGCATTTTAGTATTTTGGCGTCGTAAACTGGTGATCTTGTTTTGAGAAGAAATGTTATTAAACTGAATTAGTGCAACTATTATTAAATGTATGTCTGTGTTATTTCTAATTATTCCGTCCTCATAGGTCTTATCTTAAAGACCTTCTCTTTTACTTCGACATTGAATGTACTTTTTTGTACACATAGAAATGAACTTTTCTTTGCTGTTCGTACATCGAAGTAAGAAGGCAGTTAGGACTGCCCTGTTGATTGGTAGTATGTCCACTTCAAGAGCCGTAGGGCGTTGGTTCGATACCCACACAGGACAAGCATTTTGTGTTATAATCAAAAATGTTTGTTCTGTGTCTGGGTATTCTGTATATATTATAATATTTAAGTATTCTTTCAGGTATCTGACTTACTATAGTACAAGCTTTGCCTAGTTTGGGGTCAGATGGCGCTGTGTGTAAATATTGTACGATATTTATTTATTTATTTATAAAGTTACTAATCCTATCCTACTTTTTATATACCAATATACATGTGAAAGCATGTGAAGATGAATGTTTGTTACTCTTAAACGAAAAACTACCAAACGGATTTGGATAAAATTTGGCACACTTATAGTTTATGGTCTGGATTAACGAATACTTTTTATACTGCAAACTGAACAAACTTTTTGTTAAATTTCACGCGAGTGAAGTTAAATGTAAATGTATTTTAAGGTTCACAAATATAGTGTTTATTTCCACATATAAGCAATATGTATGCATGACGTCACAGTATAATTAATTTCATAAAATCAATCTGAATGTGTATATAATGTTTAAAATATATAGAGCGTGTTATAAGTTACATTAAAAAATGTGGCGCAATACAGAATGACAAGTTATTATAAACCTGATCTAAGCACTGCTGAATTACTCCACATTTCATACATATATGAATTAGCTCTCCATATATGAAAAAGGAAATGAAAATAACTTTATTACCAACACCTTTGCTAAGAAACAAAAAAATCTGTTGGTTGCCTTGCGAGGCAAAGCCAACTGTCCTGCTTATCACAATACAGTACACTATACAGTTTTACAGTTTTATAAAATAAGACAGTGAGTACCTACTGTCTTATTTTATAAAACTGTACATCAAGGAAATGATGGACAGTTTCATAAAATATAGATATTTGAAAAAAAGTTTCTTTTATTCTGGGTGTTTGTGTATATTTTATACACAAAGACCCCGATTGCTTATAACTAGGGCAAACATTTATAATAATTTATCTGCGCGGCAGGGAATCGCATCTGAGACCAAGACCGCCTAAAGGAATTTTCTTGAATTTGCTTAACCAAAGATTATGTATACGTGTAAAGCAGTGTAAATACCGCTCCCAGCTTTTTGTTTTAGAATAATCTATGCCTTTATAGAGGTTGGAATATCGGTAGAAGTAGTTTGAGAATTTGGAGAATAAAATGTTTTATAATGATATTCAATCATATATAGTTTAAAAAAGTGGGATACAACATTGAATAAAATCGAAATACCAGACTCTCAAATAAAGGTATCTAATGAATTTGTTTATAATAGTTGAGACGTATGCATGCTTACAAGCTTGGTACGCTGCCGTCTGGTTGTAGGTTTAAGCATTTGGATTATCTCTAGACACATTCATGTTTAGGTAATCCAATTGTAGACACTATTAGGATAAAAATTGTATGTATAAAATTTTAGTTCAGACAAAGTGTAGATAGATAGATAGAGAGAAACTCTTTATTGTGCACACCAAAAATAGAAAAAGAGTTCAGAAAATAAAATAATCTTATGAGCAGTAGGTACACTGTAGAGTCCACGGAAAATCGAGATTTGCACTTCAACGGGTATCAAGGTTACAGTCAAAATGTAAGCTTTTACCTCGTTTCATTAATATCTTTAACAAAAGTATTATGATTCATATTCTGTTGAATATGCAAGAAATCAGGAATATTCATGGCGGTCTCGTTAGCGGCCGGGTCGACCGTATTTATGAAAAGTATTGTATTTAATACGGCCCGTCTATTTCTGTACAGATTGTACGGATTTCGACGACATTTTTGGTAATGTGAATGAACGGGGACCATGCGAGGGGTTGTTTATTTGAGCAGACGTTTTACCGTATATATACCCTTTTTGTCAGTGTTTGTCAATCCGATTCGATGGATTAGTTGGAGTCCTGTTTGTGCGTGGGTAAATTTATTTGATAAATCGAGAATCAAGCTAGACATAGCGCGTTTAGCTCTTACCCTTTTCAAAGTCTGAAAGCATTAGAAGATCAAATTACTTAACATACTTTTCAAATCTGAAATAATCGTATGTTTGTAGACTTTATCGATGAATTCTGGGACTATGTTATTTATATATAAATGATAGTTGGACCTATGAAAACCCAAGTACAATTTTTACATGACCTTATAAATTCGGATATAGGTATGTATCCATATCGATTGTAGCTAAAATGTACAACGTTTTATAGTAATTATTTATTCAATATACAATTACATCAAATACAATTTAGTTAATTATTTTCCAGTTAATGTTTCGTAAAAATCATAAATAAAACGTGTAACTTCCATATTTTTGCTGCGCTAAGCGCGACTCTGTGGCTTACTAAATAAGTTTGGTAATCACCTGAGCTACCAAAAGACGATTGAATTAGCTAACGTTGTAAATTGAATTAAAAAGGCACACACGCATGATATGCTGACTACGAGCAAAATACTTTCGGTAACTCAATATGTTACCGATTAAGAGGCACATCTTTGTGGAAACGTTCGGGGAAAACCATATCGGCATTAGGAATTTATCATGAAACTCATAGAAGTGACGGGCCCATTCGCTGCCAAAGCTCTTACGTAGACATCTCAGATAAGATCCACTTTACTCTGATTTGTGAGACAGCATAACCGTCCAAATATTTTTTCATCAGCGTTATTTATTCGAGCGAGTTACTTTTATAGGACGCTTACAAGCACAAAGTGCGATGTCTTACAAAAAACCTTTGAAAAATACTACCATATGTTACTCTCGGTTTTTTCCTTGCATCTGTCGCATTTCGTTCAGATACAGCAGATTTAGTGGCTGGAATGTAACCGACATTACCCTTGATATGTGTGTAGATATTTACGTAGGTATGTAAAAGGGAAAGGTAGAGATTGAAAAAGAAATGGATATTGCCCTTTTTACACAGGGATTTGTTCGGCTTTTGGTAATTAATATTAGAAGTGTTTGCAGAGGATATTATTTGCTCGGTACTGTTAACACAGAATGACATTTGTGTATAAACGTAATCATTTTCAATACAAAAATATAGTGTTGTTATTAAAAGTCTTGAATCGTGTGTAACGTGTATAAATTTAATCTATTTATTGAGTACACAAGAAACCAACAGAATTAATAAAAAGTAATTAAGTAGTGCAAGTTTCATGACGGATAAAACTATTGCTATTTTGTTACATGGTTAATTTTTCTCTGAACCCAATATTTAAATCAACGCGGATGAAGTCGCGGGAGCAAGCTAGTTAGTGAATAAAAGTTTAAACAATACAATTCGAATTCTATACTAAGTACATATTTTACTATGAAAACGTCAAAGTTTTCATCAGTTCCGTTAGCATGCAAATATTCAATTTGTCAAATTTTGTCTGCAAATAGTTGAATGAAGAAATCAATTGAAATTGTTGAAATAAATCAATTCTGAGCGAGAGCAAAGTTCGCGCGCTCCGTTGTAAATCCGCCAGTGAACGAGCATTAATCGTCCGTAGAGAACAACTAGTTTCTCTAATTATTTCCTCGCCTTCGACCCTCCGGTTTTGTCTCCCCAATTGCAGCATTCAAGTAATGACACCATTAATCTTGAACTTCAATTGAACCTCTAGATTCTGGAGAGAAATCTTGACTAAGAATAGTTTTTAGGCAATAGCTACAACATATCTTTCTTGAACGTTTCTTAGTTGAAGTCTAGAAATGAACTGTACAGTTTATTTCCAGAATTATCCCGCTATATAAGTTTTAAAAACTTAGCAACAATGACGTTCACTTCATATCACAATAAGCAAAACAGCAAGTTATATCTTTGCTCAGTATCAAAGAGAATTTACAAAAACACTGTAAATTAGCTGCGCTCCATATTTTCTCCTGCATTTTTTTAATCATAAATTTACGTTTACGTAATCACTATCTCGCCTTATGTAACAAAGAATTAAAAAGAAAAAAAATTCAAGGCATAGGCCGTATGTATTCCTTTTAGTTCGTTTTGTCATTAACTATTATTTCTTTATTTTTATCAATGCACTTAGTATTCTCTATCAGTGACAAAGAGTTTATATTTTCAAATGTCTCAAGATAAAATTAAGTTAAATGAGTTTTACCCAAAGTCACAGAAAATAAATACAATAAAATTGATAATAATTACTGTGATTTTTTCTCCCGTCTGTATCTAACACAATTTTATTTATTTATATCCCTTGATTGACAATACGAGCTTGTTTTTAACAATAAGGCCACCAGTTTATTTTACATTTGATACTCTCTGTGGTTACAGATTACTTTAAAACGTACGGGAGCCAGCATTATATTAATATAAAACATGAAATGTAATATGATATAATTATACTAATAATTGCCATTGCCAATGTAGGCGATAGCAGAATTCAAAATCAACTTTTTCGGAGAATATAAAGTCAAGCAGCCTTGTAACAAAAGCTTTTAAGCACTAACATAAGAGTTTTTTATTTTTTTTTAAGTTTGGTTCTATCTAAAGATTCTATATTTAGCATTACGCTTTATTAATTCAGGTTGACACTACGACTCATGCTCATGCATTAGTTATAGTAAAGTAAAGCTTTGCCCGGTAAAGTAACCATGTCAAATGCAGAAACTTTGATCGTTGGATCAAACAGACCGCTTTACTGTGCGTAATTGAAGTCTGCATGGTGTAGGTCTGGACCATACCGACGTCAATTAGGTATTGATAATCGATATCGACATCGGCAATGAGTAGCATTTCGGCTTAAAATCTGGTTTGTAGAAATATTAAAGATGGGACAATATATCTGCTCTAAGCTTGCAGTGAGCGTGGCAACGAGTTAAAAGACTGATTAGGAAAGTTTGGATGACAATGAGTTAAAATAGTAAGATATCCAACTTCAAAAAAATAATAATATAATGTAGGTAACTATGATATAATTGACTAAAAGTTAAGTTTTATTAAATTTGAATGATAATAAGTTAAAAGGTGTCGTGGTGGTGCCGGCGTACGAATAGTGCCCCACCCTCTCTACCCGTGGTTGCCGTAAGAGTCGGCTAAGGGATGTAATCCGGAAGACGGGCAGCAGTGTCTTCCTTAAACAATCACATCAAACTGCGCTCGTCAACCCGCCTACCAAGCGAGGTGAGTATTGGCAAAACCCCCCCAGGAGGAGGCCTATGTCCATCAGTGGACGACCTATGGCTGATTATGATGATGAGTAAAAGAAGTAAAATATATCTTTAAAAAAAATGTAATGTAACTATAATAAATAATCGACTAAAAGTTTGAATTAGAATATAGTCGCACTAAATGAACCGAAAGTCTGTATTAAAATGACGTGAGTTAAAAGACTATGATGCTTCTAAAAAAAGTAATGCTACGTTTCCAGTGGAAAATTAGTGATGTTATCCTTTGGTCGCACTGAGGGTTCCCGGTTTTGTTGACATAAAGGGCATGTATCATCACGTATGTGTCGATTCAAACGCACTCTTAGAGGTGCGTGTATTTACGCTCCTTTAGAAATAGGTGATGCGACGCATTCGCGCCTTTCGAAGGGAAAACAGCTTATTTTTTCACACATTTTTCATTTCTTTCCTTTTGAGGTTTTCATGGTATAGGAAACATCATCTGAAGTTTGCTTGACAATCTGTATGCTTTGGTTTTACATTACTCGTCTTTTTTATAGTATTATTTTTGAGCGCCGCCATACATCGAATGAGACGTTATATTTCAGGTACAGAGGCTTTCGGACAGTACATTTACTTTGAATTTAGGCTGAGCACCAAGCGTATGTTTGCTTATACGTTTGCGTTTACATTACGTTTTGTCTCTTTAGTCTTTACTTCAATATTTTATTTCCGTCATTATTTTCGTTGGAACGTATGTCCAAAATATTTTCATCATGCCTTTAATTGGAAGCATTTGGTTTCGATTGATTTCAAATTAAACTTTCCTGACAATGATTATTTAATAAAAAACTTTTACTTACCATAAGATTACGGGTCTCAATACATTGTTAAAGAAATATAAACTAGAAACTCCTTCAGAAAGAGATGAAACTTAGCACTCTATGGTATCACTGAGCGGGTGCTGGATCTCATTGCAGGGTAGCGAACCCGTTTTCTATTGTTTCTATTCCTGCCTAACCAAATTTGATATGATCCGACCAATATTTTTTTTGATACTTTTTTTAGAAATGAAATTACTCAGCAACACACAGGTTTATAAGCTTGGGCTATAGGAAATGAACCGATAAAGGCTAATGACTCAACATTTAGACCAAGTTTTTTTACTATGGACTCAACTCTGAAATCGTGAAAAAAAAATAACTGGCGACCTTATCGCTAAAAGCGATATCTTCCAGGCAACCTTAGGATGGTAAGGATTAGAGGAAGAAAAAGACGGGGTACATGCATAGTTTTTAATGTGATACAGCATTTTAAAATGCGTATTGAATTGAAATTATTATTATTACATTCTGTTTTGAGTGTTAAGAAAAAAAATTACCCGATATTTATCTCGCGATTGGGCGTTTAATATAAATTGTTCAATACGATGAAAGATAACGGCTGCTTAGTACACTCCAAGCTCATAAGTTCATGTATAAATAAATTAATATCGTAAAACTCTTCACAAACTAACCCCAAAAAAGCAAAGCTTGTACTATATACCAGATAACTGATAGATTACTTATTTTTTTGTAGATACATACTTATAATACATACAGAACATCCAGACAAAAAACAAACATTTATCATTTATCGTCACATAAATGTTTGTCTTGGTGGGAATCGAACCCACCAGGACAAATATGACATATGGACATTTATGTGACGTTTATGTACCTATGTATATTTATTTATTTTAGAGCATGCCCATATAATGAAACTAAAATATAAACGAAAAAATAATGAAATTAAAATTAAAACTAAAATCTAAATTTAAATTTAAAATAAAATCAAAATCAAGATCAAAATTAATAAAATTAAAATTACCTTAACATACACATACCTTTACATTTATCTATCTTGAATGAGTAATTACATTTTACAAAAATCCACATAAACCGCTTTGAAAACCAAGTTCTATATAAGAAAAATTCTGTCGGCGAAAGTTGAGCGAACATTGAACACACAAGTGGCCGTATCACCGAAATACCTATTTTATTTACACAGCCAGCCACACAACTCCACCTTGCATGCACGAAAGCGATTCATAAAGCTTGCTTCGTTTGGCTCAACTCGTCTGCAATCTTGTATCTCCGGAGTTTAAGTGTTTGACCTCCCTTTGCCCAAATGAAGCTCACGAACATGTCTGCCAATATATAACACGATTTTATATGCGCCTTATTTCCTGCATCTCACAGTGGATATTTCATTGCTCTAATGCCCCGTGTAATCTTGTCGGTTTGCGCCTTTTGTATTTCTTTTCCGTTTTTTACCTTACTTCCAGGAGAATTTACCAGCTCCAATCCAAGTCTGTATTATGGGGAGAAAGCCGAATATGTATGCGGTTGGTAATTTTTCGTGGCATGTTTTTCTAGGCTATTTTGGTTTGCTTTGAAAAGGTCACTATGGGGTACATTAAGAATTGCCGGTTTTTCCCCAACAAAGGCAATTGATTATACTAGCAAAATAATTGATTTGGAGAACTCTATGTAATTCCACTAAATGCAAATATAACGATAGATATATTTTTTTAATTTTTTTTATGTTTCGCAGGCTTGGTGTTTTTAATACACACTTAATGCTAAGTGACGGTGCGGTCGAAGTAGGTAAACACACTTAACATGGAATGGAAACAGGCTCTCAAGTAATCCTGATGAAACATATGGTTTTTTTAATATTTTTTACATATATAAACATTCCCATGAGAGAACATAACTGGGACTTGAGTGAGGTAGTTGGCCAACGTACCCTTCTATGATGCTGTAGTTTCCCCACGGTATTTTGCTTTCTGGCAGCTCAAGCTCATTGTTGAGATTTGAACCCACGCCCCTCGGCGTGCGGTTTGAATGCGCTAACCACTGAGCTATCATGTTGCAAGCTATGTCCCTTTATGTTATATTATATTATATTAGGTATATCGTTTTTTGATTAAAATAATATATGTAATAATAGTGAAATTTGTCTAGAATGTACCTGCATACCGTGGGGTATTATGGGACATGAACAAAAGATAGTTTGCATCTAAGCAAAATAAATGTTTTATAGGTTGGAAAAATAATAAAACTAAGCGCTTGCTTTTTTCTGTCATTAATCGAATAAATGATTTACATTTCTATCTTTTTAAATTGTATAAAACAAAGTTGCTGTTCACGTCTGTCTTCATGTCCGATTTCGTCTTCTATGTTACGGAACGGATTTTAAATCGGTTTTCACTGTTATTTATTTTTCTTTTACGGCTTTTTTTTATACATACATTATTAGGTACATCCTAATTAAACATTTGCATAAGTAGTAAATCAATGTTTTGTAATCAAGTCGCCAAAATAAATTGTGCTATATATCTATATCTATAGATCTATAAATCTTTACTAAAGTACAAGTCATATATTAAAAATATTCGAAGTGCTAATTTCGGGAATAACAACCGCCATATTCAATTTACTGTGACTTCACGGAATTGATGGATACATAGACTAACATCATTACTTTCCTTTTTGCAAAGTCGGGCGATAAATAGCAGCATGTAAAAATTTAAAAGTTTTCAAAATCGCTACAAATATTAGTACCTAGCTGCCGTCGGAGTGCAATCATTTAATATACTTACACCAATAGCGGAGCTTATATTTCGGATTCGCGTAGGGATACGGATGTAATAGTACCTACAGTTACAATAATAGCTAGGTATCCGTGCAATCACGGGTCGTGTTTGCTCAAGGGCCGGAGAATTTATTTGCGAAACTCTCGAGGACTCTGGTTACACGGCACCATTGGCCTAATTCCCAAACTGAATAAGCTCTGATTGCGTATTTGATGAACATTTTGGCGAGTTCTCCTTTTAATTGCTGACTTTTGCATGTTGAGCTTGTTCAAGTTACATATACAAATATCATATCGCTTGTGGTATTTTTACCTGACTATGCAAAAATGAGGGTTATAATGTTTTTCAATCTACTATGCATGCACGTATGGGTTTTCGTTTGTTTTCTCGTATCTGCGAAACTACTTAAAGGGAGAAGAAAGGGCTTAATTGATACATTTTAATATATTTTTTATATTTGGAGCGACACTTAATATATTAAGATTCAAGATATTTATTGCTTCATATAGTACAAGATGATATGAATATAAAGTAGTATATGGTACACAGTCAAATATGGACCCTGTCGGCCACAGCAACCTTTAGAACAGAGGAGAGAGCATTATTTTATAAGTCAAAACTTATTTATAACACATCATCAGCCATGGGTCGTCCACTGCTGGACATAGGCCTCCTCCTGGGTGGGTTTTGCCAATACTCGCCACGCTTGGCAGGCGGGTTGGCGAGCGCAGTTAGGTGTGAATGTTCAAGGAAGACTCTGCTGCCCATCTTCCGGATTACATCCCTTAGCCGACTCTTACGGCAACCACGGGTAGAGAATGTGGGGTACTACTATTCTTACACCGGCACCACCGCGGCATGGCCACTTATTTATAAAATTTTAAGTCACATTATATATTTTATAAAAAAAAAAAAATTATAATTAAAATCATTATTTAATTTAAAAAATATTATATTTTTGGGTCATTTTTATTCCGACTTTTGTAGGTACCTAAATTTGTATGACCGGTTGGCTTGGTTTTATAAAAATAAAATAATGTAAAAGTGGAATGGAATATGGGATTGGATAGAACGGATTGGAATTTTAAATTTTCTTATCTGTGTAGAGCTAGTTGGTGATTATTTTACTGGATGCACTAATTATGATGTAGGTACAAAAGTAGGTACCTACAGTTCCATAATTCATTCAGATGACCACTTATTAAGCAGTTATCTTAAATTTTTCAGAGGTGGTAGAATTGCAAATAATTATCACTGTAACCAAATGCAATCATTGCGATCCATTCAACGACATGAAGCGGGCACTAAATTCAATAAAGGAGAGTTTTCAATTAAAATCTGTCGACTGAAAGCCTTTTTGATGGCTCAGTAGCAAGATACTGTGGCATCCACAGCAAAGATTTGCAATTAAAAAGAATGTCAAAGCCGTTAAATTCGATTCCAAAACTGTTTGTAATCAAACGTGGAGCAGTCATTAGTGATTGATCCAATTCGAACTCCGATTTGTTTGATCTCGTGTTCTGTCGGCGAGTCGGGTCGCCTTTTCCAAATATAGATACGAATAATTTGCAGTCATTAAAAGGTTACGCATAGATAACAATACCTATTTTAATAAACAATTAGGAGTGATAGATAGATAGATAAAAAATAAGATCTTTATTGAGTGTTCTAGGTATATATTTACATAGTTTATTTCCGCTTAACAGTCGTTCCAGCTACAACAGAAATAAGGTTTTTTTTAAACTTGACAAAAATATAAAACACTTGAAATTAATTTAAAAAAAAAAACTTTAACAATAATTGTAAAAACTTGACTATAATTAAAAAACCTATCCGGAACTTTACTTAATATCTAACACATAATTTGACATAAACATAAAAGCTTAAACAAAACACTGATTAAAACAAAAACCACAAGTATTTATATCCTCTTGGCTTTTATTAGATCTTTATTATTTACAACTAATATTATAAAAGACCACACTAATATTATATAAGTTAAAGTTTGTGTGTGTGTTTGTATGTTTCTTACTTCTTCACGCTCAAACGGCTGGACCAATTTTGATGAAATTTGGTATGGAAGTATCGGACTCCTTGAATTAACACATAGACTAGCGAGTAAAAGGGCGTGTATAAAAATCTCTCCGAGTTTACGACGCATCGAAAATATCCCTGAAGTTGCAGGTATTCATGGGCGGCAGTAAGATTACCATCACCCAAGCTGACAGGATGTTTGATGCTCTTCCTATGAAAAAAAAAAACATATTTTGTCCTAATCTCAATAATTATTCAATAACTCTATGATTACAATATGAGATGTAAAAATACTCGCGATCATAATTACTCTGTATTCTAGTAAATATACGGGGCTACGCGTATAGCTATACCTAAGCCGAACAAAGTTGTTCTTATAAAAATACAATAGTTACCTGGATGACCTGATGATATTATCGCCTTTCGGGTTAGTTGTACCAATCCGTGTATAGCCCTGTATGGTTAAAAATGTTTTTTTTTTTTTTTTTTTTTATATCTGACAGGCTAGGTGTTTGACCACAACTCACCTGATGTTAAGTGACGGTGTGGTCGAAGATGGTAAAGCACACCTAGCCTGGAATAGAACTGGCTCTCAAGTGAGGCTACCGGAACACACCGTTAGATGCTTGGCGGCAGATTTTCAACTTGAGGGTGGTAGCTAGCCAGCCGAGTACTAGAAAGTACCCTACCACCACGCTATGGTTTCCTCACGATGTTTTTCTTCACCGGCAGCTCAAGCTCATTGTTGGGGTTTGAACCCACACCCTTCGGCATGCGAACCAACCGCGCTAACCACTGAGCTATCATCGCTACAAATATTTTTTATAGGTTATAGGTTATATCCGCAGACTCCCGTCAGTAGCACCTTTTGAAATTTTCAAGGCCACTATGGGGCCAAAGCGGACCGGATGTGCCCTCAGAACTTCAAAGTCAACGAACGGAACGTGTACTTCCTGCCACATCTTTAAACGCCTTACATCGCCGGAAGTAGCTAGCGCACGTTAGGTATAACACCCTTATATCTAATTGACAGATATTTTGGTACAGGTACGTCATATAAATAATGTATAAAACATAAAAAACATAAATAAATTTATGGTCAATTTAAATGCAGCAGAAGTGCGACCGCGAGGAGTTCCAGCTAAATCTCTCTAAAATCTACTGAACGACATCGACGCGTCAAGAACATCCATAAATTAATTGCTGGAAAGAGTATCCATAGCAGCATTGGTAGAATCATATCAAATTTGATTGGAGAGCTGGTGATCCCCATACCCAAAGTGGCAACTCGTCTGACTTGTGAGACTAAGGGCGTGCGAACGTGGAGTCGTCTGGCCCCATTTTTGTTTATTTGGTCTTCGAAGTGGATCACGATATGGTAAGTCCAACACATCGTCATCGTAGCAAGGGAGTGAGGGCTCCGAGGAGGTGTCCAGAGGACATGCACTGTCCAGGCCGCGGAATAGTGCGAAATAGTGCCCGCAGTCTTGACACAAAAAGCGTCGAGGTGGAACACTCCAGAGTTTTTACTGGGTGGACTGTCATTAAGACAAACAGCCCCACAAAACCTCAGCCCACCCCAGGACCGGTGGGATCTATCAAAATGTTTCCCTGGATAAAAAAAGAGTGTTCCCAAACACGGGCAGTGAGCGTTAAAACGTTATTGAATTTTGCACAAAACATGAAAAAAAAAAACAATTTTAATAATAAGTTGTTGGTGCGTACTAAATCGTTAAACTCGATACAATTTAAATAGCACGAATATTTTTTTCATATATATTTCAATAATATACTGAAAATTATTTTCCAAATATACAGAAAAATACTTGACAAACTATATACCTACACCTTACTCATGAATCGCTCTATCTATTGGTGAAACTCGCATGAACTTGCATCCGTTCAGTACCTTTTAAGTTTATGGCGAACAGACAGACAGAAAGACGCGCTGGACGACTTTGTTTTAAAATATGCAATGATAACATATACATAACTTATTAAAAGAACCTAAACTAATTGTCATTATTATTAAATTATCCCAAGATACTCGGTATAATATTTTTTGATTATACCTAACTTAACCTTAAATCCCTTAAGTTCACGCTGGTATAAATTTTCTCTCACAACGTTATTGTACAAAACAATATCCAAATACATCGTGAAATAAAATCTCAGCGCATCTGCATTACGTCGGGATTTGTTCAACTTGTGTAGGTATTTTGTAAATCCTCGCAACTCCGTAGCGGTATATTCTAAACTTTGCCCAAAACCGCTTTGCAATATTAATGTACCGTACGTGGCAATCATACTGATGTCGAAACTGAACTAAACAACTAACATTATAATAACTGTCATGCTCCTTATCTCACTTTCTAACGATCTTATTGATAAACGATTTTAGAATCCACTTCCCATCAAGTTATCAGCATTGAAACATTTACGGCAATATACCTATAAATATAATAAATACTAGCGACCCGCCCCGGCTTCGCACGGTTAGTAAGAATGGGTATAGTAACATCACATCATCAGCCATAGGACGTCCACTGCTGGACATAGGCCTCCTCCTGGGGGGGTTTTGCCAATACTCGCCACGCTTGGCAGGCGGGTTGGCGAGCGCAGTTAGGTGTGATTGTTCAAGGAAGACGCTGCTGCCCATCTTCCGGATTACATCCCTTAGCCGACTCTTACGGCAATCACGGGTAGAGAGGGTGGGGTACTATTCTTACGCCGGCACCAACACGGCTATAGGTATAGTATATAGGGTATAGTAAGCTATCCTGAAAAGGTAGATATATGACACCGCGGACTTTTTTGTATAGATCTATAAAATAGCAATATCCCACCATACATTGTTTTGTTATATCTCAAAGGGAGCAGCGTTTTCGATAAAAGCTCCCAGGTGGCTTGTCTTTTTCCGACACTTCCAACAATTATCATCATATTTCAACCAATTTACACAAAACCTTGACAAATTATATACTTTAACCTTCCCCATGAATCACTTTATCTATTGGTAAAACTCGCATGATAATCCGTTCAGTAGTTTTTAAGTTTATCGCAAACAAATAGACAGACGCGGCGGACGACTTTGTTTTATAATATGCAGTGATACGAAAGAATTACGGTTATTTTTATTTTTATTTTTTATAGCTGACAGGCTTGTTGTTTGACCACAACTCACCTGATGTTAAGTCACGGTGTGGTCGAAGATGATAAAGCACACCTAGCCTGGAATGGAACTGGCTCTCAAGTGAGGCTACCGGAACCCACCGTTAGGTGCTTGGCGGCAGATTTTCAACTAGATGGTGGTAGCTAGCCAGTTGAGTAGTACAAATCAGTCAGTTATGCAAATAATTTATTTATGACCAAATAAATTATATGTATTTATATTTGTTAGGAGTTTTGTGTATTGTGTTGTTTATAGCAGATACAGATTGCATATCCGCAGTCAAAGCAGCAAAGCTATGCGGCAGAGTCGTAACAATTGATGTTTGAGACGAGAGAAAGCTATCACATGACATTGTAAAGCAAAGTTGCTTCAAGTACAGCAGTTGCCTACACCTACAACCACATGACAATTAAAACTTAGAATATAGACTTACTTTAAGCTTTAACCTTTGTGAAAGGGTTTTGAATCTCATGTAAATGTAAGTTATGAAAACTAAACTAAAAATCAAACTGCGGTCAAACACCAGCTTGCCAAAAAAAACTGCAGAGCTTTTTCATTGCATATTTACAAGAATAAATAAATATATTAAAAACAAACATTTAAAATACGAACGAATCATTTTTAACTAATCAATATTGTTCACTGGATGTTTATGCAAATTTACGAACAAAGTACATTTTTGAGGAAAAAAGTAATAAAAGAGGTATGTCTTTCCTCAAGATACACCCTATATACATCGATAAAAAATAATTATCATAGTCACAAAATAATATTATAAAAAGTGGGTACGTACATATTTATTATTGCGGGTGTCTGAAGATACATTTATCACATGCAAGTGACAGCACGGGAGATAAGATATTTCAATTTTCATTAATATCTATTCAGCCGTTTAGTCGTGAAAAGGTAACAAATAGAAAGGCACAGTTACTTTCCCTTTTATAATAAAACTTAGGATTAGGATAAATACAAACGTATATTTCAAACCATTAGTCGTTTATTTGCTGAATAGAATTTTAACTTTCAATCCCATGTTTATTGTTTTCTTTATTAAATACGAAAATCATATCACGTACGTGCGTTATTACATTCCGATATCAATACCACTACATACATTACATTGTCTAGAACTCTAGGTATTTTTTCGCATTGCCGGCTGTACCGGTCTGCACCAACGAGGCATGGCACTTGGCATGCTTACTTATTAAATTACAACTTAATTTCGCTAATGCTCCATGACTAACTTTAACTTAGAGAGTAGGTAGACTAGAGTAAACTTAGTGATGTATCAAATTCAATAGAACGATAGTATTTTACTTGGTAATAGATTTCCTTAGCAGGAGGTCGTCTAAGTAGGTACCACCGCTGTACCAGATATTCTGCCGCCAAGCAAATAGTGTGTATACATTACTGTGTTCGGGTTTGAAGGGTATTGCTGCTAGCGAAATAACAGGACTGTTAGGAGTAACCATCGAAAGTCTCAAAGTAATGAGTGCCAAAGCAGTGATAGTACGATATTCTGGACTTTGTATTGTTACTCAAATTTTGTGCAAATGCCGTGGTGGTGCCGGCGTAAGAATAGTACCCCACATTCTCTACCCGTGGTTGCCGTAAGAGTCGGCTAAGAGATGTAATCCGGAAGATGGGCGTCTTCCTTGAACAATCACACCTAACTGCGCTCGCCAACCCGCCTGCCAAGCGTGGCGAGTATTGGCAAAACCCCCCAGGATGAGGCCTATGTCCAGCAGTGGACGTCCTATGGCTGATGATGTGACTCAAATTTCTGTGTTTCGCTGTAATGGTCATGTATAATTAATTGGTCAGGCGTTATGTCTTACCACCAAGAGAGCGTCTCGTTCGTATCATTACTTTTAAATTTTAAAAAAAGTAAGCGACATGAAATGCATTTAAAGTGGAGGGAAGTAAGAGATTTCACTTAATTGATCTAGACTTTTTTAAGAGCTGCAATTTCGTCCAAACGTACTGTGATTTAATATTTACCGTTGTAGGTATCAACATTAATATGTCGCCTTATATTTATTTATATACAATTTTCTAACTGACTAGCGACCTGCCCTGACCTTACACGGGTGCAATTTACTTAAGCGAATTCTCGACGACTTGACTATATAACATTGAATTTCACTGCGTATAAGTTTTATTAAAATTATTGTATTTTAAAACTTTCCGTAAAAAAAATAGAGTGAGAACTGTATAAAAATTCGTCGCGTGGCTCAGAAGAAGTAAGCGGAGCAATAGGCAGACACGGTCAACGGCTTTGTTTTGTTCTATGGACAGATTTTAGTTCTACTTGTAATTGTGTAACTGCATCAAAAAATGTAGGTAGTGCGTACCTAAAACAATTGTGTAGTATACTTGTAGGTATTTAATTCATAAAAGCAATTTATGTTTCAAAACTTAAGTAATAAAGTCAGTTCTATTTTCTTTTTTAGTTAATAAGTAATTCTTAAAGTATTTAGCTTTAATTGATTGTGAAACATGATCAGTAAATAATTTTCTCATTTTTTTTCAAATTTATTAGCTACTGTGCCGTATTTTTTAACGTACACTATATTGTTAGATATAGAATTGACCAAAATAGCGAATTCACTGAAATAACATGGTTTAACTGTGAAATACTATGGCTTTTATACACATAAATTACTTTTCACTGTGTTCGTGCCTAGAACTGCAGGAATATATGTACAGTGGAAACGGATAAAATGTGGGGTTAGGTTTTGTAAATAAAAGCTCAGGTTTTAAACAAATACGTATCAATTTTTTTTTCAATATCTTTATTTGCTGATTGTTTTGAACAAAATATAAACATTAAATTTATTCACTGCTATGCAATTACCTATTTAATTTTAGCAATTCTATGAACGTTCAAAAACAAATATGACGCAAATGTTCAAAATAAAGCGGTAAATGTGTGAATAATAACGTTCATTAACTTCGCCCCTCATTAGTGTCCCAATCCCGCCTGAGTTCAGGAAAAATCATGACAAAAAAAGAAAAGGATCATGACCCTAGCCGGATTTTGGGACAATGCCTTATTTACTTACAGACCTTTGAGATGAACGGCCGTATAGATTGGGCTCTAGTTATTTATTTTCCTCCAAATAGCGCAGGTAGACGCGGCTATATTGACAACGTAATTCTTTCCAGAGGCTTTATGGCACCATTGTTTTTATCCTGCTCCGTATTTGAAAATATCACTTTCAAAAGAGACTTGGATGATATAGCCCAGATATAATACCACTGTAGCATATTTGTGTAATATACAAACACTTGCAGTTGTTAATAATAATACTTTTTGACAAATAAACATATTAAACATTACTGTGGTTCGGTTTGAGATATACTGTAGCTAGCGAAATTACAGGGTTGTTGTGACTAACCATCGAATATCTCAAAGTAATGAGTGCCAAAACAGCAATGCCCTGGACTTTGTTTTATTACCCAAAGTTCTGGGTACCGCTGCAATAGGCAAGGAAAAGCGTTATTTCTTACCATCAGGAGAGCGTATTATCGTCTCATTACGATTACATTAAAAATAATATTGAAATATTCTTATTCGGTTCCTAACATGTCATTCAATATTATTTGATAAAGTGTTCAAAGTCAAAGAATTAAGTCCAAGGGAATACTTGAAAACTAATAACGAAAGATCGTGGTTTAGCTGTGTCTTCGATACGGATATAGTACATGGATATGACGTGTGTATTTTTGAACACTAAGAAGTCCTTCGGATTTTCATGTTTTAAATCCTCACTCAACGTATCGAATCCTTCTATTCTTAAGGTATCAAGCGGCATAATTAAATTTTGCATGCAGATGATAGATATCAACAACACCAAACTATATGCCCAGATTTTGTTATCGTCAGGTTTTTGAATCGCTTCCCACTGTGTAAGTAATTTTTTTGATGAACAAAATTAATGTAAGTATTTAATCAGGAAACTTAAGAACATTATTTATTATTTAATAGTGAACCTTTTACGATCCATCTTTGCGAAATAGGTAGTCCCTTAAAAGCTTCGTCTCCTTGAATTCCCTGATTTACTGCCCAGTTATGTTTACATACCCACTTAAAAAGCCCGAAGGTGCGTTAATACTGGGGAAGGTAAACATTCGGCTCCGAGATGGAGACTTGAGACAACCCTCGTAAGGATCCGCTAGGAAGTGACCTAAATCCTTTACCGTCAACATTATTCGCCTAACATCCACTTACATTTACGTAAATGGGTCCGTCTAAATTAAACGCACTTAATTTAATAGAAGAGTTTTAGGTGATGTCTTTATTGCGTCTAATTTTTCTACGACAGCTTCAGTAAGGCTTGTTTTCGGCAGAGAAATTTATGAATGACAAATTTTTGTAGTGAAGACTTCTTTAGGCGCACTGTGCACTTTATTTTGTGGGTATTGAATGAGACTGAGCCGTCACGCTCGGCTATGTAACGCTCGTTCGAGTAAAGTCGGCTCTCGTCGAATAAGGGAGCTAGAGAGCTATAGCCAGCACGTCACTGCTATACTCGCTCGGTGACCGTTGTATGAAAGAGTTTTCACTTCTATCTAATCTAATCTTAGGCATACACCAATATTTTTTTCCGCAACGGAACTGTATACTTAGTCCATACTGAAAGTTTCTGAAAGACCATACATTGTATTTGTGATGTATTTATTGTTTTTCAAAGTACAATTAATGCATATCTGCATTCGTTGGAACCATTCCAAAAAACTCTGGCACTCTTTTAGGGGCCTCTTCAATAGCTTCGTTGAATGCACTCATCGCCGCTTCCGGGTTTTTAAACCTTAATCTTCGTAGCTTTTCCTTAATTTTTGGAAATAAAAAAGTCGCAGAATGCTGGGTCCCGACTGTATGGTGGATGCGTCATCAGTTCTACATTTGCAGGCTTCAAATATGCCTTCGTCACCTTAGCGGAATATGCGTCATCGTAATGAAGGCCCACATTACTCCGAAGACGTTTTTCACGAACCTTTTGTTAGATTCTGGGCAAACGAGTGTTTGCATATCGATCTACAGTCACTGTCATTTAATCTTTGACAGAACTGTAATGTCATGTCCAGTCTTGCAAAAAAAAGTAACCTATTTCTTACAAGTCCTTCGATTTTTCTTATCTTTCATCGGCAAATCTTTAAAAGGAAAGATCCATTCCACCGATTGGCTTTTTCTTACCAGTTAAAAGTAGTACACCCAGGTTTCATTGCTTGTTATAATGTTATATGAAGCCAATGATTGCCCTCCGTCAAACTTTGCTATAATTTTAAGGCACTACTTTACAAGCAGTCGTTTCTAGTTTTATGTCAAATCGTGCGGTATCCATCTTTGGTATCTTCAAATCTACATGTAATTATTTTTTGAACTTGACTCATTTCAATGCCTAATGTAGTACGAAATTGCTCGCAAGTATATTTTTGTCTATTATAGTCAGTTGCCGCACGGTATCAATATTAGTGTCGGTAACTGCTGTTTTTAGCCGACCTCCTCGTAAATAGTCATGGAGATAATTCCGTTCTCGTCTAATATCACTAATCCACGTATGTGTATAACGAACCTAAAATTAATTATTAATATAATTATTACACATTTATTTAAGTAATGTGATAACTTTCTTTAGCGCGACCTGTGTTCATGGGCAATTCACTAAACATTTAACTCAGCTCAAAATATATTTTTTATGTCCGAAAAGCTAGGTGTTTGGCCACAGCTCACATGATTTTAAATGATGATGTGAATGCCAAGGTTTACAACAATTGCCTTCGTTGCTTCAATATTGCTTCACTTACAAACAGGTGCCCGCTGTTTCACTTTTGAAAGGTAATGCACAGATAACGAAATCCAGTTGATAGTATCCGAGTAAGACAAGACGTTCTGTCATTTCGTCTGTGAACTACCGCTTAACATAATACCCATTCCGCGTGGCCGGTTTGCGTTCAATTGCTCTACCATAATTACCACAGCTCTGTTAATTAGCCGGCTGTGTCGATTGCCTGTGTTTAACTAACCGTAACCCAATTATAATTCGTACCTTGCCCAAACGCTTTAGCTACGAGTGTATTCGATTTTAGGCAATTTTTTCATACATATGCGAGTAATAGAATGATTTCACAAGCAGTTTTGACAGCCTAGTTGGGAGATCATCTGGCTTTCAATCTGGAGATTCTGAGTACGATTCACGGCACGCTCCTCTGATTTTTCTAAGTTATGTGCGTACACAATTTTTACACATATAAACACACACTAATACACAACTCGCATTCACACAATTCACACATACGCACACGCGCACACACACACTCGTACGCATACACACACTCATGCTCACGCACACACGCATACACACTCACACACGCGCAAACACACACGAACACCCACACATACACACGCACACAAACACCTACACATACACACGCGCACGCACACGTTTTTCAAATTGCAAATTGTATATATATGGTAATAAAGATCATTATTATTATTATTACTGCTGCTGACTTCAAACGGTGAAGGTAAATATCATAAGAAAACTTACATGTCTGAGATTTCTTAAAAAAAGTTGTCGATGATAATAATTATGTGAAAACTGCTAACCCACACTTGGCCATCGCCTTACCCTTCTACAATAAGAAGAGGCTCGCGCCCAGCAGTGGGCCAGTTTATTAAAACAGAGCTCCGGTATACGGTAAACAAGCAAGCACCTGATGGTATGTGGTCAAAGCAGCCTATAAAAATCTGCAATACGAGAAGCGTTGACTGTGCAACGGACAGAGTTGACAGACTTCACACATCTTCAAGAACTGTTTTTTATAGAACTTTTGAACGATGATTTCCTTCACGCATATAACTTAGAAAAGACAGAGGTACGTACCGTAGGATTTAAATCCATATTAGATGGTCTTCAAACTAGGCTGCTGAAACTTCAGAAGTTTTGTATGTGTAATTAAATTAATTAGATTAAGACGTCGTTGCTAAGTATTTAAGGACGAGTTTTGACGATTTTGCAATAAATCAAAAGCAACTCTAGGAAATACTTACACGGTACTCGGTAAATAAAAAGCGACTTAAATCGCTTGCTTTCTTGACACGAGTGGTAAAAAGATGGTAAAGTTTTCACATTATTTCTGTGAGGGTGTGCTGGAGTGAGGCAAGAAGTTTGCGAGGGATGTTTAAATTGTCGCTTCGGTACACGAAACTGTGCGAGGCGCGTGGCGCCATCTGTGACCCGCACGGTGAGTAATGTTTGAATGAAAGGGGCTGTTCTAGTATGTATTAGCTCAACGTATGGAATATAAGTAGCATGTTTACCGAAGCGGGAAGTGTCTTATTTATACATACCTGTAGATTTAGCTATAACAGAAAACATACCCGAACATCTGAAGCAGTCGTTCTGAATACTTTTAGTTTACTTATTTTGTAATTAAAGTAAAATCTTTCTGCAAAAACTTCTCTGCTGGTTCGTTTGGTCGTAGCTCTGCTTTATGAGCTGGGAGGATAAGGAAGTGGGACATTTTTTTACATCCAGGGATATACCTAAAAGGTTGTTCTATTCGGATGCCCTCTTCGCCATTTTTTTATATTATTTCATATGTACAATATTTGACGTGAATAATAAGAATCTACGAGTATAGTTTTTCTATCGGTCAGCCAGAAGCTCAAAAAAGCGACATCGTTTCATCGTCAACGTTCCACAGACTCGAACGAAAAGATTTGATTCCACATACATTGTGCGGACTGCTAGACAATGGAATGCACTGCCTGGGTGTTGTCCGTTGGATATAATATGGGTGTTTTCAAGTCGAGAGTGAATCGGTATCTTTTAGGCAAACGCGCTCCATCTTAGACCGCATCATCACTTAACATCAGGTGAGATAGCGATTAAACTTAAGCCTATTTCAAATAAAAAAAGAGTATAAATGTATTTGTGTACCTATAGTATCAACTGTAGACGAAAACTTTTTCTTATTCAATGGTTTCACGGTACGGGTGCCGGGTTATTCACGCTGTAGGGATAGTAACCCGTACGATGCCTATGACTTGTGACTCAGGCGCAGACTCTTTTTAATACTTATTAACGCTCACATTTACCGCCCGTGTTCCCATTTTTTGTACCCAGTGAAAACCCTTAATGGATACCACCGGCCACGGAGATGGCTAGGTGATCGTGTGGGACTCTCCGTCCATATGACAGCCTACCCACTAAAAACCCTGGGGTGTTCCATTTCAGCGCTTTGAGTCGGGGTATCGGGCACGTTTGCGCATTTATCCGCTACCTCGACAGCGCTAGTCCCAAGCGGACTCCTTCTCGAGGAGCTACTGCTCCAACAGGCCTGATGACGATGTATGGGAATATCACACACATCGTTCATCCTCAGAAAACTCATTCATTCTTGAGATCCCTGTGTGTTCCCATCCCTGCCCAATCAAATTTGATATAATCCTACCAACGCTGCTTTTGGATACTCTTTTCAGCAATTAATTTATAGATCAGGTCTTTAAGATTATAAAAGGATTTTGCTAGAATTCTTATCCTTCTGAATTTCTACTGTACAAAAATAGCTGCAATAACAACTAACATATGTAACTATAGATATTACAGAGCCGATAGCCGTAAAGGCTCTCGAAACTGCATCCAGCCAAGTTGGCGTCCAAATCCAGAGTGCGACGGGTCAAGTTGCGACTGAATCTCAGTAAGTAGAGTCCGAGTGAACTGGCGGATGTCGAATTTGAACAAAGTTAGTTTGTTGGCCACTAACTCGCCTTGCCTGCCGATTGTGCGCCAATTTCCAACTAAAACCAATTCAAATATTGACGAGTTTCACGACTTCACAGTTTAGCTCCCCGTAACCACTTCGAGATAATAATTTAATTAATTTTCTTAGTCAATGAAGAGCTCGAGTTTGAAAGTTTGAAAAGTTTCAAAGATTATGTCTAGGTAGGTAGTTACGTGAATAGGAAACGATGAAAGGGCAAAAACTGATAAGACGTTTGGCTTGAGCTCTCTGAGGAAATTCCCGACGCTCAACTCAGACAATTAAAAAAATTTAAACGTTTTCTGTTTGGATTCTAGTTTGTTAATACTCTTCAAACATTAAGTTAGTTCGTAATGTGGATTGTGTTTTAACAATCTTTGAATCAAAACTAGATTCGATAGTTTTTACAAGACGCTTCCAACGACACTCATTTATCATTATGATAAGTAGTATAGAAGTTATGAGGGAACAGGTGAACATACATACACACAAACCCACACACCCACAAAGACACGCACACATGCCGGTCAAAAAAATAACCCTCCCTTGCCCTTTCCCTAAAAATGAAGCTATTTCTAATAATATATTTTCTAGATACTAAAAATTAAAATTGCTTTAGTGCAGTAATTTGCAAAGTATCATCGATTAATTTTAATAATACTATGATTATTTATTTTTTTGTATAAGTAGAACATTTCTTTTTGCAATAAATTTGACAAAATAAATTGCACTGTTCAAAGTCGCTAGTTAAGACTAAAACATGTCACTGACTACGATTTGTACTAAGTTACCTTTCAAACCAAAAAAAAAGAAATAAAAATCGGTTGGCTGTACTGGTTGTGATTTCGTTTTAGAATGTACAATGCCACAGATAGACGCACAGATGCACAAGTTAAACATATATCTCTGTTATCGTCGGTGGTTAAAAAACAAAGGTAAACAGTACTTTCAAAGACCTTAATGAACAATTATTCCTTATCATTATCCTGGTTATTAATATGCGGTAGTTGGAAATAGGTATGGCTTTTTGGGTGCGGAAAATACAAATCCAGTGAAATGCGCAATGCACTAATCTGTACATGGCTCGTGCGGTGGATTATGGCTCTAATGGGCTCCCGGACCGAACTTCATAATCCAGTCTGCTGGGTAAGTTTCACTACTACTTATTTATACCTACCGCCATTTGAATTAACTAACGGATTTGGTTCATCTAGGTTCAACGTATGCACTATAAGTTAAAATTGTACAAAGCCGAAAGGGGGTCATTGTACTCTCTATTATAAACAGCTTTCAATATGAGCAAAACTCTGAAATCCCAAAAAAAATCAGGTCCTTTAAAATTACTAACCACTATACTGTGAAATTTGCTGCCCGAGTGGGTGTTGTCATGGCCTAGACTTAACCGTGACTTTATATGTAATACAATTTTGAAAACTTTGAATCTAGCTAAAAATACTTAATTTACTCGATTTTTACTCGTGGAAAATAAATGTGAATTATTTGACACTGGAAGAATGTGCAGAGAGCGATGTCTAAAAACACTCAGTAGGGGACGCCATACTTGCATGCACATATATAGCTCATTGGTTAGCGCAGTCGGTTCGCATACCGATAGGCGTGGGTTCAAACCCCAACTATGAGCTTGAGCTGCCGGTGAAGGAAAATATCATGAGGAAAACATAGCGTAGTGGTAGAGTACTTTTTAGTTCTCGTCTAGCTTTCTTGGTAGCCAGCCAGCTACCACCCTCAAGTTGAAAATCTGCCACCAAGCATCTAACGGTGTGTTCCGGCAGCCCCACTTGAGAGCTAGTTGCATCCCAGGCTAGATGTGTTTACCATCTTCGACCACACCGTCACTTAACTAAAGCCATAAAAAAACCTAAAGCCATAACCGGCTATAACTTGATACCAAATAATTATATGACATACCTTTTTAGTACTTTTAGGATATTCTGTGCTTTAAATTATTAAGAAGTAAACGTTTCGCATTTTTTTAAATTTCACACAAGATTTCAAGCATATTATTTGTTATTTGAAATTAAACATCTCTTTACCAAGGACGACTACGCGACGTACAATTGCGGTGTGGCACGGTCCCATTCTTCGCATAACAGTGCGATCTCATGAACTACCTAGAGTGCCTAGCTTCTAACGTGAAACGTGAGCATGGAAATTGAAAATACAAAAGCTGAGTATTTATACCGGGCGTTCACATAGCTTATAGTTGGTTATTTTGGTTAAAATATATAATATTTATAATAATAGTGCAAAAACCTGCTAAAAATATCAAGCTATTTTATAGTGTCTTCACTGCCTATGCGTGTCTCAGGTTATTTTGGTTTTATGTTAGCCTCTTTGCAGTAATGAAATGTCAAATCAATAGATAATGCTTTTTTAACGTGAATATTTGTTTTACACAGAACCTCTTTGACACATTTTGGTTTTACTCACGTCGTGCGAGGCGCGCGACCAATTATCCCGAATAGATCCCCAAATTTGCCGCCCCTAAAATCTGCCGCCCTAGACTCGAGCCTACTCAGCCTGCTGATAAATCCGCCACTAGTTTATTTTTGGATTGGTTTACTATTACCGGTTAAGTGTTTTGTGATTATTATTTTATCGCCATATAAAAACTTATTTATGTCTGTAAATAAAATTGGTACGTGTAGTTGCGTAGAATTCAATTCTAAACAAGAATTACTCCGCTCCAAAATGGCAAAAGTAATTGACATCGTTTGCGCCCTCACTAATTAAAGCGTAGTTGCGGTCGCTGGTAAACAGTTAATGGATACTTAATTTGATAGACTTAATTAAAATCGGTAATTAGCAGTCCACACGATATCTTGATAATAATTGAATAGTTATACAAGTATAAGAATGCTTCAATATAAAAATATGCCCCAAAAATGTACAGGATACTACTGCATTACATAAATAGTGATTTCTGAAAAATATTTTCCCTTGCATCAGACTCAGTGGGTCGAGTCTCGCGCTCCTAGAAGAAAGAAAATTAAAAGAACCCTCGAAATCTCACCAAGTTCATTTCAGGACATTATGTAACTCGGGAGTGAATAAACAAGAAATATGCGGTCGGTCGTGTTTTGTTTTAGCGTTTATAAAGCGGGGAGCCTTTATGGTTTATAGCTCAATAATATAGGCCGTAAAAAGGCCTCGGTCCCTCGGCCGAGCTGCTCTTCCACAATTGAGTCGTCCTGGCGCGTCCCTTCGACTCCTTCAGGACTCCTTGAATAATTCCGCTTTGTAGGTACCTAACAAGATGGAAATGTTCTGTATGTTCGTTCCTTTGTTATCTGTTTTATACAGAAGGTCGCGATATCAGTTATTTACGACTGGTATTCGCTTTCCGCTGTAGATACTCAGGCCTACTCACAAAAATAAAATGTGATACGCACTGGAAATAAAACCAAGGCAATATGTGGGGATTCAAACGGTGAAGTTAAAAGCTCTTTTCCACTTGAGAGAAATTCCATCCCAAACTTTTATTTCCTTCGTTTACAAGTTTTAATTACCTGTTACTGGTTTTATGTTGGTAAGATATGTTAGATAAGTTGAAATATTTGAAAAGTTTTACTTGTAGACAGCCGTAAGTTATATCTATGCAAAAATATGTACCCAGAGCCACAGTTTAAGAATGCCTAAACTTAGAAATAACAGCTTAGCGTGAAAACAATTTAGAAGTAGGTACTTCATCATCATCAACCCACGTTCAATTAATGGCTTACCTTAAGTATTTTCATAGACCACTCACCTCAATCCCTTCAGCTTTTTGGTACAACTATTACAAAATTAATAATATTTAGGGTGATAACCAAGTCAAAAACATATCATAATGATCAACTTGACCTTTTTCATTATTTAGCCCAGTATTAAAAATTTCAATAATTATATTATTTCCGAAAGTTTTACAAAATGTAGTTACCTGTATTTTTGTCTGATTAACAAAAAGGAACAGTTTTATTCCTGATGAGTAAGTGCGAGTGAAACTTCAACGTTAAGCTTGAGCTGTCGGTGAAGGAAAACGTGAGCAAATCATAGCATGGTGGTAGGATGATTTTTAGTAGTAGGTACCTACTCGGCTGGCTCAGCTCACCTTGCAGTTAAAAATCAGTAGACAAGCAAGTAACAGTGTGTTGTGACAGCCTCACTTGAGAGCCAGTTCCATTCCAGGCTAGGTGTGTTTACCATCTTCCACCACACCGTCACTGGGCTGTTGTCAAACACCTAGCCTGTAAACCATAAAAAAGAGTATGTGTGTTTTTTGCTGGTGAACTGCTTATGATGATAAATAAGCGTCACAACTAAATCTGTTAAGATTTTTTAAACTTTGTAATTACTTACGCCTTGTGAATCTTCTTAACACTTCTCCATCGTCGAGATATCGGCGAATTCTTGCGTAAAAGTTTGTTTTAAACTTGAAGGAAATTGTTTTTGAATTGAATATTGTGCTTGTTTTGCCAAAAGATGCTTTAGATTGTATTTATTTGTTTGATAACTCGTAATTTATAATAATTATTTTTTAATAATGTTACCTTTCTGTCGTCTGAAACTGGCTTCGGACGGCATAATAAGTCTCACATTGAGGCTTGCACTGAGCCCTTATGGATTACTATTTTCAATTGAGATTCAATTGTTATTTTTTAATAAATTAACTATGCACTCGCTCGCAGACGAATGTTTAATCTAGATCAAAGGGTACGCAGAAAAAAAAATCATTCCTTTTATTTTTTATGCCAACATTTCATCAAAACTTCTTCGGTTCAAAACACTTTTTAAATAAGTTCTCTGAAGTTTTTTCCGTCACAGGACCTCCTTGTAAATTCAGTATGATAAAAAGGTGAACACAAAAATGTATACGAGTATAAACAAGCTACAAGTTAAACAATTTAAACCAGCCATGTTTGTTACACCGTGATACATTTTTTTAACTTAAGCCGTGTCACATAACTAATTCTATCATTATCAGCAAGTAACATTTATTTGAAACGTACTCATTAAGCCCTTTCATTTAACACAAAAATGACACGATGTTTGACTAAAATAATTTATTTGATGTGTAAATTTAAATTATAATGTCCACCATAGTTGACGTCACATGCATGACACGTGCTGCACCGTATCGACAAAAATCTCATTTGTTAGAATACGATATCGATCTCCTAAAATAATACGCGAAGTTTAAGGGATACGATACACCAAATTTATAAACATAATATATAAATGGAATAGCTAAAATTGTAAAGTTGGATAAAAATTACCTTATTGCTATAATTGTCACCTCAGTTGGCTTAAAACACTTGGTTTTAAGCGTTAATTAAAACTGCAAAGATATTCTTGTAGAATTCAATCAAATCGAAGCATGTAATATTTTGTAGCGATGATAGCTCATTGGTTAGCCCGGTCGGTTCACACGCCGAAGGTCATGAGTTCAAACCCAACAATAATCTTGAGCTGCCGGTGAAGGAATAATATCGAGAGGAAATTAGCATGGTGGTAAGGTACTTTCTAGAACTCGACCGGGTAGCTACCACCCGTTGATAAGTTGATAATCCACAAGTTGATAATCTGCCATCAAAGCACCTAACGGTGTGTTCCGGCAGCCTCACTTGAGAGTCAGTTAAATTCCATGCTAGGTGTGCTTTATCATCTTCAATCACACCGTCATTTAACATCAAGTGGGCTGCGATCAAACACTTAGCCCGTCGACCAAAAAAATGTGTCACCGAGAAAGCGCATAATAATAATAATATGTATAAGGCAATGCCTTGAGAAAAAAAAAACAATTCACAATGAGCAAAATACAAACGGTAATAATGTACATAGCACTAATGCACAACTCACAAAAGCCTATCACAAATTACAAACTAATCATAGACCGCCAATTGTGCCGGCGAGGAAGAGGTTAATTTTCCCAATCGCAGTGGCTAGTCGCCGGTTACCACCGCCCCGCCAATTAGCTTTTACTGCCCTTGTGGTCCGATAACTACTCTACGAGACTTATCTATCTGACGATCCGGCTGTTACGCCCCGGTAAACAGCCCGAATTGTATCTCACGTCGTATTTACCCTGTTTACTGGTTCCGATGATAGAGGGCTCTCTGTTGAGTTTTATTGTCCCAGTTTTAGTTTCCGTGTCTTTGTCTTTTATGTAATAAACTCAATACTTAGGAACTGATAAGCGTTTTAAATTATGTACATGTTAAATAAAGGCAGATCCGTACACCTATTTCATTTTGAAATTAATAAGCTTGGCCCTCCAAATTACATTACAGCTTAGGTAGACAGTCTAGAAGCCAGATGGTCTGCCAACAATTAGGCTGGCTAAACTACGCCTACGGCACCCAACTCGGTATTTTCTAACTTCAAACGGCGAAGCAAAACATGGCGAGAAAAACTGCATGTCTAAGATATCTTAATGTTTTCGAAGATGTGTGAAATCTACCAATACGGACTTAGGCAGCGTGGTGTAAGGGTAAAGCCGTAGCTTTGCCCTTTAGTTAGGCCAAAAAATTAGGTCCACTCTTCAGGTCACCCAAAAGTTTCAAAACGAAATTCTTCAACCAGTGCGTAGTTGCATACTAACCGTCATTACCTACAGTGTCGAAACTTGGACAGTCAGCGAGCTATGCTTAGTGTTTCTCTAAGGGATCGCATCCGGAACGAAGCAATTCGTCAGAGAACTAAATTCACTGTCGTAGAACTGATAACTGTTGGAGCAAACGTATTTTAGAATAGAGATCGCGAATCGGTATGTGTATCGTAGGACGCCCTGAGACGCGGTGGAGTGATATACTTAAGGCAACGGTCCAAAAATCGGGCTGTGTCCAGATGAAAACCAAAGTAGGATGATAAATATTTATGATTATAATAAAATAAATTTAATTAAATTATTATTATAAATTATATTATTTATTTATTTTCCGCTGACGTATTAACTTGTTTTAACTTATCGCAGATTTAACTATCTACTCAATAAAGTTTTTGAATTCACGAATTTGCAAACTTATACAACATCTTCGTTATGAAATTTGAAATAGAAATACAAATTCAATACAAATTCCATAGAAATACGAAAAGGTCATACAGCCTTTGTTGAAGAAAGCATATCATGAAACAGGCATAGGCGAGTACGGCGGGGATCTATTGTCACGAGTGCAATATCAATGTCGAACCGCCCTAGTTTCCCAACGCAATCGAGACATCTCTACGAGTGCGCCTTGCTTAAGTCTCCCAATCTTTGCAAATAAACATCCCTTGTATTGTTTAACTTTCTCTCTACCAGCGACATATAAACTCGCAAATCCTACAGGACTGAAAGCGTCTGAGAAATTTTCCAAGTCAACGAAAGCAAGCGGCGACAATATCGCCGACCTACGTCTTATTTTTCAGGAGAGTCGACCCGTTACAACGACAGAGATTTACATTTGAAATAGGCTGAGGCACTCTTTTATTTCGCTCCTTTTATTTTTTTTTCTGCTTGATCGTAGCACTACATTGCAGCTTTTGCTCGTCAGTTAAGGTTATTTCAACGATAGAAATATAAACTAAAATTATGTTGACAATCCAAAGTTTTCGGTATATAGTAAGTTTTCATAAATGTCTCTATAAAAAAATATTTTGAGATAAACAAGACGCCTGCTCATTATAACCATTACATGTACATCACTTGTACTTACATATCAATTTATATAGATTTAAAGTTTGGAACACCGCACCGCTGCAATGGTTATAATGAGCAGGCGTCTTGTTTATCTCAAAATATTTTTTATAGATGTATATTCTTATATATTCGTCATATATAAGCTTCAGAACTAACTTACTCAATGTATCGATCTGTATAAATAAAATATAATATGATGTTCGTTGGTGCTTAATAGCGTGCATGCATAAATGCATAGCTTTACAACGGCTGAACTGATTTAGCTTTTTTTTAAGTGGTCATGATATATCGAATAAGGTTTATTTGTATAATAATATATGGTTAATACCAAACTCTATTGTACCGGGTATGAAGTACAGTAGTAATTAATTTTTAAAAAATCGTAAGATTTGTCACACAGCGCCATCTAGCCCCAAACTAAACAATATAAGCATTGTTTAAGCTAGCAATATAAGTAAACGATATATAATAAATATAATAAGCAATATAAGTTTCCTCGTTTTGCATTGAACCATCGCCACTGCGGCATTACGCAAACTCCTTCCATTTACATAGCAAATTGCAACTTAACGAATATTAAAAATTATCAGTTTAATCAAATAAGCGCTCGCTTAGCCTGAGATCGCTAACTAGAAAATTAACTCTATAGGTAACTCATCGTCTACCTTTGCATATTTGAAGTTACTCAAAAATGTGGCATTGAATCAAACTTTAAGTTGCTCATGTTAATTTTTGAATTTTCTCAATTCATATGTATTTACCTACTTAATATTTAACAAATATACTTGAATGTTAATAACATCAATAATAATTAAAACAAAATATTTTCAAGGGTTAGATTCCCACCTAGGACAATCGTTTAGGTTTGAGTGTTCTGTATGTATTATCACTACATATTATAAAACAAAGTCATCCGCCGCGTCTGTATGTCTGTCTGTTCGCCATAAACTTAAAAACTACTGAACGGATTATCATGCGAATTTCATAGAGTGATTCATTAGGAAGGTTGAGGTATATAATTTGTCAAGATTTTATGTAGTATCTACATTACACCCTTGCTAAGCCGGGGTGGGTCACTAGTAAGTACATATTTACACAAATATTTAAGTACTTTATCAGTTATCTGGTTTCCATAGTACAAGATTTGCTTAATTTGGAGCTAGATGGCCCTGTGTGATGTGTCATACACCTAGGCTGCAAGTCCTAGGTACTGTAAAGGTTCCTGTTCCTACAACGCAACAAAATAAATAAAGATTTTATTTTTTAACAAAAAACAAACAAACAAGAGACAGTTACAAAATAAGTTGCTTCAACATAATGCTCAAGTAATAATGCATAAGTTTATGTTGTAATAATTGTTTGTAATTGGTGTGAATAATAAAGAGTTATATTATTATTATTATTAATGCTGGTCAATAGGCCCGGCACCCCACGACGGTACCATTGAATGATAAACAATTTTCTGTTATATTTTACAGACGAGAATATTTTAATGCTACTACTTTTAATCTGGTAGCTATTTTATATCCACCGAATATGTTATTTTAAATATGCCAGTGTCTAGAAGGACTAACGACATCATTATGTCTGAAAGCAGGTGCGAGCAAAGCGGCATTTTATACCTATTGTGGGTCTAAAACTAAGAAAATATTAAAGTAGAACAACTTTTGATAAAAACCTAATGTACGTTATATATTTAGTATGAGACATCATGTTTGGGTATACATATAAAACATTGAATTTTTGTCTATGATTTTATACGTTTGATTCTATCAAGTTATAAATAAATCACACAGCGTCATCAAGCCCCAATCTAAACGAATCTTGTACTTTGGGAACCAGATAATTGATAGAATACTTATTTTTTTTTAATACATACAAAACACCCAAACACTGAAAATTAGAACATTTATCGTCACATAAATGTTTGTTCTGGTGGGAATCTAACCTACGCCCTACAGCTCTTGAAGCAGATATTCTACTAAATGAGCTAAATAATAATGTGGTGCAATCATATTATGGTGAAATTATGTTGTATTACAATAAGCGAAATTACAATTTTAGTACGTTATAATATTTTAGTTTATTTTTAAAATAATTCACTGTTTGTGGAAACCAGAAATAATCTACCAGAAGGTAATATTTCACTTAATACAATACTATTTTACTAATTTACTTTTTTTTACTGTTTAAATTAATTTCGCATAAACCGGCAATGGTCAGTCGCCCAGTTTCGCAACTACGGTTTAGAGGCTGTAGAGGACATCTGAGGCCAACAGCAAAAGTCATTCATAAAAAAAAGCCAGTAGATCACTTGCACTCCAGCTTCGGTGAAGATAACTCTCCTATTCTCCCAAACCAAACAGTCGGGTGTCAAGATATCCGGTTATTTTATTCAACTCTAGCAATCGATGTTCGCTATGACGAAGCCCTCAAGACCGATCTCTTTGTCTGGACGACGGGCGGGCAATTCCACATCATACAGTCCGCTGCTCCCTTGCTCGTCGCCCGGACCCCCACTGAGAAACGGCCGGTCTTGATCGTCTATATCGTCGATCCCGGATACTATACAAGTATAAACATTGTTGTTTTTTATTCAAAAAGTGCCAAATTACGTGCATGGTAAAACATGCCTTTTCGTATTTTTCCAAAACTCCGTCGAAGTTTCCAATAAAATAACAAAATGGAAATACTTCATGGAAATATCAAAATACATGACACTAGCAGAATGAACAAGGTACGATGCCAAACATAAAGAAGGTAAATGTTTCAGTAAGTCTAGTCGGTCAGGAGTTTTGGCGGGAATGCGGAAAGAGTCTTGTCGCCGCATTATTTTTTTTTTTCCCAAAACTAGTGTTTTTTTCGAATGTTTATGTATAAAAATAGGTGGCGTTTTATTCATAAAGTGCCGAATAACATGCTGAATAACTTTTCGTGTTGCTTCCAAAACTCCAACGAAGCTACCTTACTAAGGCATGACTGAATTTGACTGGCACGGACTAGACTTGACCAAGACTAGGTATTGACTGTAACTAGATGTTAGACATGAATTACAAAAAGCGAAGACGAGGCAGTATGGCTTTACAGCTTTAGCTTGCTCAATGGGGTAAATTAAATATTTAAAAAATATCTAGTCGGTCACGACTCGCGTAATTGACAATATTGTTGATCAATTCCGTGGGTTGACTAAATTATTTAAAAAAAAATACCAAAATCCAATAAATTTCAATAAACAATGTTACACAAATAGAGCTGACCACTATAGTTATAAATATAGAGGTCAGAACCTCGCGTTGTATCCCAAGCATCATTATTATAAGTGAATATCGCTATTCCATATTAATTAATTTAATTATTAGCTCTCGCCAAGACGCTTAATGTCCCACTCAGACTGGACTGCATAATTAAGGCTATTCGTTATGCGGGACCACGCACGTCCAATGGTATTCGCTGTTTACGGCTTTTTGAACAAGTCGAATTCATAAAGTTATTTAATTTAAACGGTTTTTAACTTTTTTGCATACCTATTGAACATTGTTTTTCGGGAAAGATTTTTTTTCTTTATTTTTGGCTTCCCTCTTTGTGCATTGTGTCAGTGTCAAGTATTTCATATTCTCGAGTATATCATAATAGAATTAACGAAAATATGCCTTAGTCACATAAAGTGGGTCACGATTTAGTCTAATCTATGCCCTAGGAAAATAGTAGTAACTTACTAGAAGCTTCTATGGAGTTTTGAAAATAACACAAAGACATAATTATGTTTCACCACATTATATTATCACTCGCCCACACTTATGTGTATAATTCGGTACTTTATGATTAAGAAAACATAAGTTTAAACCCAACTTTGATCAGCTGAGAAACCGACAGTGAGACGAACCTCTACGAGTTTTGATGATGCCCTTAACCCAAATTATGTAAAATGATGTGTATTGAATATAAGGTTTTTAACTTTATATACACAATGTGAATAAAAGGAAAAAGCACAGGCGCACATCGCCACGCAATCATTTAGGCGGGAGTAATTTTTAATTTCATCAATAAATTAATTTCCATTTTTTTAATGTATAAGTAATGAGACGAACGAAATGTCGCGAGTCGCTCTCCTGGTGGTAAGAGTAACGCATGTCCATGACCATTGCAGCGATATACACAAATTTGAGTAACAAAATAAGGTCCAGGGCTTCGCTACTTCAACGCTCATTACTTTCAGAGTTTCAATGGTTAATTTCAACACCCTTGTAATTTTGCTAGCTGCAGTACCCTTCCAACCAGAACACAGTAATGTTTACACACTACTGCTTGGCGGAAGAATATCTGGTACTGCAGTGATTCCTAGACGACATCCTGCTAAAAAGATCTACCACCTAGTTAAATGTTTCAAATGGAATCTCATTTCACAAGTGTTTGTTTGTATGCATAAATCTTCTAAGCTCAGCAAAAAAAAAACCAAAGGCAAAACTGGGCTGCTAATAAATCAAAAATGTTAAGATTTCCGATTGTCTTAATATGTTATTCCTAATGTTATATCTTTGAATATTTAAGGCAAACCAAATATCTTTATTATTGGAACAGCTAGAGAAATAGAGTTTTCTAGAAATAATAATGCCAAAACTCACATCTGGCTTGCTTTTAATAAAAACAAATTTATGAGACAGAATACAGTTACATTGTAGTAGAAGTATTTTATCCGTATTTGGTTTTAGGGTATCTTTTCATTTGTATGTCGAAAGCGAATATCTTAAGTATAATATTTTGACGACAAAAGTAAAATATAATACTTATTTATAATAAAAACGAAACCAGCAATTCCCCGCGGGTTTACCTACTAATCTTCAGGAACAGCATTCTAACCGAGCAAAAAAAAATAGCCAATGTTGAATTCACTTCCTTCTCTGGAACTTTCACACACGATTTTTTTTTACCAGTGTCAATTGTTTCGATGTTTTCAAGTATTTTATGAAAAATCAAGTTAAAAAGTCTAAGTCACATTCCAAGTCACAAAATAGTAAGTTTTGGTAGAGTCCAGCCTAGCAAAGTAGTGGTAATTTTACTATAAGCTTTGATGGAATTAGGAAAAATAATATAATTTTCCCATATTAGTACACGTAATTCGGCACTTAAAACTTTTTTGTTTTTCAACATTTCTGCCAGACCATGAGCTTTTTAGGCAACCAGAAAACCTTCTGAATACATTTATAATAGAAATCAGGATAATCTATTTCACGGTGACTTTTTACGAGAATTATTCAAGAAGAACACTACAGTCTCCGCGAGGGTCGCTGGGAAAAAATCATTCTTTTGTATTTTACTTTGTAATTAATCATGTTGACTTCTTTTCCTTTACTTCACCGCAGTGTACTTTTAAAACAGCGCGTGAATTTTGGCTGAAGGCTTTTCTATTATTTAAAAACAGCGGTCCGCCGTTGTCGAACCAAGTCGGTACCTCATTTCTAGCTGATGAACTAAATGTTAACGAGTTTGAAGTTGACGCTTACTTAGCCAATAACTTCATGTAACCTTAACCAATAAAAAATGTAAATTAAAAGACTTTACATCTGTGTTTTATACAGGCTGTTACAAAGAAGTGCAATAATACTAAAGTTCTGATCTACCCTTATTGATGGGTACAGTAAAAATTATTCATATCTTGAAATGGAGAAATAAAAGCTGTTTTATACAGAACACACTACAATGTATTATTAATAAATTATGTTTATCACTTAGATTCTATCGGATACCAAATTAGTTCCAATTTAGTCTATGAAATTAGTTTTGTTTATTTATCTCCACGTTTAGCCATTTTGCAATGGCTGTAAATATACAAAATAAATTTTTATAGTATTATGGATTACAAGATTAAGTACCCGTGACAAACATAATAGAATAAAATGATTTATTCCCAAAACCTAGCTTAAATTATGGCTCCCAAATAACTATAAAAAAGAGGAGAGGAGTCTTATGGACACGTGGGTGGTATGGTTGGAATTGAGTTCTTTTAAAGGCTTTATTTTTTTTAATTATAAAATATTTTTCCCTATTCTCAAAATTGGTGGCAACCTATCGAGAAATGCCTCAAAAATCACTGCAAAAAGATGCCAGCTTTTGGTGACGTTTATCATTGTTACACATTTTTCGACCTAGCATTTCAGCCCGCAAACAAATGAGAACGATAACGTGCGATAAAGAAATCCGGTCTAAAAATATTTATTAATACTACCTAGATTGTTAATTTTTTTTTTGTAAACGACCTGATCTTACGTTCTATCAGAGGAGGGAAATGTGACCCAAATTCTGGCATCATTGCCACACTGGATGGCAACGCTAAGCTTTTGACCAAAGTAGATGACCAGCTGATGCAGGTGACCAGCATTCTGGCCACCTGTAGCCCCCTCTAAGCGTTTGGCCAGGTCTCTATACAGCTTGTGAGCGGCTGGCCCCCACAACCATAATCATTTATTTGAATCGCGAAAGCTTAAAAAATACTTTATCGACATCAAAGTTACAATTCAAGTTAAAAATAACATTACAAATGTCAACATATTAATTGCATCAAATGTATAATGACTCTCAAAAGCAAATTTAGTGTTTGGTCTTGTAGTAAAAATTGTTCAATTGATCAACAACTTTAGTAATTATACTTTTTCAAACATTCTGTATAAGTTAGAAATAGGTATACAGGGCAAACTTTTCGCAGATTTTCTTATAATAATACCTAAAGCAAGTCTTGAAGGCTTTCATAATAATACACTTACACATTCTACCATAAAAGTATTTAAAACTTGTTTAAATATAGGTACCTACATATTTGATTTTATGTTTTCTACTAGTCTTTTACTTAAGCCCGTTTCTTCTCATTTGCTACCTAACGCTAATTGCTACCTATTGCCAATTTAGTATTTAGTTAAGTATAGAAAAATATCATCGAATTTGTGAAAGTCATGGAACCTATTAAAGAAGTTGGTTTGTGAAAATTGTTAGGTATGACGAGAATAACTGCCTACGAAAGTGGTTTTGGGTAGATTTAAATCAGCTTTGTGTATTAAATACATTTTTGTTGAGGCTATGAATATTAAAGCGATTTTTGAACATGAATAGCATTCAAGGCAGATCGTGAGTGAAAAATCCAACTGTACCAAACTGTTAAACTGTTCCCAAAGAAATTTTAATTATATTGATAAACTGGATTTCTGTCACAAGGCTTAATTATGAAATAAAAGAAAATCCACTCAAAGACTAGCAACATCTGTTAATTTGCACTTCACTACTAAGAAGTGGACAATGTTAAGTTAAAATATCCAAACACAGGACCATCAGGTGGGCCATCGCTTGTTTGATATTAGTACATTTTAAAAAAGTTTTTTTTTTTAATTTAATTTGCCGCATCGCACTAGGCAGGCTAAAACTGTTAGCCATACTGCTTAGTCTTCGGTTTTTGCAATTCATGCCTAAAAAGTACAATGGGGCGACACGACTTCTTCCGCGTTCCCGCCAAAACTCAAAAAAAAAGATAAGCACAGACAGAGTGGCGCCATCTGGACCCCCTGCATGACATTATGAAATATCCCAAAATATTCCGTACTCGGCTCGTACCCTGTACCTACCTAGTTGACTAATATCTAAACTTACCAAAAAATATATTGCCTTTTCGTTACAGCGCATTTTGGTTAGGTCTGGGACATTTTTAATCAATTTTGATCTGTTAACTGAACCCTTCAAACTTAGTTTTGTTATCTGTGGAATCCAAAACAATGTTTAAACCATTCAGGTAAGATACTTTTAATAAAGTTTACATATCAAAAATATCTCATTGTTCCCATTGTTCAAAATTTTAATGACCTTCATGTCAGCAACAATTTTCTGCGTAAAGCATTGAGAGCATTTCTCTACAATGTCGCGACCTTAAGTACCGCCTAGATTATTTATTACGTACATTGCGACTTCACTGAGTATATTTTCTCGGCGGAAGCAGCAGCTGAACAATTTCATTTATTCTGCCGTACCTACCTATTCATTGTTACACTTTCTTAAAGTTTCTTGAACTATTATATAAATTAGCTTAGAGTGGTGCTCCTCCGACAGTAGGGTCTGTATCGTGCAAATCACGTGCTTTGGCGTTGTGCCCGTGAAAAATAATGATCCTTATACCATAATTATGATATTAAAAGAAGTCGGTTAATAACGTATCAGATCATCCATGAAAGATGGTGAAGTGACCTTATGGTCGAAGATGGCAGCGTCACCCATGAAAGATGGATAATCCCCATACGCGCTAAGAGTTGTTTTGCGCACTAAAATCTCCACATTTTTTTTATTCGTGACAAGGATATGAAAGTCTTTGCTGGAATGTATTTCTCAAAAAGTAGTACTATTTAGGTGTCTTCAAAACGAGAGGACGGGTTTCTTTTAGGTAAGCGTGCTCCATCCTAGACCGCATCGTTGCATAATATCAGACAGGATGTGATCAAAGAGAGAAAGAGTATAAAACGCACGTAACCTGTGGGGTGTTCTATGAAGTAATCCAGAACGTGTCATACCATTTGTATCACCTGTTACTCTCTTTTCAATAAATTTAGTACGACGTGGACAAAAACCATATCGCAGGCTCAGATTACGGTATCTTCTCTGTGAGCTCACGCATTTAATTTTAAGTGGTTCTGTCTTTTTCACTCTCACGTTACTTAAATGTGGCAGGTGACAGAAATAATATCTTGGAATATTTTATTTTGCTGTACTATATTCCTTTGTTGTGGGCCGTTGGTCGTGATGTTTCATTATAATATGGCCGATTGAATAATGACGGTTCATATTCTATATTCGAGCTATTTCATATTTCTTTATTTTCTAGATACGGTAAACCTGAAATGAAACTCTAAAATAAGGTTGCCGGAACACACGGTTAGGTACTTGGCGGCAGATTCTCAACTCAAGAGTGGTAGCTAGCCAAACGAGTACCCACTAGAAAGAACCCTTCTACCATGCTATGGTTCTTATTTCTAATATATATATATATATGTATATAAAGGCGAAAATCTGGTCTCTTAACTTGATTGTTCTAATCCTATAAAAGAATGTATCTGCATGACAAGTCCCACATGCAGGAACAATAAAAATAATCTGTCGATAAGTTGGTCGATTTTAAAGGAGGTCGGAAAAGGGGCTGTTGCGAAGTATCCTGGCTGAAGCCTAGAAATTAACTTTATAAGGTAGCCTGAATTTATACGCAGATACTGTGTACGATGGAGCATGTTTGACTATATAGAAGAAACTGATTCGCTCGCGAATTAAAGGCATCTAGATTATATAATTACAAACTTTTCCTTTGAGGTACTTTTAAGACCCTTAAATTGGGTAGCCTGAAATTATCTTCAACAAAACCTGAGGAACAGTTGATATTTCAGAGTCCCATAGTAATAGTTCGAAACTGTGAGTACAATACTCATAAGTAATAGACCTCCTTCGCTAGAAGTTGTCTAGGTAGGTAACATCGCAGTACTAGATATTCTGTCGGCAAGCAGTAGTGTGTGAACATTACTATGTTCTGGTTTAACGGGGAACTGCAGCTAGCGAAATTACAGGGCTGTTGAGACTAATCATCTAATGTCTCAAAGTAATAAGCGTCAAAGCAGCGATGCCTTAGACTTTGTTTTGTCACTCAAATTTCTATGTATCGCTGCAATGGTCATGGATAGGCGTTAGGAGGGGGTTGTGAGGAGGAGTCTCTAACCATTAGGAGAGCGTCTCGTTCGTATTATTACTATTACATTAAAAAAATGAGCATGTAACATTACATTCGTTACTAGTCTATAAAACAAATAAATAGAAATATCATACCCGGTAGCAATCTGGTTTCCATTTTTCATCTTAAAATAATAAATCATTAACTTATATATATCAAACCCACTCTGTAAGTACTTAAAGTTTAATATATTTCATCCCAAAAACCGTTAAACAGTATCCGTTTAAGATAAATGTAAAACAAGAGTTAAACTCATGTAGTTACGAGCCAGATAAGAAACAAAACAACCCTTCGCCCTGATATTTATTTTCCATTCATCCCTCCAGACTTCTTCGAGCTATATACCTACGTAGCCGGTGTATTTTCTTACAAGGAAAACATACATTTACCAAACATATTGGTCCATTAAAAAAGATAATTTGTAATGAATTCTTTGTGTATTTTTCTTATTTAGAAAGTTTACTAGGCCATTTTTCTATGATTTAGTGGTTCTGACCTCAGTTCGCCTGGTGCTAAGTGATGGTGTGATCGAAGTATGAAATGGGAATGGACTGCCAAACGAAACTACCGGAATACACCAACTTAGAGGCAGATATTCAAGTTGAGATCAGTAACAAGCCAACAGAGTCCTAGTAAGATAGGATATAAGTGGTATCACAATATTATGTTTCAGTGGCAGCTTAAGTATTTCTTCTTCTTTTAATATATAGCGTCGCAATTTGTGCATTCGCCAGTGTCAGTGTCATGTGTCATGTATGTCATGTCAGTTTCGATAATTTCAAATATTTCAAAAATAAATTAAATAAATCTAAGTAACAGTCACACAAAGAAAGCCTCGGTGGAGTATGGTCATACTTTAGTAAAGTAACGGTGGCTTTACTACAAGCTTCGATGGATTTTGGATACAACACAAAAACTCATGTTTCATCGCAAATATAACAGTAGAACCTCTTTAAGTCAAACCTCGATAAGTCGAAAACCTACCTAAAAAAAAATTGTGTTCCCTTCCCTTCAAGCCCCAAAACCTCCTTTGCTCGAAATGTGAACCCTCTATAAGTCGAAATAATTAGTGATTCCCTATAAGCAAATTCAGTACTTATTTTCCTTCTTTAACTCAAAAAAATAAATTGGACCTATGTATATCGAACATAGCAATAATTGATTTTACAACCTTTACATTTCTATTATTTGAAACCGAGTTTAAGAATATGCCGAGTTTGACAATATACATCATTATTTTTTTGAAAAAATGTAAAGTGTATACAATCAACCGATTCTAAAAAATTATAAAGGAATTTATGACTGACATTAACACGTGCACTTCATAAATAGAAAATTCTATAACTTAATTTTTTTGGTGTCTCCCTTCAAAGTTCAACTTAAAGAGATTCTACTGTATATCAGTTTTCCACACTCGCGTACGTAATTTGATCCTCTATGAACAAAATACCAAAATTGTTCAACATAAAATAAGGTTTAGAAAATTATATGATGCAGCACCACAACCTTTCCGTAATCCTGACAAAACTCCAGCTCAAGCTCATAGTTGGATTTGAACTCACACCCTTTCGCGTGCAATACGACCAAGCTTACCACTGAGCTATCATCGCTACTAAAATAAGATCCTATATCAAGACTAAAAGAAAAGTCTTACCCGTATTTTATCATTAAGACTTCAAAGTACACATTCATTGGGCCGGGTTTTAGATCGTTAGTGGAAATAAGAAGCAATAAAAAAACCTAATTATTTCTCTAGTCTTACATATGTATGTAGTAAATTAACTATTCTGAAGCAAATTCTTGTAAATTGAGACTCATATTTTTTCAGCCCAACCTTTCGTTGGAGGTCTGATTATTTTACTTTATACCTAAACTTACTACTTTTGCTTATCAAACACAGTTAAGATATACGAGCTCTTAGCCATTTTTACGTTCAACTTTTTATGTTATGTTTTTGTGTTTAGTTTTATGTACTTAAACATAACTTTAAACCTCATGATATTAATATTAAACTAGATGACCAAGGACTTCAAAGACTACGTACAAACAAAGACAAAATTTAGAATGATTTACAGGTTAGAAATTTAAATCAAAGACGCTATAAAACTTACTCAACTTAAAAACATGCGATGTTATAGCAATTTGCTTTGCAAAAAAGCTTTATTACCTTTTTGGGTTTTGTAAAGACAGAATCGTGAACTACTTTTATTTTTAAGTGAGTAAAACTTTAAAATCGGCCAAGTGCGAGTCGGACTCGCGCACCGAGGGTCCGTACAAACCTGTAGGTACAAAAGTAAAAGTTATGTTTTTTTAAAATGGTAATTTTATGCTTTTCGCAATTTTTCCTTTATCTGTGCTATAAGACGTTGCTTCGTACCAAATTTCAAGATTATGAGTTCACGGGGAATAACTCTGTAGGTTTTGATTCCCTTGTAAGGGTCGAAAATTTGCTAACAGCTCCAAGGGACAGTAGACCTGGGTATTTGATATGAATTTGAGCTTAATACCTCCACGCGTTCCTGAGAAAAAGGGTCTTGACAGACAGACAGACAACAAAGTGATCTTATAAGGGTTCAGTTTTTTCCTTTTGAGGCACGGAACTCTAAAACCGAAGTCCGACACGCATAAACATATGCAGCCTTCTTGTTTCGCTCTGATAAATGAGACAATGTCTCTGCACACTGTATTATACTAGTGAACAACTACAGTAACAAACAGAAAACAAAGCGCGATTTAAAAAAAAATGGTTAATGGTAGATAGATAGAAACTTTTTATTGTATAGACTAAATAATCTTATGAGCTATTGCCACAAATGGCGCCCTTATCGCTAAAACTATATCTTCCAGGCAACTAAGAATGGAGAAGACATTAAAATGATGCTACGTCAAAAAGTACAAAGAAATGTAATGTTTAGATTAATATTACAGATTGCTTTATTGCTTTTGCTTCGTGTTTTATGTCTAAGTTACGTATATTTCAATTACAAAGCTTTTCCAATGCTTGAGCTACCGCTAGAGCCGCTGAAACCAATACTTGAGTGAGACAAAGAACCTTAAATTTCCATTAGCCGACGACAGCTCTATGCGGCTAATCCGGAGTGTGGCCTCGCTGGAGCTCGAACTAGCTTCTCTACACTAGTGAAGAAGTAAATCGCATAACTTTGTATTTATGCATAACCGTTGGTACCTACTTGTACTTTTATTACTTTAAACATAGCTGTGATAACTCAGTGATTAGCGCGGTCGGTTCGCACGCCAAAGGGCGTAGATCCAACCCCCAGCAATGAGCTTGAGCTGCCGGAGAAGGAAAACATCGTGAAAAAAGTTCTCGAAGATGAGTGAATTCTGCCAACCCGCACTTAGCCAGCATGGGGGACTATAGCCTTATCCTTCTTACAATGAGACAAGGACCGCGCTCAGCAGTGTAACAGAACAAAAAAACCGGCCAGGTGTGAATCGGACTCGCGCACGAAGGGTTCCGTACCATTATCTATAAAAACAGCAAAAAAATCATATCTGTTGTATGGGAGCCTCCTTAAATATTTATTTTATTCTGTTTTTTAGTATTTGTTGTTATAGCGGCAACAGAAATACATCATCTGTGAAAATTTCAACTGTCTAACTATCACGGGTCATGAGACACAGCCTGGTGACAGACGGACAGACAGACAGACGGACGGACAACGGAGTCTTAGTTATAGAGTCCCGTTTTACCCTTTAGGTACGGAACCCTAAAACAGGGCTGATTTGGAATCCCGAATAAGTAAAACAAAATTAAGTAATATCATGCGCTTTATTTGTAAATAATGATTAAATTTAATCTAAGCTTATTTAATCTAAGCTTATTTTTTGTATTTGAATTTCTGGGGTACACAAAAATAAGTTTATAGCAACGGTTGATGAAGTAGCCTGTCTCATTTCCAAGCGTGATATGTGACGTCTGCATGAAGTTGACAGAACATTTTAGGCATTGATTAACGTATAAGACTCTAAATGGATTACGTTTTATAACTTTAATTTTAGCAAAATCTAAATTCCAATAAAATAACTACCGAATAAAATAATCCTTTTTATGAATTAAGTTACAAAACTAACTCATTCTTCAAATAACAAGCCATACTTTTTACATCGAACTTTTCGGAAATAATTATTGATTTACAGATTTCCATCAGTTAAAAAGTCAATTTAAAATCCAACGCGAAAACTTAACGGATTTTTCCTAGAATTAGGTAAGTAGAAAAATATTCAAGAGAGAATTTTGTAACTAACATTTAATGTCTCCAGCGAATTCAAGGGCTTAAGTAAATTGTTTTGTTTTGCTCGCCTCCGGAATACAAAGGAAGGTGGGAGTTGAAACACACTACCGATTTTGTAAGAAAGAAAATCCATTAGAATTTTTTATAACATTGAAGTTTCTATTTTCAGAGTATTGTAAGTTTTGACACATTAAGTTATATCCGATTATTCCTATACATTTAAGAAATTGGTTCTAAGTGTTACTTTGGAGAGAAGTATTTACAGTCATGCTATAAAAACAAGTAAGAAATATCATACGTCAGTAACTCATTAGATTAATAAGTAATGAATCACTCTAAAAGAGCTTTAAATTCACAGAAGCGACAGTGAGCCGTCTTATTCAAGCACATGTGACTAAGCGTACCTACTTTGCTTTATACTTCTTGTAGGGGAAGTGCACGGCACTTTATTTTAGCGTCATCAAGGCTGCCTCCCTCGTGACAGCGTATACATGAATTCGGGGATAGACAAAGAATACGCGCGATGAAAGAGCTTTTCATACATCTCAGCTGAGTTTCGAGAGAATGTTTATTGTGATAACAGTTAACGAGTCCTCATAGTAATCAACTATTGTGGAAGCCTGCTGTCTTATTATATCCAATTGTGATAGTTGAGCAATTTTCGACCTTAAGATCAATAGGTTCGACACAGAAGATAAGAGCTTGGCTGCTAGAGGCCTTGTTTTATGATATTGACGAGAATTTCAAATTAAAAGATTATTAAATGGCTAGTAAGTAATTATGATTTTTTGGTCATTTTATTATATGGACGTTTTTTTTAATATTGACACATTTTTATGCTGACATATTTTTATATTGACATATTTTTATATTGACAGTATGTTTATATTGACAATATTTTTATATTGAAATGTTTGCATACCTACTTTGACATTTTGTTTTTATTTCATTGACATGTAATCAGTGTTCTAAAACTCTTAAATGATATAATGTAATATTACGGAATTGACTTGTAACATTGGTGTTATCAATAAAATATTTGTATTTGATAGATTTCTAGCATATTTAAGAGTTATTAGTTTCGCTAGAGTTGTAAAACAAAACTAAATTTCGACTTCAAAAGTAGAGATTTCGCAAGAACAGTTTAAAAATCTCCGTCTGCAAATTAATTAAGAACAAGACTACAGAAAATGTATTGGCTTGGGTTCCATGTTATTTGCCTCGGTTGGACTCTTCAGTCGTTTAACAAAATGACGGGGCCTTTTTATCTTAGTCGGGCTGCAATTTGTTTCTGACTCTATTTTCTTCAGACCGCAAACGGTTGGTGCTATTTTGAATATCCTTTTTCCCCAAAATTAAACAGCATTCTTTTATCTCGCAGACGAAACTGACGAAGGGAGAAATTATTTAGAGTTGTATGACTTTAAGATGAAGCGAAACATTATGTAATGTGACTTGAGATTTTTCCGATAAGCTTATAAATATATTATGCGTGAAACAAGAAGTATACTTATTTAGCGGGGTAAACTTGCAGTTGACCTCGTAGACAGCTAATTTTTGAAGAAGACTTGTAAGCATTATAGGAGCTGAGTAGTTTCGAAGGTATACTTTGTTATAGCAAAGTGGACCTAGTACTCATAAACAAACTGATTGATATCTACTATTCATTAATAATTTCACTTTCTTTAAATTGTACTGCTTTCAGGCTAGCAATAAATTAATTTTGTATGGAGTAATCCATTTCGTTGAAGTTTCAGCAGTTTTGTTGCGAGAACGTCTGGGTCACAATATGGAAGTTCTGGGTTCTAATCCTATGGCACGCACTGCTGTCTTTTTTAAGTTATGTGCGTACTTCCTCTCACTTCAAACGGTGAAAGAAAACATGGTGAAGAAAAATTCATGTCCGATTTTTTTTTAATTCCCGATTATGTGTGAATTCTGCTAATCAACATTTGCCGTACTAAGGACCTTACCCTTCTTACAACGAGAAAAGGGCCGCGTCCAAAAGTGGGACAGTTTATAAAAACAGGACTGATTCGGAATCCTTTTCGTAAGTAATTATAGATATTTGTAAAAAAAAACAAATGGCAACTATTCCGCATCAAACTAAAGAAAAATCGCGTAAATCGGATCATAAATCTCAGAGTAATCGGTGTACAATGTACATACATAAAAAAATAAAAATAAACAATCAAATTGAGAACCTCCTTCTTTTTAAAATCGGCTAAAAACAGAATCTTAAGCAGATAGAAAACAAACTATTTAAACACTCAGTTGACTCTTCGCTTTTAGAAACATTATGATGAATTTAAATTTTAAATTTTTCATAAGCTACTTTATCAAACAAATTCGTTCTCGTTTCACGGCGGGTTCGATTCATTCAATTATAGAAACAATGGAATCAGATTCATGAATTGGTAATAGGTATCTATCTGTACTCAATTCCGTAAAAATACCGTTTTGTTCACGCCATGTCTGTTTCAAACCCCATCTTCAGCAAGGTTGATTTTTCTTTGAAACATTCACAGATATTTTTTTACGCTTTCATGTTTCACTGCAAACGAAGCACCTAGCTAATAGAGTTTTTAGATTACCCCTCTCGTTGCACTGTGCACAACTATTGAATCAGCGACATTCTGGATAGATAATATTTGAATTTGAAAATTGATGCGAATTTGTTTGTGTATTTCAATTATAATCCATTTATTTGCGCTACGGGTATAGTACAGATGTAACAAAGAAAAAAACAAGCAAAAAAACCATTGACTACCCCTTCGGCATGCAAATTGTTTAGCTTTACATGTATCACATTGAAAATAAATAAAAAAAATACAAAAAAAAAACAAATGTCAAAAAAATAATATAAATGTCACAAAATAATAAAATAAAAGTGTCAATAATAGTAATAAAGTCCAAATCAGAATTAAAATTTCTCGTTTAAGTATTCCTTTTGCTGTGTAGTATGCTTTTCCCAACAAAAAGCATTTCAATTTATGTTTCATGTAGACTTACATATATATTATTTACTTACGTTCTCATGTAGCTTAGATGCCTCATCTACCTAGTAATATAAAAATTACTCCAAACAGTGTAATACGTACTTAATTGTTATTCAGCAAACTCGTGACAATGTCTTTGTGTGTATATATATAGGCACCTACTTATCCACAGCCCATAATCTTTTTACTCCTTTGCGTTGATGAAAACAATCAAATCAAAAAATATATTCTCAGAGATGGTCTCTACTCCCACATAATTGGTTCAGATGTCGTGAGCAATCGACCTCAAAGCTTCGTATTGCAGCGAAACGACTCCAATATATCGCTCCAGAGCTATCATAACGCGATTTATAAAGTTTAGTATCTTTTTCCTGCGAATTTTCTCTCACATTATTCGATTTTTTACAGATGATCTCCCGTTTTACGCTAGATGCGTTACATTATCACAATAAAATAAGCTTCTTAAATTGTCGTCAATTTTATTAAATTTCTAAATAGGTAGAAACGTGACGTTTTTTTGTTAGGTATTTTACTATAAAACCAGTTTACTAGTCTAATGTGTTATCGATGGACAGAAGTAGTTTCTCGTGCAACAAAGTTATCTAAAACTTAAATTGAAATACGCCGGAACACCAGTACATAGAGAACAATAACAACTGCTAAACTTACATGTAGATGTAGCTTGTCGCAAAGACTAATATTGGATACACGGTGACATTTTAAATTTGCGACAAAGTGGCGAGCAAATCTCGCCAGACACTCAAACTATATGTATTTTTTTTTTCGTGCCTCTGTGTATTGATGCGTCTATCGTGCAGTCTCAATGTCTCGCCTGACCACCTTTCACAATTTTGTTGCTTGTGATTCCGCAACAACCCAATGCTTTAAACAAACGACGAGCAACGATAAACCTTGCTCTGAGATATTGGCTAAGACAGTTCCTGGCAGCAGACGTTTCGGTGTGGAACTAGAGCATTTGAATTACCAATTAGCACATTTGCACAGGGTAACTGTGGCCTACCGAAGGCAGTCAGATTGGCAATTTAAACCGAACGCGTCTACTATAGATAGACGACCTATTTCGAACTAGTCTCTCGATAGACGACTAGATGATTCAAAAGTTAGCTTAGCTGTTCTTTATTCTATTAGTAGAAATACGCAAAAGGATTTTGTTAGGAATGTTGTTTGCCAAGTTGCTTACATAAATTGGATTTGTTGACAGAGTGCTCAAAATCTCAGATTACGTAAATACGTAATGGCGTCGAACGCGGATCTTAAATAACAATGTAATTTAAAAGTGTTTGTTTTTTTAACGTTGCAATAACTGTAATGACAGCCTTGACAGCCCTGTTGGGTTATTGGGAGTATGCCTGCCTAAACTGTAGGGCGTGGGTTCGGCTCCCGCCAAGGACAACTGTTTGTTTGGTATAAACAAATGTTTGTTCTGTGTCTGGGTGTTCTGTATGTATTATGAGTATATATTCACAACAACAAAAAAAAGTTTTTATGTATTCCATCAGTTATCTGACTCCCATCACACAAGCTCTGCTTAGTTTGGGGTCAGATGTCGCTGTGTGTAATGTGTCCTACAATATTTATTTAATTCTAATCTAATCTAGACTACTTTAGTCTAGGATCAATTTTAACAATCTTTTAACACAATTTGACAACTTTCTTTATTCAACTTGCGTCAAATGCCCAATTGGCCCATTTGGTAACAGATCTGTTTCTTGAGCTGTGAAGGGTGTAGAGTCGATGCCTACCCAGGACCAGTATTTATAGGTACATAAAAACTCCTTATTATGTACACTAAAAATCAGAAAAGGAAATTAAACCTATAATATATAATAACCTATAGTTTATGATGCATATAGTCTTTTATTGTAGAACTGTGTCACATTTAGGATTTAATATTAAGGGAGTGTCAACAGTCTAGTTCATTGGGGACATACAATAGGATTTGGCTAGATACTATTAATAAATATAGAAATGTCAAACTAATTAAATCATCATTTGTTTGACAGGCTAGGTGCTTGACCACAGCTCACTTGACGTTAAATGACGGCGTGGTCGAAGATGGTAAAGCACACATAGCCTGGAATGTTTGTTATCTAAGTTTTATAAATGTATAATTATGTAATATATATTTAAATACTTTATGTATTTATATATAATACTTCATGTATTTAAATATTCTTTCAGTTTTCTGGTTACCATAGTTTACAAGCTTTGCTTAGTTTTGGGGTTGTTGGGGTTGAAAATGTTCTAATCTTATCTATCGATTGCAGTGTTTTGTAATTCTTTATTTTATGGTTTTGCAAAAAAGTTCAAATCAACACGTGGTTTAACACGTAAACGGCAAAACTATTCCTTACCAGAATCCCTGACGTAGCCTCGTTGCGGTTTTCAGCACGATGAACTTTGTAAAGCAAACAAAATAACAGGCCGCTAAACCCAAACATCCGCAGCCAATTTATACATTCGCAAAGTTCGACACCACATCCTTAGCCCCAAGCGCGGATTCGCAATGAAGGGTAGCTTGCAGATTGTGCTCGTGGCAGCAGGTTTTTTACTCGGTTCAATCTCGGCCGTAGTCGGGCGAGTACACTTCGTTTGTCGCGATATCGCTCATAAGCGCCCGCTATCTCGCCGCGCCGCCTTCCCATTCACCCGAAATAGTACCTCAAGGAGTTCGGTAATGAGTTCCCTTGAACACTGTTACTAGCTTCCCACTATTTTTAACGATGCCGTTTTTGAAAATTGACTGTATGCCGTTTACATTCTTCCGTCTGGCGAGCGTCGCACAAAGACTGAGGAAAAACATTAGGTCCTTATATAAAGTGCAGTGATTTTTGCCACGAATTTTCTTTGAAAATGTTTTGAACTTCTACTTAGTAGTAGTACTACTTCTACGTAGTTTATGCATTTTTTAATTGGAGGATTTTTCATATAGTAAAATCTAGCTCCAAATTTTTCCTTAAAAAAAATAAACAAAGCTTGTAGGTACTATGGGAACCAGATAATTGATAGAATAATTAGATCTTATATATATACTTATTTGTAATACATATATTTAGAATAGCCAGTATATCAGTATATATTTTATAGCGATGATAGCTCGATAGTTAACGCGGTCGGTTCGCATGCCGAAAGGCGTGGGTTTGAACCCCAACAATGAGCTTGAGCTGTCGGTGAAGGAAACCATAGTGTGGTGGTAGTGTACTTTCTTGTACTCGGCTGGCTAGCTACCACCCTCAAGTTGAAAATCTGCCGCCAAGCATCTAATGGTGTGTTCCGGCAGCCTCAGCCAGTTCTATTCCAGGCTAGGTGTTCTTTACCACCTTCGATCACACCGTCACTCAACATCAGGTAAGTCGTGTTCGAAAACCCAGCCTGTCAGACATAAAATTAAAAAAAAAACATACATATAACAATCATCTTTATTGTGTCAAATAAATGTTTGCCCCAAATGAGAATCAAACCCATACCCCATACTCATAAAGCAAAGGTACTTACCTAATGCAACTTGATAAGAACATAGCTCGTATGTGTGTTGATAGTAATTATTCATTTCTATGATTCTAATTCTATCAAAAGTACGTGGCCTGAGCTTGTCTCGTTCATGACAGATTTTAAACGGTAATTGGCAACTTATCGACAGGAAATCCAGAGGGGTTGCCGACTGAGGGCAATAGCTTTTTTTTAAATAAAAGGCTTACATTTTTTTACAGCTGATTACTACCAACTAATTTCAAAATGTTATTCCTTGTAAAATATTTCCTACAGTTGTATAATGAAGTTCATGAGATATATTGTAAATTATTTTTAATGACCTGCTTCAATTACTTTCACAAAGTAATTTTTTGTATAGAGTAGTAACAGAATTTATTATTTTTAATGTAGTGATAGAGTGCTAAAATTGCACTTTACCAACATTTCATTTACTCTCCGTTGCGACTGAAGATAAAGAAAAAAGAAGAAGTACGCAGGGTTAGAAGGTGAACAATTAACTTAAACCTTGGGAATTCCCATTAAAAAAAATTAACTAGATACTTTTGTATGTTAACTAAAAGAAATTCAAAATTTTCCGTCTACTTTTAGTTAGTAAAGTGGTTTCATCAAAGTTTTTGTTTTCATACGAGCACTCATATATTTTCCGAAAGAATATAAATTGCTAGCCCAGCAACAAATTGCTGTAAAACTTCAATACGTTAGCTAAGTTGATAACAAGCCAATCTGCGTCCGTCACGGGCAGCCGTTTCTCTTCACCCGAGTCGGCGATGGCTTCAGCTAACTAAGGAAAGGTAAATTTACATTACAAACGAACGAAATACAAAATCTACGTACGTACCGCGTAGACATGGAGTTTATGTCCGGCTGATTAAATATATGGACAAAAATAGTATTGCTGTTTTTTTTAAATCAAATTTCACTTCTTTTTTAGGGTTCCGTACCTCAAAAAGAAAACGGAACCCTTATAGGATCACTATGTTGCGCGTCTGTCTATCAAGACCCTTTATCTCAGGAGCACGTGGAGGTATCAACTTACGTTTACGTTACTCCTGATGTTAAGCGAAGATGCAATCCACGATGGAGTACGCTTTTCTAAAAGAAACCAATTCACCCACGACTTGAAGCCACCCAGATTGTATCCATCAGGGAAAACCACTTGGGTAGCAAATTTAATTGCTTAACGGTTCGCACAATGAAGGTAGATTCGAACCGTTTAGTTTGAGTTTTAGGAAAATCTACCATGAAAGTATGTCACTTTTTAGAGCTCTTGGCTGTCCGATAGTGGAAATAGGTCATCCAGATCTGAAGCGCACTCTGTAAGGTCTATCCGACTAACCGAGAGACAAGCTGCTGCAGCTGCTACTTTGCGTCAATATTCCGGGGTTAGGAGTCTTCTCTGCACAAGCAAGTCATCGCTAATGAGTTCACACCAATTGAGTGTTTGGAATATCTCTAGAACTTCATCGATCTATATCTGTGTATTATCTTTTTGACTCTAAAACGTTTTGGTGTTAAGCTGTAATGTTTAGAGATTATAAAAACCATTATTTTTACGTAATGCTTACACGCATTTTCACATCACACACATCATCAGACATAGGACGTCCACTGCTGGACATAGGCCTCTTCCTGGAGGGGTTTTGCCAATACTCACCACGCTTGGCAGGCGGGTTGGCGAGCACAGTTAGGTGTGATTATTCAAGGAAGACTCTGATTACATCCCTACAGTCCCATCTACTACTGGTACAGTCCCATCTTCCGGATTACATCCCTTACGGCAACCACGGGTAGAGAGGGTGGGTTACTATTCTTACGCCGGCACCACCACGGCAAATCTACACACTACTAAAAACGCATTTTATTTACACCCAAACATTAATTTAAAAAATCAATTCAGTATATTACATATGTTGATGGATTTATTATAAATATTGCCATGTTTTCCGGTCAACACTAGTGCTATTTCCGGCATCCGCCGAAACCATTACCTATTACATGTCTATCACAAATACACATGGCAAAATGTTCTCAGGTATTTTCATATTAAATTCAACTTTGGATCAAAAATTTATCTTATTCCAACCTTGTGAGTTAGCTTTTTGTGGTTCAGGATAATGTTAATGGCGCGTTTACACTTCCGTGCTTTTATGTGACTCGAACGCACAAAAGCGCAAAAAACATCAGAGTCCGTTGTCAAAGGTACGTCGATTCTTTTATTTTACTGTAAAAAGTCAAGAAACGGTTTACAATTAATTCTGCCGGTGTTTTACTTCGGATCTTGTGCTTACGCTAAGCCGAGCTGTTTTTCCTAGCATGGGTAAAAACAAATTGGTAAGAAACACAGATTAAATGAGTATTTGCGCACATCCAAAACACTCGCTGACATATGACCATGTGTATGTAAGCGTCATATAAACATGCAAACATCATTTTAGAATCACCTTACCATTAAGTATATTTCCTATTGTGATAGTTTTTTTGCGCCATTGTTAGCACTATTGCCAAATTATGGACTAAAAAGTACTATAGATATTATATTAAACTAAAATAAAAACTACTCATAGACTCAATAGATAGATAAACTATTTATTATGCACACCAGAAATACAACTATTATTTTTCGTATAGGTATGTATATCAAAAAAATTATACTATATAGGTTTGCGTTCGACCACGCCCTGCCTGATGTTAAGCTAGATGTAGTCTAAAATAACGTACGCTTACCTAGAAAACAACCTGTTTACTCTGGATTTGAAGACACCCAAGTTGTACTTCGCGGGAAAAACAGACGCCCGGTTCTACATCGTCGCTGTACTCGAAGCGTTTAGTCCGTATGTAGGGAATATCCATCATGTAAGGATGACGCTTTGGCCGTGTCTGCCTAGCCGTCCGGTAATAAAAAGAAGTAAAGGGAACCAAATTATGCAATTTTAAGGCACACTCATAGATAATATTTTAAAGACATTTTACTTGGTGGTAGGTCTCCTTAGTAGGAGGTAGTCCAGGTAGTTACCGCCACAGTACCAGATATTCTGCCATCAAGCAGTAGTTTGTAAACATTACTGTGTTCCAGTTTGAAGAGTACTAGAATTTAGTGAAATTACGAGGCTGTGGGCACCATCGAAAGTCTCAAAGTGATGCGCGCTAAAGCAGCGATGCCTTGAACCGTATTTTGCTGCTTAAAGTTCTGTGTATCGCTGCAATGGTGATAAACATGCCTTATCGCTTACCAACAGAAGAGGATCTTGATCGTCTTATTACTTTAGTAAGAAACAAAAAAAAAATACATATCTGTACAATTAATTCCTCCAGATATATTACAAATGTCTATTTTTGTCACATATAAGTAAGTTTGCTGAGAGTAAGAATCGAACCTACGCCCTACATGAAACAGACGAAATGAAATAGTAAAAAATGAATAAGTCAGTTCAATTAATGTACTGCTTGGTAATGTAGTATTTACTGATTTTCATCTTATTTGCTAACTCTCGACTGCGTCTCGAGTGTGATTACATAGAACCTGTTCAAGTTAACGTAAACTAGTTCACTTAATGTTTATTGGCGTTAAAACAGCGCAAGAAAACTGTTTAAGAAGTTTAACTTCGCGTTCAAGGAAACTTCAGAAGTTAGGAGATTGAATACAAACATATTTAGTAGAAAGGATGCGTTAAGAGTGAGTGATCTTTTCACTGAATAATCAAATTCCACACTTTTTTATTTTATTTTTTGTTGTAAGGCTCCAAGAAGGCACGAGAATAATATTTCAAATGGGTATTGTATTTTTTTAAAGCGTCGAAAAATTTCTTTGTCAAGTCCAAAGATTTAGGGATACTCCCGTTCGCGGGAAATAATACGAAACATGGCATGAATTGAAAAAGTTTAACGAAAACTCGCAACAACGCCGACAAACTCCGTTGTTGAAAGCGACACGGTACTTTAAAAAATCTCGCATCCTTGAGTCCTGTTTACTTAAAAGTTTATGTAATAAGATTTTGAAATTGATTCTTGTAACTAACTTCACACAAAAACGACTTTTACAGTAACTGACTTGTGAAATAATGTCATATAAGAAGTAGAATCATTTTACTACGTACACCTGATTTGGCGAGGTCGTGGATTCACTTAGACAAAAGAGTGAGCTTGGTAACTACCCCACTAACAACTCTATGCCACGCTTTCGCCCAAAGCTAATTAATTCCAGCGGAGCGACTGTTAGACTTCTAAATCAATTTCAATTTAGCACACTCCTAAAATACAGACTATCCAAAACTAATTTTATATGCATTACATACATTTAAAAGTAGTAGCGACTTAAAAATCTAAATGGTCCGTCATCAACACTGAAACGCCTTAATATTTATAGGATAGGAATTTTAAATGTGTTCAGGACGTCGGTCTGTAGACGAGTCCGTGTATCGCAAGCAGAAATCGCTGGCAACAAATTGCGGTTGGACGAGATAAAAAAGGTCCGTCCGTCATTTTGCTAAACGAGCAGTCGGAGTGCGCCGCAGCCAACTGCGGCTGAAAAAAAGACGAGACGACCCTCGCCCGGACTTACCGCCCAGTCTTGAGCAAAAATGATACCGATGTCAATTTCTATTTACGATAGGTCCGAACTTGGTCTACGTCGTAGCGGGTATACATCTAAAGAGTAGAGGCTCTACGCCAACTCCAGACGCTTTGGTCACGAAAAATTGAAATAAACATTTCGCACACTCGTTTCTGCGTAGGAAAGAATGTGAATGCGACTATTATTCAAATTGTGTTAACATTGCTTTTTATTGCTTACCGCTTTCAACATCAAGTTTCTTCGCTAAAGTATATATTTGACAGAAATGAACTCCAGTATAACATTTTTCAAGATCAACACATCGTTTTAATATATCTAAACGAATCTGGAATGCTAGGTGGATAATTTATATGCAAATGGTTAACACGAACAAAGATATCCGCGGGCTCATGATAGCAGTAATATTGCGTGCGTGTACTGGAGGCTATAAAACACGGCAACTGGTTTCTAGGTTACAAACTAAAGGAATCATATTGGATTTTTGTTTTGCTTTTAGAATTCTTTATATCATTTGGTTCCATTTAACACGAATACGCTAAACACTCTCTCTGTCTGTTCTTCCTTCCCATATTGGTGAGGTAGGGAATCGGCTTCGAGGTGGCCCTCTTTGCCGAGGTAGGGCTCTAGGGGCAACTCTGTCCCCTAGGGGGGGTGGTGGAGAGTGCGAGCTCGACGCCCCGAGTTCAGGGCGGAGCCTCGAGCACTCTCAGGTCATGGTGGCCTCATCTTGGCTTATGGGTCTTTTCGGGCCTCATGCCCTCTTGCCGTCTTCCCTTCTTCTTCCCGGCCAGCCAACAGGAGATCTCGAGGGAGAGCACGCCACGTACGTTCGTCAGGGGGACGTGCATGGTGCGGCGCAATGTTGTTGAGGTGGGGGTGTGGCGAGTTGTCTGCGCGGTCAAACATGCCGCGCGACAGGCGCACCACGAACTCCCCCACCGACTCGATCTGCACGTCCCGGGCGATGACGTCATTGCGAACGTACCGGCCGGCTCCCGAGATTGTCCTCAGGGCGACGTTTTGAACCACCTGTAGTCGCTTCTTTTGGCTGGCCGAGCATAGCGCGTACCACGCTGGCGCAGCATAGGTCAGTCGTGTACGGATGTACGTCTTGTAGATGCCGACCTTTGTTCTGAGTGGCAGCTTCGAGGTGAGGACCGGGCGGAGTAGCGCCCTCGCGGCCTTTGCCTGGTGGACGGCATGTGAGACCTGCGAGCGCATGTTCAACGCCTGGTCGATGAGAACGCCCAGGTACTTCACTGACTTTTCCCACGCGACGTTCTGTCCTCTAAGCTGTAAAGGCGGCATCTTGGACCTATACGTTCTGGTTACTAGCGCGGCTGTCTTCCCCACGTTTACAGCCATACGCCATCTGTCCAACCAGAACGGCAGGATGTCGAGGACTCTCTGTATCCTGCCTGCAGCGACGGTAGCTTTGCGCGACGACGCGATGTAAGCGCTGTCGTCTGCGAAGAGGACTAGTGTGACACCCCTCTCTCCTGGTAGGAGGTCTTCCAGCACCGGGATGTCATCTGTGTAGACGGCGTAGAGGAAAGGTGATACGCAGCTTCCCTGCGGTACTCCCGCAGCGATCGCCCTATGTCCGGAGTTGGCGTTCTCGACGGACACGTAGAACCGGCGATCGGCGAGGAAGGACGCCACAACACTAATTAGTGCCGGCGGCGCCGTTGTGCGCATCAGCTTATAGATGAGGCCCTCGTGCCACACCCGGTCGAAGGCCTTCTCGATGGCGAGGAACACGGCGACGGATCGTCGCCCCATATTCGCTTCCTGCGTTAAGTGGTGTAACACACGCGTAAGCTGGAGCGTGGTGGAGTGCTGTGTGCGAAACCCAAACTGCTCTGCCCTGGGTGTGAAATGAGGGCGCAGTCTCCACAACAGCAGTCGCTCAAACAGCTTCGCGATGTGAGGTAACAATGTGATGGGGCGGTAGCTGGCCGGCAGTCGTCTATCCTTTCCAGGTTTGTGTAGGACGATCACCTTGCCAGTCTTCCATGTCGTGGGGTAGTGTCCGGTGCGGAGTATTCCGTTGAAGAGCCGGGTCAGACAAACCAGGCTTCTCATCGGCATCCATTTGAGAGCGGCCACTGGTATACCGTCGTTACCCGGCGCTTTCTTCAACTTCAGACGCCTCACGGCTCTGGCGACTTCCGTTGGAGCTATGAAGTCACCTCCTTCCAACGGGGTAGCCGGGGTCTGAAGGAACTCTGACACTTCCCTCGCGATTCGCACGTGATCCTCGCGGACTTCGTCCGAGGCCTCAGGTGGGACCGGGTGTAGCTGGAACTGACCTTCCAAATGGTCAGCTAATAGCTCTGCCCTCTCTAAGGCTGAGTAACGTCGTTTGCCGGCGCTGTCTAGCATTGGGCAAACGGACGCTTTAGCCTGGGTCAGGTGGCGGTTGAGGTTATACAGGTTTGTCTTATCCTCTTCACACTGGGCGATGTGGTTGTCCCAGGTGGTGCCTCTCCAGGTATGGACCTCGTCTGCAAACCTCTCTGTCACTGCGTTCAGCACCCTCTTGATCCTTGGGCAGCGGTTGTGGGCCCACTGCCGTCGGAGCGCGCGCTTACGATCGCGCAGCGCCCTAAGGTTACTTGGGAGCTCCTCGCGTATGATTGTGTGTTGATTTTCCGTGGTAGCGGTTTCTTGAGCGGACACTATCGCGGCGGCTAGCTCTGTCGCGCAGGTTTCCACTTCTTCTGCTGTGGACAGTTTGCCTACCGCCAGCGACTGTATCTCGCTTTGGTATGCGGCCCAGTCAGTCTTCCTTCTCACTGGCCTAGGTATCGTGCGGGACGCCGAGGCACCCACTGTGATCAACAGGGGCAGGTGCGGCTCATCGAGGTCATAGAGGACCTCAATGGCGATCGGCACACTGAACCCCTTGTGCAACACGACGTCTAGAACATCGGCCTTGTATCGTGGGTTTGATGGTATGTGCGTTGGTGTATCTGGGCCGATGACGGAGAAGCCGCTCCTTTCAGCTTCCTTGCTTAGCTTCTTCCCTGAAGGGGTGACGCAGGTAGACCCCCACGCAGGATGCTTGGCGTTCATATCCGCTGCCAGTAGTGTCTGTCTCTTGTCGCCGAACACGGTGCGAAGATCTTCCATCGCAAATTGCTTCTGTGGGGGTCGATAGCCGGCAAATATCCTGGTTTCTTTGCCAGCTATGTTGGTACAGACCCCCACTGTCCTCGTGTCGACGAACTCTAGGTCTTCTAATGTTTCGTGCACCACGTCCCTCCGCACCAGGGCGGCCGTTCCGCGGAACGATTGGCCCCGGGGAGAGATTTCATCGCGACGGTACACGAAGTAGTTGGGCAACTTCAATTGCTGGCGTGGTGACAACTTTGTCTCGCCCAGGAGGACAATGTGTATATCCTGCGACTGGGTGAGAAGGCGAAGGGCGGGTACTTTTGACCTCACTCCCCCCGCATTCCAGTATAGTATTCTCGTTGGACCGTTATCCATAGAGGCTCTGGATAACGGCCATTGTTCGCATCGCCGCACTACGGACGTCTTCGCCGGCGGCAATGGCAGCGACTAAGCTCACCAGGGTCCCCACGATCAAGGTGATGGGGTCCCCGCGTTGAGCTGTCACTGTGAGCCCTGTCCCTCCTCTGGGACCGGGGGGCTGTTGCGATTTCACTGCTGGTCTGGGCGTGGGTCTAGGAAGCCCTTGTCTGGCTAACGGCGCACGTTCACCCCTTGGCACTGGGGCGAATTTTACCCTTTCTATTTTCGGTGGCGAGGAACGGGGCCGTTGACGGGGCCCTTTCCTAGCACTTTTTCTTCCTCTGTTAGGTTCGCTAGGTACTGCCGTCTCAGTTCGTACTATCGGGGCAAATGGTACGAACGCCGGCATACCCTCGGCTGGTATAATGGGAGTTGACGCAGCCGGGCGAACCTTGCGTCTCGGGCGTCTCTTTCGTTTTGGTTTGGGAGGGCCCCGTGGGTCATTTGCCGGCGGTCTTAGCGTACTAATGCCGCCGCTTTGTGGTTGGGCACGTTCCGGCCTCGCGCCACTAATTACTCCCCTCGGGGCAGGCGTGGGCTGTATCCTTCCCGGATTAACCGGAGCGAGCTGTCGCTGCTGCTGGCTGGGTTTCTGTTGCTGGTTGGGTTGCTGTTGGTGTTGATTTTCTCTGGGCTGTTGCTGTTGATGGTGTTGTTGTTGTTGTTGTGTTGCTGCTGGAGGCCGGAAATCCCCGGGAATGTGTATTTTCCTCTTCCTGGCCTCCTGCCTGTAGACAGCACATTGCCTACTATTTGCCGCGTGGTTGCCATTACAGTTTGCGCAGGTCGGCGGCGTGCCCTCCAACTTAGGGCATTCAGACCCGAAGTGAGGTCCCGCACATTTGACGCACTTGCGGGGGCGGTGGCAGTTAACGGATGCGTGTCCGAATTGCTGGCACCTATGGCATTGAGGCACCGTAGTACCGCCCCTCCATGCTTCGATGACAACTCGCGGCATGTTCAGGAGCTCTGTCGTGGCGTATAGTTGGGCCAGCTGTTCCTTGTTCATAGGACCCAGCTGGATATGGTAAACGCTCTTTCTTGCGTCCTTTCTCCTTGGAAGAGCCCTCACGAAGGTCGCTGGGAAATCCAATTCTTGTAGGGCTTTCAGGATGACATCAACTTCTGTTCCTTCCGGCAGTCCCCACAGGGCAACCTTGTGAGGTTTCTCGGACTCCAGGGAGTAGCAGTGCCATGCTATCCCTGGTGTTGCCCTTTGGGCTTCTATTAGGTAGGCCTGTATCCCTCTAAATTCCTCCGCGGATTTAGGGCGAAAGCGAATGCCCTTATCTAGCGGTCTGGCATTTGGGATGTGGCCTAGGCGTTTTCTTAATTCGCCGAGATGCGCCGGCCAGTCTGGCAGGACGTCCACCACTATAGGCGGATACATACCCCTGCCCGTGGTTTTGGCTGCCGGTCCCATTACCCGTGGAGGCGTGGGTACCCTTTGGACGGGCGGTGATACCACTCTCGGCAGTGGCGGTGACCTTAGGGCCCCGGCGTAAGACGTGGTTATGGTTGGTTGAAGGGGGGGCGGTGGTGAACGTGTGCTTTCTGCATACGCTGCAGCCGCCGCCGGTGACTGCGGGGGCGGCGACGGAATGGGCGCCGTATCCATGGGCACAGACTCCAGGGCTGCATAGGTCGTGGAGTCGTGTCCCGGAGACTCTCTCGCTGTCTCTTGCCGTTCATGGTCACCATGGTCATGGTGGTCACGGCGTGATCTTCTTTCTCCCCTCTGGGGATGGTCGTGGCCATGGTCACGGTTATCGTGGTCATGGTCATGGTCAGAGCCATTGCGTCCGTGGTCGGCACCGACCACCGATGCCGCTCTTGACGTCTCTGGTGAAGGGGAAGCCGGTGCCGAGAGAATGACGACACTGGCCTCTATAGGTACCGGGGGAGGGGTGGGGTTTGCCCTCTCCCGGGGTTGGTCTTGTTTTTCCCCCTCGGTGATCCGTATAGACGGAATCGGAACCGGGGGTTTAGCGGGAGTGCGGGTCGTCAGGGGCGGCGATCGCGACATCCTCCTTTTCTTCTCTTCGGTATCTTCTTCTGAAGAGGGAGTCAGCTGGTCCCTCTTCCTCTGGCGAGATGATGATTTGGACGCCGCTCTCCCTCTTTCTGAGCCCCGGGTGCGGGAAACCGTCCGCTCCGGGCGGGATCGCGAGCGTCCGCGACTTAGTCCACGCGGCGCATAGGTGAACCCTAGTCCGGACGCCGGGACTATCGTGGACGTGTGCGGTTCAAATAGCGAACGACACACTATAACAGCCCCCCTATCGATGTCCTCCTGCGACGTGTCGCGGGATGATAAGGAGGGCTGTGGATTGTCGGATACGTTTCTCACAGCACTCGGTGCGGGAGAGCGTCTCTCCTCTTCCACCGATGCTGTGACTGATGATGATGATTCAGACGTATGTGAACTACTCATGTTGGTAGTATTACTAATACTGTGGACTGTGGTGTTTTCCCTTGCAGTCGGGCTCTGCGCTCGCTCCCTCGACCGCACCGGCGGCGATACAGGGCCAGCCGAGTGAGATCACCGGCGAAACCGGTGAAGGCTCAACCAACCCGATCAGCACTGAAGGTGCGGGTTCGAGTTTGCAAGCGCCCTCCGAAAAAGAAGGAAAAACACACTTACTTAATTTGAGGTTGGCCAGCAGCGACACCCTCTGCTCCGCTGTCTATGGACGCTAAACACGCTTACTCTACAAAAAATCAAAATGAGGTAAATTTAAAAGGACTGGATTTTCTTCTAAAGAAACCCTACAAAGAAAGTTTTGGAGGGAACACGGAAAAAATATGTAGCTACATTGTATTTTATACCAAAATATGTGATAGTAATTTAGAGACACTTTATGTTTAAAAAGAGAACGATATGCACAAATGTGGACAAGTGATATTATTTGATGAAACATGTATTTTCGTGATATTTCTAAAATTCCTTAATAAAGCAAAATATAAAGAAAAAAATATACTTTTTTAAATTAAGAAGTGCTTCTGCATATAACAAAGAAGTTTTTACAGTTAGCTGTCATATAGTCTTAGATGTTCATATTACAATACATTGTTCTGCAAATTTCATGGTTCAGTTGACCCTTCTGTACCTGACGGCAGGAAAATAATAAATTGAATAGAAAAAGTTACGCCGCGCTGTCATTAAAAAAGTTACAAAGGTAATTTTGCAACTTTATCGCGAATAAGTTTGCCGCCACTCTGATACTTACCATCATAATTTGCAGTATTTTATGCCTCTACTACTCGACTTTTCTCATATTTCAAATCAAACACCGTTTATGTCCTTAATAATTTAAAATTTCACAACCATTACCTAATGGTAAGACTATTATGTAAATTTTGGACTACACAAGTCAACTGGCTCCTCATTTTTACGAAAACCTTTTATTGAGACCGCCCAACCCTAAACTAATTTCACTAAATATGTAGGCATTTGAAAACCCCCGAACACGAAGCAATTTAAATCAGCCGCTAAACTGAGCTTAATAGAGTTAAAGCTATTTTTTGCGCATTAATCTGTTCCAGCATAACTTTTTGGACTGGACAATAACATTAAATCAACATGAAGTTATAGCGAAAATACGCAACGAGAACGCGACGACATCGTCTCTCTCGACAACGGAAAGGCAATTTACAGCAACAATAAAAGTATCGCTTTTATTGTCGAACACACAATTCGTTCGGACAGCTGTAATTGCAAACTCTCGCACTGTCTATTGGTCCCGTAATTTAGATCCCACTGTTTTAGCATCACGCCCGCCAGAGCAGACCGATCGAATTAATATCATTCGTTTTGAGGACCCGGGATAGTTCAACGATCCGTGAGTTTGCGCTTATTGTCTAATTGGTATGAATAACGTATTGTTTGTTTATAAACATTAATACCGACTCGAAGCTTTGGAGCGGCGTATTATTCAACTTTGTTAAGATGGCAATATAACTACATAGCTTGTAAAGTAACAACTTTCTCAAAACACCTTCCTCGGTATTTTTTTTTTAATATTTCTGTGGTCGATTAGTTGGTTCGTAGACATTGAGCAAATCCGATGTGGCCGACTGACCCAATTTTGTCTGTGAGTTGTTTTTCTTGAAATATACTTTACGTTCCTCGTTCTCCATCACGGCGCTTTGATTTAGCTCTGCTATTTTATAATCCATAATAGACTTCAAATTTTCTTCATGGAATACCGCCGGAAGGTAACAAGTTTGTCAATTTTCTACAATATAATTTTTTTTGGAGAAAGCGCTTTTTGGACGAAAGTCTTAAAACAACAACTTGGTATTTTTAGCTGAAATTATTGACCAACTAAGTTCATTAAATAGTTTACCTTTATAATCATTCCTTTTCTTTTTCTTTAGTAATATAATAAAATTTACCTAAAAAATGTGTCAACGACACGGTCAGACACAAATGGACGCAAGTTATTTGTTATTTTGTATTCAAAAGTAATGAGACGGTCGAAGCGATGGTAAGAGAAACTGCCAGTCCATGACCATTGCAACGGCACCCGAAACAAAACAATGCCCGAGTTTTTGCCGCTTTGGTACTCATTACTTTGAGGCATTCCATAGTTAATTTCACTAGCCTTCTAAATTTGACAGCTACAGTATCCTTCAAAACAGTAATGTTTACGCAATAATTATACTTTGAGTGCCCTGTTACCTCCTATGGTAGAATATCTGCTACAAGAGCTGTAGGGTTGTGGGTTCGATCCCACCAGGATATTTATGTGACAATAAATGTTTGTTCTGTATCTGGGTGTTCTGTATGTACTATAAGTATGTATATTTTTTTTTAAAAAGAATGTAAGTATTCTATCATTTATCTGGTTCCCATAGTACAAGCTTTGCTTAGTTTGCGGCTAGATGCCAGTTTGTGAAATGTTCTACGATATTTATTTATTTTATTTTAATACTGCTTAGCGGTAGAATATCTGATACTGCTGTGGTACTTACCTACATAGACGACCTCTTGCTAGGAAGACCTCTTTTCTACCACCTTAAAAAGTTTGTGTTATGAAAACATGTTAGATAGGTATAAATATTCGCTTAATACTACATGCCGCGCCATACATCATATTTACATTATGCTAGTATTACACTCGCACACAAATAAATACATTTTTAGTAATTACTAACTGCGCTTAGCGGGTGTACCCGATTTTATTTTCCGGGATGTAAAGTATGTACTTAAGTATATCAAGTATATCAATTCATAATACATCCATATATTTGTACTGCATACACAAACTACAACCATAACCCAACTTTTTGAGCAATTGAGTAATTATCTTTATCTCCGAATAAAAGCGAACTTTTCATATACAACGCAAGATCAAGCGTGATATATTATGTGGACTCACAGTAGAACACCACTAAAACAGTCACATCGTTTCTCCAGAGAGATACACTCACATTATGCAAAAAGCAACGCCGCTTCCTAACAAGCCTGCGGGCACAATTTCTTATTCCAATGCACCTTGTTTGTTGAATTGAAAGCTTCACACATTTCGAATGCACATTTGTATTGTGCACTTCTAAGTATCGGGTTCTGAGAATTTTTAGTTTACAAGTACGGTTCATTCCGAACTGAACACTCATCCATGCTCAATACATATACGTACCTAAATAATTTTTCACTACAATAAACTGTAACTTATTGTAGTGAAAAATTCTTTAGCCGCGTTGAGTGTTTTTTTTTTAGTAGGGGCAAAACTAGGTACCTTCACCGACGTGCTTATGTTTTAGGTTTTCACTTCTGTCGCCAGTCTCCATTACTGCTTATTTTTTGGTAATCAGAAAGGCAAAAGTGCCTTTCTGATTACCAAAAAAATAGATATGCATTTTGTATTATAAAACAATTTTTACTATAATTAGACTGTCGACACTAAAATGGCAAAAAAAATGTTCCATATATTTTGGTCGAAACCGATACCGAATCTAAAGTTTAAAGTATTTCAACGTTTCATTTACTTGCCTCTCTTCTCGTACTGTTTAGGTATGGTTAGAGATAGAGCTAAGAAGTTGTGGAGGGAGCGTTTTGACGAGCACTCAATATCAAATGGTGTTTGATACTAAACCATACAGCCTAACATGAATCGTTCTCCATAGTTTGCCGGCGCAGGTATGAGTAGGTCCGATCTTGTAACAGCCATGTGGCTTCGGTCCGGTCATATTTCGCTCAATAGATTCCTACATCTGATCGGTAAGTCCAGCACGCCAAACTGTTCAGAGTCCGGTATGGTGAAAGACGCATATCATGTTGTGGCGAAGTGTGTCCGGACCGAAGCTGAGAGATATTAATTCTCAATAAAAACCAACCTCAACTTGAAGGATGCAGGGTGGTGCAGCAGTGTATTGGCTAATCTCTTATCGGAAGAGGCCAGAATTCTGTTAAGCATCACCAATATTTAACTTAGGTACATTAAGCGTAAGATTTAACGTGAACGTGGAAAGAGTCGTGTCGCCCGATTGTATTTTTTTCCAAAACTAGTGTTTTTTTTAAGTGTTTAAATGTATATAAAAATAGTGGTGTTTTATTCATAAAGTGCCGAATTACAAGCGCGTGATATTATGTGGTGAAACATGACTTTTCCTGTTGCTTTTAAAACTCCATCGAAGCTTATAGTAAAGTCGCCACTACTTTACTAAGTCATGACTGGATTTGATTGACACGGACTGGACTTTGACTATAAATATAAAGAAGGTGAAAACTGAAGACTGCACACAAAATACAGAAACATTGAAACTGGCAAAATGCACAGAGTGCGATGCCAAGGAGAAGGAGAAAAAAAGATATTAAATCTAGTATGTCATACGCTATGACGTATTCTATTTCATCAATGACTTTTTGTTGTGGTTGAGTACGAAATGGAAGAAAAGAGAGATGATCATTAAAAAGCATTTCAAAATATGTTCAAAGGTCGTAATATGAAAATGGTTCGTATTTTTCAGCGATGCGCAGCGGGATAAGCTGTGAACCTCATTAAAAATGTTAAGCTTGCATCTGTCAACCTTTGATACCAAACTCAAAACAGAGTAAATGACAGTTACTCATGTAACAAAAGAAATGCGTGCTCTTCATGTGCAAGCACCGGACTTATCCTTCTTGTCTGATACTAGAAACACTTTTTTTTATTCCTTTGTTTATTTTTCACGCTGTTGCGTATAAATTTACGACATTCATTGTAAATTTACGATCTATCAAAGTCTTATTTTCGAAGTATCAGCTACTTAGTTAAGACAGTCTAGCTTCCAATCCTGGAAGTCCTGAGTTCGAATCCCACGCCACGAATCTCATAATCATTATGTGCGTATTGCAGGTGACTTCAAACGGTAAAGGAAAACATCGTATGGAAACCTACATTTCAGAGAGTTCTTTAAAAAAAAGTTGTTAAAAATTAAACAATTATAAAAAAAAAAAAAAAAATAGCACGCACAAACTTGTGTTACTACCATGTTTTTGCTATGCTTAATAAAACCTTATTTGGCACAAACGTACTTGACACATCAAATATAATAAATAAAATAGATCAAATATAATAAGAATATAGAACCTTGCCTAAGTAACGGGAAATATATACAAGCAAAATTCATTACCTTGCTGTTACTGTGTGCTGGTAGAAAATGCTTTACCATTAAGTCCGCCTTTTGTACATATTTTAGTTAGTGTGCGATAAATAAATAAATAAATTCTCTATACATTTTTTATGTTTACACTACCCCATCAGATCCCTTATAACAATTTGACAATAAACGGACATTAGTAAATAAATGGACTTATACGTAAATAAATAGATGTGTAGGACACAGTGCCATCTGACCCCAAACTAAGCAAAGCTTTTGCTATGGAAGTCAGATAACTGACAGAATACATAAATACCTTTTTTGTTATAAATACTTACTTATAATACATACAGAATGTTTGTTCTATGTCTGGGACATAGAACAAACATTTGATCATACCACAAAATTGATTGATTCAGGCGTTACTTTGCGGAAGTTCATTTTGAGCGTTCAAGGTATATATTTAGTTTATTTCCGCTTAACAGTCGTTTTAGTTACAACAGTGATGAAGATTTAAATTTAACTGATAGTTTAAAAAACTTATTCGAAACTTTACTTAATATCTAAAACTAGAATTTGTCACAAACTTAAAAGCTAAAACAAATGTTTGTAACGAATGTACCACACAATTTTTGTCCAGGGTGGGTATCAAACCCACGCCCTACAGCTCATAGCAGATATACTACCAATGAGGCAACACGGCTGTCTGTATTAACAGGATATCAACACATAATATAGATAGGAATATGATACATAATACACAGTTAAATATATCGAAGTTGCGAACTCGGACCTTTTGTACCCAAATTATGTGTACAAATGAATAAAACAGTAAAAAGCGGCCAAGCTGTGCCAATAACATGTCCATGTTCACGCCATTGGTTTGGTTCGGGCACACTCATTAAAATTCGACATGTAAGGAAACAACTGATGCCATACAAACAGTTATGAGTAAATTAGTTAAGAATACTGCGCAGGTCACTTCACTAGATAGACTAACTTACCTTTAACTACTGTACATTCACAAAGGGTTTTTGACCCAGGCATGTCTGCTCTTCGCCAAAAAGAGGTAATTTGATCTGACTCCTACTTTACAAAGTGTATTTTTTAATTAAAATGTGTCAAAACCGCCAGTTCCCGTAGATCAAAGGATTCTCCATACATTGCATGAAGACTTAAAATATGAAAATCCGATGGGCTTCTTAGTATTTAAAAATACATACGTGTACACACACACACACGGATTTTTAATCAAGAAATAGGTAGTTACCAACCTTACCTGCGATGTCCTATATATACTGAGGTAAAGCCTTATTGGGTACTTACTCGTAGAACAAAACTTGTTTTTATGTTTGATTCTCATAATTTTTTTTTATAGGACTAGCTGCGCTCCGTGGTGTTACCCGCTACATTTTTTCGAGATACGACCTTTACGACCTATTCTATCTACCAAATATACATTTAAAAAAATCATAAAATTCGGTTGAGCCATTTCGGAGGTGTGCGTTCACAAAACACAAGGTTTCTATATACTAGGTATATATGTATGTATATATAGATGTAGCATTGGGTGTAATGTAACATAATGTATAGCAACTAATGTGCAGTCTTATTACTCTAGACGATTATTTAATTATTAAATTTAGAAAAATCATTAGAGGTAACGTAGAGATTCTCTACTCCACTACAGATTATTCGTGAAAGAGAGAGAAAGTGTTGAGAAACCCAAGCTATATACTCCCTAATAATTTACTGATGTCTATTCGAACTATAGACCGACCTTCATCAATCAACATCGAAACATAATATGGTTCAGATCTGACTAGGCACAAAAACAAAGTTATAATGTGTAGTGGTTGTAAGCGGCACAAAACATATCTGTTACAGTATACATATAAATAAGAATCAATATCAAAGTTTATATAGGTTCCAATCTTTACGTTCAATAGAAAGTCAAACACAATACTCGCTTCAATTAAGGTGTTATATATATAAAAAAAAAAAACAGACCAAATTCCATATTGATTACTATGTATGCCTACAAAAATAAAATAAAATTTTAATTAATTATAATTTCTAATAATTAATTAAATACATAGATGGAAAAATGAGTTTTTTTTTTTAAATGGCAAATGGGCTAGCGTTTGACCGCCATCTCACCTGATTTTAAGCGAAGATGCGATCTACATGTGACTCACATACGACGGCACGTGCGAGTCGGGCAGGCGTCGTAGTTCGGATAAGCGGTCGCTCGGTTGATCGACGTTCGGATAATCGACGCTCCACGTACTGTAGCTAGCTAAACTATAGAGCTAATGAGAATTATCTCGCATGTCTCAAAGTAAAAAGCGTCAAAACAATGATTCCCTAGACTTTGCTTTGTTACTTAGAGTTTTGAGTAACCCTGCAATGTATCTCGTTCGTGTCATTACTTTATGCCACAAAAAATATATACATTGTATAAATGTGTACAATTATTTTTCAGTTTTCAAAGATTTGCGGATAATTACAAAAAAAAAAAAAATATTGTATTGTGCCAAATATTATTGTTTCTTTTCTTTTCATACATTGTGTTTCTATACAATCAAATGATTTTGAAAACTGAATAATCTGTAACGCCGCGCCTTCTATTCTTCGTATCGTAAATCATAATTTTATCTAGTAATATAAACGTATATACACTCACAAACACATGAAAATGTCGCATACCGTAGACCAAATCCGCTCTTGACCGACTGCACGAGCCATTTACTTTATATCGAAATTTCTACAATCTGCAACATAATTTTTAATCAACAAATACAATCTTAATTGACATTTTTCCTTTCCCGCGATGCGGCCGGGCGCGGGTGTGTTGTTTTCTTGTTTACAAAAAGGCATACAAGCTCGAGGCCTGCCTTTGTTCGCGTAATTACATTGTCGCTTTCGCATCGCACCTGCCGACGTCAAACGCCACTCACAAATTTTGAGAACATAATTTAGTAAAGATACTTTCAGCTTATTAGATTGTCATCAACACTTGGCACGCGTACGCTCTGCGTGGGTGATAATCTCGTATAAATTATTTGTGTCAAAGCTTGTGGTTTAATTTGAATAGTGGCCTCTTAACGAAAATTTATTAATTTATCAAAAACAGAGTTTATCAGTAATTTACTTGTTTTTATCAAAATATTATATTAGAAAAACACCGTGAAAAATTTCCAACGACTATTCATGTTTAATAGGAAAATCGGGATATTGAAGTTAAAAGGAATGCTTTATAAAATGTGAAACATTTAAGTGTACAACAAGCGCAAATTTCAGAATTGTTTAAGTCCAGTCTTGGTCAAGTCTAGTCTTGGTCGATTCCAGTCCGTGTCAGTCAAATCTAGTCATGCTTTAGTAAAAGTAGCGACTTTACTATAAGCTTCTATGGAGTTTTGGAAGCAACATTAAAAGTCATGTTTCACCACATTATATCATTTTCGCGCTTGTAATACGGCACTTTGTGAATAAAACACCACTAGTTTTATACATAAACACTCGAAAAAAACTAGTTTTGGAAAAAAAAAAATGGGGCGACACGACTCGTTCCGCGTTCCCGCCAAAACCCCTGGTTTGATTTGAATTTAAATTATTTGAGCGGTGGCAGAACTATTTGAATAACGTGATGACATTGGATAATACAGATTTTTCTGTACAGTCATTCGATGCGCGCCGAAATTATCTATCGAATGAAGTATAAAACGTCACATGACCAGTTTCCGACTTGCGCGGTATTGTAAGCTATGCGACGATATTAAGTACGCCTAAGGGCAATAGAATTAAAATATATGTAGTTTATTTTAATAAGTTTACATCTTTATGATACAAACTGGATTATACTCCATTTTTATTGCCAAATCTTTGAACACAACCATGTAAAAGATAAGTTCATACGAGAATTGTAAAGCGACGCTTTGTAGGTAGGTACTCCCCACTATCTAGCAACTTAGATTCATATAGTTTATTGAACTGCAGAAACTTCCACTGAAAACCTATTATGAACTTCTGAAGCACCAACTATCGCTCAAAGACTCAGGTACACCTCAATATATACACAAAATATAAAAGTTTTATATCAAACTCGTATAAAACAGTCTATTCCAAAGCCCCATTGAAATCAAAGTAGAAAACTAAAATAGAAAGCCATTGAAAGGAAGCATTGCAAGTTTACAAGACGTTTGCGATCTCAAACTAGGTGGTTTGTCCTAACAGTATTATCAAAGCAGGCTCGTTATTTTTACAGACTTCGCTACTTTGTAGTTAAAGTAACAGGGTACTCGTAATTTTAATTGGAGAAAACGACTCGCTTCGATCGCATTTTTAACAGTTTTTGTTCGAGAGTACCTCACTGAAGTGTTCGGTGCAACTTTTAACTGTTATTTAACGGTTTGTGATAAAATTATTTTGTTAGTTAGTTACAATCCAATATACTTAATAACACTTTAATTAGGTTAGTTTTATTTTAATATGCGAGTATTTCAATTACATGATAGTATTCAAGAATGTGTAGCATACGTACACATAAGATGCTCAAAGGTAGTATTGAGCATCTTAATTCGAATAATATATGACTTTTTTAAAATATTTTAATTGATTAGTTTTTTATTTGTATTTTACTTTCCTTACGTACGATTATTTATTTATGAATTGACATGGGTATATGCCTGGTTTTCTTTAAATTTTATCAATTTTCCAAATTCAAGTCTAATAAATAAATATCGTAGGACATTTTCACACAGCTCCAAACTAAGCAAAGTTTGCACTATGGGTATCAGATAACTGATAGCATACTTATATACTTTTTTCTGTTGTAAATATGTAATTTTAATACATACAGAAAACCCGGACAGAACAAACATTTATCGTCACATAAATGTTTGTCCTGGTGGGAATCGAACCCACACCCTACAGCTCTTGAACCAGATATTCTAACATTAAGTACGTAGAAACAACAAAATGAAATACCTATCACAAATCTATAAGAATAAAAACCAAATGCCACTTATGTATATTACGAAGCATCACTTGAGAAAGGCTCGACGGATTTGGCTGATTTTTTCATTGTGTTCGTAAATGTTTGGACAAGGTTTGTATGAAAAAATTATCAGCTTTTATTATAGTGTATTTGTTTCATTACCTACTACTCAATTATTTTAAATTTTTACTCATCAATAATAATTGTATTCGCTCCAATTATTTTCAATTCATAAAACAGGTTGTTTGTTCATTATAAACGGCACCATTCATCATTTTAATATTCCACATTACCTTTTATCACCGTCCTGAAGTGTAAATACAGTAACATTATCCGTGGGTTGCCGCTGTCTGCCTTGTTTGTATTAACCCTCATCCTACAACGTGGTAAAATTAATCAGCTGTCCATTAAACAAACAAAATAAATTGAAATTCATTTATTTCAACATTAAAAGAATGCACGACTGCATTTCGCTTACAAACAAACTTATCAACAACGTCAGTTCAATTACAGTTATATACAGTTCTTAGATCTACGTTTCTACCTATAGGTAATCATTAAATGATACTTTACTTTTTGAATGCTTAAACATTTTAATATGACTCGCATCGTAATATAATGGGAATTGAAATTTGTCTACTAATTTCGATATAATAAGGTCTTCAGCCACTCAGGTCTAGATTGCTGAGGTTTGTATTCAGGCGGACTAAGCGCGAGCGGCGATGCCGCGTCTGCCATCGTTACAGAAGACGACATCTCTGTCACAGCAACACTTGGTTTACCTTTCAAAATCGACCGCAATTCGTCATTCTCGCCCGCTCTAGTTCTTTGCAAATTCTCTCTCGTTTCTTTCATTCTCGAAAGCTGTTCCCTCAACGTCCTATATTCATCTAAAAACTTTTCAAGTTGTGATGCGCGAAAATCGTAGTCCTCCATCGTCTGTCCCGTACGTGAGTAGTCCCGGAGTCCGGATAAATCAAGCAACGGAGTAGCGGACGGCACCGTAGGCTGCTCCCTGGAGGGTGACGCGGGTAGGCTTGGATTTCGACGAATGCGATTCCCACCGGTGGAGAGATCTAAAAAACTATTTGATCGCCTGCTACTGGTCCTATGACGGAGCTTATCGTATGATCTATTATCGAGAAATGATATCGAATCGCCGCCGGAACTGTTTCTCCGACTGTTAAGCAGCGGACTGCGGCTGTCGCCGTCTTTCCTTCGGGGTATCGTGTAAAAGTAGTAGGGATCATGCTTTTCTGTGCGAAGATACGAAGAAGCACCTAAGGCGCTCATTTCTATGAGATCTGGGTAGTTTTTTTCGCTGTCGCTGCCGGAGAGGTCGTTGTCGAGCCGGTCACGAGTGCGCGCGCGTGGGCACGACCGTGAGTTGTTGTTGAAACGACCACTCTCGGACATTATCTCGACGTGAGCGTTCATAACGCCTGAGTTAGAACTCTGCACAGATTCTGATGTTGCATCGGATCTGCAACAAACGAAATAACCGTTTAATGAAATAAACGCATAGTCATAACTCTGGATCTTGGCTTGGTGGAGGTCTAGCAAACTTGCATGTCCGAGAATTCTAAAAAAAGGGGAAAAAAGTTTTCGTAGATGTGTGAGGTCTGTCTATTCGCACTTGTCTCTGTGACGGATTATGGTCTTACCCTTCTCACAGCGAGAAAAGGCCCGCGCCAAGCTGTGACATAGTTTAAAAAACACAGCTGACCCAGATCCGAAACATAAAAACTTTTTTTTATCAAGCTGAAATAAAGCAAGGTTTTTAAGTGCTATTGAGGTGCATACATCGTGGGTTCCTTTCCTTCCTATAAAAAATATTACTCTCTTTATTAGGCAGCCGTAATTGGTTAAAAAAAATTAGTTAATACCACTCGACAGAATTGAAAACTCTCTCATACAACGGTTACCGAGCGAGTATAGCAATGACGCGTTGACGACCCCCTTTCGGCAAGAGCAGACTACTCGAACGAGCGTTACATACCCGAGCGTGACGGCTCAATCTCATTCAATACCTACAAAATAAAGTGCACAGTGCGCCTAAAAAAGTTTTCTCTTCGAAAAGTCGGAATCCTAAACACGAACCGCGCTCGCTATTGTTTACAAGATTATATAGCTTATGAATTTGTGTGAAAAACCATAAACTAAAATACGCAAATGTATGAATATGCAAAATACATACCTTTTTCGAACACTGTTAAAGTGCGTTTATTACTGGTATAATTATTATCTGTACTTAGAATGAACGTGTGTATATATTTCTTTTATATGAGTACAAAATTAATGAATATACATTAAGTAATGTATCGGGGACTAATATTATTGTTGTTACTTGTATAGGTAACAACACACGCAACAAGGCTTTCGAGACAAATGTATCTAAAAGTAACTTTCTAAATAAATCACCTGTTGAAAAACTATTTCATTACACTCGAAAGATGTCACGTATTTCTTATAAATTTTCAGCCAAACAAGAACATCTTCCAATGATGAGACTGTCTAACTAGGGACTATAATAGTAACAAGTTTGGCAGCCTTTTATTATAGTAAAGCTGTCCAAATTACTTGGTACTAATGTTATAATAAGTAGCCTCGCTTATGTTTTAATTTATACGCTATTTTTGTTCTAAGGACTGTTGTTGTTTTTGTTTTTTGTATATATTTATGTAAAGTTTATTTGTATGTATATATGTTTGTTACTTCTGTACGCTGTAAACGTGGATAGAAACGCGGCACGCTATTAATCAACTTAAATGTCTTGATTGGCGTAAATATTAACTTTCTAAAAATCTAAAGAAACAAGACATTTTATAAGCATGGTTAAAAACCTTATTATTACGATGACAATACACCAATAGAATAGACAATAGACATTCCAACATCATTTCAGGTTAATACGACATAGAAAAGTAGGGTTAAAATCGACTTTAAAGATTGTTTAGCAATAATTATTTAGTTACATACTATACATACAAACAAAACTTACATGCAATGTTACCTGTGAGTGAAGTAAGTGAGTGAGTGAGTGAGTAAGTGAAGTAAGTGAGTGCGTGAGTGAAGTGAGTGAGTGGTTTCTTACCTTAAATTATAAACGCTAAATCGAGGAATATGTAGATCTCTTTCTGGCGCTGCCCTGCCGGCGCTCGACTCGAATTCAGTTCGCCTCCAACCCACATCCAGGGGCGGCGTCAGGGAACGTTCGCCTTCCCCCCGCTCCCGCACCTCCCCACGCAGGTACCCCTCGTACTCATCCTCTGGATCGTGAAGCGGTACATTCCTATAATCACCTCGCTTGCGACTACTATCCGTGGATATCACTCGCGGCACTTCGGCACTGCCCTTAAAATTAGCCTCAATTTTCTCGTAACTATCATCACGGTGATTGGTCGTCACTATCTGTTCGTTCCATCTATCTAATTGTCTTTTTTTACGAGTCTCATACGCGCACAGCCCTATTAAACACGAACTCAATACTATCACGGCGGAGACCGCCATTCCCGCCATTAGGGCGCGTCCACTAAAACTTTTATCTGGTTTCTTTTCTACGGCTAAACTTAAAATCACTTCCGCTTTTCCAGCTCTGTTTTCAGCGTTACACGTGTAAGTCCCAGAGTCTTGGATGTCTGCAGATTGTATAGTTAAATTGCTAGTCTGTCCTTCGCTACGTAACATAAAAGCTCTACCGGAATTGACATTTGAAGATGAGTGGTTGGCGAGCAGGCGACCGGCGCGCACCCAACGCACGCGCGGCGCCGGCACGCCACTCACGCGACACACCAACGTCACCTCCTCGCCTTCTAATCCTTGGAAATGACTCGCCGCCGCGCTCACTTCCGGTTGACACGCAAAATCTTCCAAATCGAGTCGATCCCAAGACTGGGTCACCAGCCGCGGAGGCAACGCACACTCCGGTACCACAGTCGCCGGCACATTCTTTCTTATCATCCAATCGCGCAATGGTCTCAATGCACACGTGCATTCCCACGGGTTGCTCGCCAGCTCTAAGCCTTTCAACGTCCGTAAAGGCGCTAAAACCGCCACATGTAACACTTGTAGTTTATTTTTACTTAGCTCCAAATATTCAAGGGAGGATTCGAGACCGGAAAATCCTCGCGGCTCCACTTCGGATATTTTGCAAGCGCTTAGTGAAAGTCGCACTAGATGATGTAAAGCGATAAACGACTCATCCCCTATTTTCGTGATGGGGTTGCCGCTCAATTTGAGCTCTCGAAGCTCGGGTATGGCGTCGAAAGCGTGAGAAGGGACATTGTCGAGTCGGTTGCGAGAGAGGTCGAGTTCGACGAGATTGACGAGCGCTCGGAAGGCGTGCTGGCGGATAGTGCGGAGGTTGCAGGCAGGAATGTAGAGCCGCTGGAGGTTGAGGAGGCCGGCGTTAGAGAACACATCGTCACGGAGGGAAGGCAGGCGGTTTTCCGAGAGGTCGAGCAGCTGCGTGGTGGGATCGAGGCGCGGAGGCACGGCGGCGAGGCCGGCGCGCGCGCAGAGTGCTGACTCCTTGCCGCTGCGCCACTTGCACTCGCAGTGGCGCGGGCAGTCGGCGCTGGCCGCCGCCGCTAGCGCCAGCAGCGCCAGAACCCACATGCCACGCGGCAGCTCACCCAGCGCCGCACCGTTCGTCTTCGGCGTCAAGCGACATCCCCTGAATCGCCTTCGACCTGTCAATAGCAAAAAGCACAGTTAGTTTTGTTTCAATTTATACTCATACTACGACGCTCTGATAGAAGTGTAGGAAGAAAAAAAGGGAATAACAACTGAAATGTTGAAGCGAAATTTTATATCACAATAATTATTGTGATATGCTTATGGGGAATCTGCGGAGGCATAAGATAAATTTACATACAAGGTGTAAAGAAAACATTTCCATAAAAACACAGTAAACTCTAAAAAAAAATTTGCAAGCACAAACATCATATCGTTACTTCAGTCTTAACTCCTTAAAACTGTTTTTATCTTCATGATTGTTAAATAAAATGTAGTATTTTACTTATATCATATAGGATCAGTAATCGCCAGTACAATCACTTGTCTTCGTTGTCGAGATAGTTTCCCTTACAGAATTTATAAACAGTTTATAATGTGACAAAAAACGTTGTCCTACACAACGCATAAATGATGAGCATAATACCATCACTAATCTTTGAGTAGCGTTTCAAATAAAGTTACAGAAATCTATTATATTCTACAAGAGCAGCCGTTTGACCACTTTATATTACGTATATACTTCATTGTATTGTTGAAGAAGACATAGTCTAAAGTAGGTGCCGACTCTCAAATGGTGCAACTTTACTATTTATTATTTGGCGACAGATTAGTCTGATCAATCTGACTTTGGTAGCTAGCCGAGTCAATGTTATTTAAACAAACTAAAACCCTCTTCTACACATGTCAAATCACTCGCAAACCTCGATCAAACAACCGCCTGACCCAAAATGTAACTGTAACCACGCCGCTTCAAACTTTAAACTGAAAATAATTTAAAAGGGGCTTTCAAAATAGCATCCGACGCGCGCCGCATGCAGAAAGAGCTCCAAACTTGCGAAAGGTTATTGTCAGTTTGATTAAAACGGTTGCACGTGTCGTCCTGGCTAAATAACCGGGTCTGTTCAAGCTGGGGAGTTGGATTGGATACACCTTGCCACAATTTCAAACAGTTAAGCTTTCGTGCCAAGTATTAGTTTACAGCTTTGTGGCTGTTATGCAAATACGAGTAGGCGCCTCGAGTACGGCAGCCATTGTTTCACCTCGCCGCCTGACAGGGGCGCTTTACAACCTCTGTAGTGACCGAGGATTCGCCACAGACCGTGTATCGACACCAGCCCGCTTGCCTCTAACATCTGTTTCAACTACGGGGTTAAAATAATACAACGTTTCAAAGATTCGTACTTCAAAAGGAAAAAGGAATCTTTCTATTTCTTATGCGGGATTACGTTTGATTTTATCGGATACTCCGACTATTATACTTTGTTTCTCGCTCATTACTTTGAGACTTTCCATAATTAGTCTCAACAGCCCTATAATTTCGCTAGGGGCACTTCAAACCGAAACACAGTAATGTTTATACATGCTTGGCGGCAGAATATCTGGTACTGCGGTGGTATCTACCTAGACGACATCCTACTAAGGAGATCCACTACCAAGTAAAATTAACAACTTCAAAAAATTACCTCCATACGGAGGTAACTGACACCCTGGCTTTTTTTTAACGCTGACAGGCTAGTTGTTTGACCACAGCTCACCTGATGTTAAGTGACGGTGTGGTCGAAGATGGTAAAGCACACCTCGCCTGGAATAGAACTGGCTCTCAAGTGAGGCTGCCGGAACACACCGTTAGATGCTTGGCGACAGATTTTCAACTTGAGGGTGGTAGCTAGCCAGCCGAGTACTAGAAAGTACCCTACCACCACTCTATGGTTTCCTCACGATGTTTTCCTTCACCGGCAGCTCAAGCTCATTGTTGGGGTTTGAACCCACGCCCTTCGGCATGCGAACCGACCGCGCTAACCACTGAGCTATCATCGCTACATATTAACACAAAGGCTAACCATTTATCACAAAAAAATGTAGCGGGTAACAACGCGGGGCGAAGCTAGTTTGTAATAAAGGGTACCTACTTGGAACCTGCAAGCCATTCATCATGAATACTATACGAGTATATTTTTTTATGATGAATGTAAAAAGCCGTATCACGTTATTTGGTAAATAGCGTGCTAAAACTTTCAAAATGATACTACACTTATCATGATAAAAATACTTTTAGTTGAACAAAGAAAATACGATACCATCCTTTTTTACCTTACCTTACTATTAACTGCTATATTATTAATACTGGTATGCATGTACATACGTGTACCTGCATACTAGTATTGCCAGTAGCTGCAAACAATATAGCAAAGTAAGACTACTTACATACATATTATTGTGTGTCACTTGAAATCACGCAAAGCTTGCGTGTTTAGTATTTTCACATGCGAGCTTCATTGTTTGTTTACACGATTTTTGCGTGGTAAGCCAACCGCACAGATTTATCTATAACACAACCTTAAACCACTGGGATTAAAAGCTATTTTCCAACAATAGCTTTTTATCGGTTCGATAATGCCTTAGAGTCTATACTATATAAATAGAGTAAGGTCATGATGTGCAAGCATTAGTTTTTTAAAGTAAATGCTGATATTATACAGCGACCTACATATTTTGTACTGTGTAAAACGCCTTACTCGACTACCAGTTTGTTACAGGACTTACTTCGAGGAATTAAATTACTTATCCATTCTGCGACAAAAATTTGCATATTGTCACTTAACACTTCAATGGTAGGTCGTCCAATCGCCAAAACATCTTGAATTATGAATGCACTTTTACTTTAAAACACTCTCATAAAAAGTTAATGAAGAATTTGTTTTGAAGGAGGGAAATAAGTCAAAGTGAGCACTTATTTATACGACATGATCCAACATCTCGATCCTTGAAACGTTTGAATAATTTAACATCAATTGGATTGCTCTGATAGCTGGACCACTCGTGAAAAATTGAAGCTCAGAGTTTGGTATTCTTTAACAGCTCGATAAGTAATTTCCTGAGACGAAAGCATCGAGTGTACTTCGTTTATGGGGTGAACTTGCCATTGAATGTATCCCGAAAGTTAAATGTGCCGATTATTTACGACGGCGCTTTCGCTCTCCGACCTTTCCAAGTCTCAGAGGGAAATATAAGCGGGTTTTTATTGCACCTCCTTTACTGGAACGTTAAAATTAAGCTACGTTTATGTTGGTACCGGGGTAAATGAGACCGCTTGCGGGACATTGGGATTAGTTATGAGAATGATATTATGTTTTTAACTTCCTTAGCGGCTTTGCTTCAGTCACTGCGAGATAAGATAAATTAACCGGAGTGGTAGGCGGATCCCGAGACTACCGGGAGATCACAATGTATGCAATTTGTAGGAGTCGTTCAAATGGATATTATTTTAAAACTTTTGGAGTATTTGGGCGGCGTGTGGGGTTAAACATTTTATGATTGTTTTATATTAGAGTGAGTTTATTTTTCTCACATTCCACGTTACAAGTGATTTTAACCGTCGTTTATCATTTTCTACCAAAAAAGAACATTAAAATTACCAGTTGATAAAAAGAAAACGATATTACTAAATGGGATATTGACAAAGCCTACTTACTATAAGGTGGCTCATTACGTGGAAGACAGGAATATATGGTTGTAGTAGCTTCTCTCTGAACTTGCATCCCCCTGGCATCCATTGTAGTAAGCATAATGTATTAATATCTATAACTGTAAACTGTATAAACTGTAACCTAATATGAAAAGAAACATCCACAAAAAAAATGCCTTGCTGAGTTTCTTGCCGGAGTCTTCTCAGTTGAAGTGTAATTACGAGCCGGTGGTATATTCAAAAATGTAACGTTCATAAGTGCCTTACCAGGGCCTAAACTGAATAAATGACTTTTTGATTTTGATTTTGGATAATGTAAAACGTAAATATTTGCGTATGAGGAAAGTCCGATCAATTCTTTTAACAGCTCTAGTTTAGCGCAGTGATAGCGTGAAACGATATTCCGTCGCTGTATGTGAGCTGAACCCATTATTTCAAAACATTTAACGCCACTATAGAGCTTTTGAGTGTTATTTGGTTTTGTCAGTCTTTGTGTTGATTTAAGTAAATATATATATTAGTAAATATATATTTATATATATAAATATTAGAGTACTAGAAAGAAGCCACTACGCCAAAACAATCATTTAGGTAAAACTAGCGCCGGCTTCGCACGGGTGCAATGTAGATACTAAACAAAACCTCGACAAATTATATAGCTAAACCTTCCTCAAGAATCACTCTATCTATTGGTGAAGCTTGCATGATAATCCGTTTAGTAGTTTTTAGGGTTCCATACCCAAAGGGTAAAACAGGACCCTATAACTAAGACTCCGCTGTCCGTCCGTCTGTCTGTCACCAGGCTGTATCTCATGAACCATGATAGTTAGACAGTTGAAATTTTCACAGATTATGTATTTCTGTTGCTATAACAACAAATACTAAAAAATGGAATAAAATAAATATTTAAGGGGGCTCCCATAAAACAGACATGATTTTTTTTGCCGTTTTTATAGATAATGGTACGGAACCCTTCGTGCGCGAGTCTGACTCGCAGTTGGCTGGTTTTTAAGTTTATCGCGACCAGACAGATGCGGCGGACGACTTTGTTTTATAATATGTAGTTATTTTACGGTATATTTAGTGTAGTTATTCGCATACGTTAATAGGTATTTAAAGGGATAATAGGTATTTAAACCTATACCTTGGTCGCAAGTTCTAAGCATTGTACGAGTTCCTGGCCCAGCAACGCGATGGACCAGGCAATACCATAGTATGCTAAGAAATTACGTTGTGCTGTTTGTGCTTGTTTCTTAATATACTATCACATAAATATCACTCTAAACTAAATATTTTTATTTTTGCTAGAATACAAAAAATTAAACGAATTATTAAAAGTTATGGAACAAAAGTTGTTGTGTATGATGTCAAACAGTTGCCTCTGAACGGTGACCGGTTAACTAAGAATTACTCTGTATAACATTACAGTTTCGTTCGTCAATCATTATTTATTCAATTAGTTTTAGTACGCGTTTTCGCCACGTCTCGTTCCTTTTAGCGTCGCTCGCGTTGTAGTAAACGGATTCCGGATATCGGATGAAATATTGATGATCGTTTACTAAGTTCACTTACTTATTCACAAGGATCCCGTGTTCGCGTTAATCTTTACCTCTAATACTAAACTTTACCATTATTACTTAGAATATCTAAGCATCTTACATTATAAGTAATTAGAATCTACTTATAAAGCAAACTCGATATTCATAAATATTTATTATTATCTAAACTAGCTACGAACCACTGATTTACTGCCTTTTTTGGGATGAAAAATAAAAAAGCTGTAAATTTCATCCAAATCATTACTCCAAACTTCTGCCTGGGCTTCGTACTTTATTTTGGCGACTTAATATCATCCCAAATTCAGAATGTTTCTGTAAATTTTCCAAATAAAAATAAAATCTTAATCAACTTTTTGTGGATCAACTGATTTGTTGAAGACTTCAAAATTATAAAACAGGTTAAATAAGAACTTAGACTCTGCTCTTGTACTCAACCATACGTCTATTAATATTACTGAAAAGGTTTTTACTGATACCTATATTAGAAAAGTAGATTAGTTTCTACTAATATACAATAGAAAAGAATAGAATGTAACTTTATTGCATACCAAACATACATACATACAATATAACTTTTTTTTTATGTGGGTGACGGTTTGCATAATACACTCATGTATATTTTATATAATGTTTATTGTTCAGTTAACAATATTACACTTATATATAATTAATTACTTGAACTGAGGCCATTGCACTCGTTTTTTAGTACATAAGTAAAAAGAAAGGATATCCAGAACAATGTTTCCATGAGAAATATTAATGTACCATAGATAATACAATATTCTAACATGCCTTCCACGCCAAGAGTGAAAAAAAGTAGGTAACATAACAAAATGTATGTATGTAATATCAATAGTCTCACGTTTAATTTAATCCATAGACTTTGTTCAAATCTTTGGTTGTAAGCACCGCCAAAAGGGCTACTTTATACTCTTTATGTAAATCACTAAACAACTTCACGCCACTTTATGCCACCACTGCCCGCAAACTATTCCAAACTGTTAAGAACCTAGTTACAACCATCGCCTAAAATCACTAGACACGTAAGCGGTTGGTTACATAACTGTGAGACCTGTATGTGCCAACAAATTATTAATAATGTTCACACTAGTAAACTTATCTAATTTGTGATTTTAGAGTGTAGGTATATGGAGAGGACTTTACTATGGAAACTGCACGTCAGTTTCCATAGTTGTGTTAGTTTTGATATAATTTTTCTTACCTTGTGCGGGATTACTCACGTACTCAGGTTTTTCTCCATAAAGAAGGCAATTGGATATAGCCGAAAACAGTATCCGATATAATTAAACGTGAGTAATCCCGTATAAGTAAAACAATTTAAAAAAAGAGGATTTTCAATGAATTTGAACTTTTAGAAAGGAAAACGTCGTAATGAAATTATTTTAACACTGAAAGTCAAGATGTCGAGTGATCCGTTTTATGCAAAATCAATAGCGATTTTTTTTCCTTCCGCTGAACTAGTTTATAACACCTGTATTTTAGCGTCAGTGGCCTTTATATATACTATGACAAGAAATAAAAATAAAAAGGTATGTTACGTATTTACAAACTAATATTTTTCAATAGTATTGAATATTTGGCTGACGATTGAATAACATAAAACTAAAACTACAACATACTATTGTTTTGGTACTTATTCTGTACAAAATTAGGTAGTTTTTACATTAGTATGTAGTATAGGACTTCTTTGAACTTGTTAGACTAAATGTGCCGTGTTACACAAACTAAAAACGAAAAAACTAATTATTTTGTTATTTCACATCACATTGCTCACTAATATTATAAATTCGAAAGTAACTCTGTCGTTCTAGTTGCCAACTTTTTCACTTCGTTTTAGCAGCTAACCATCTGAACCAATCTAGAGTTTTGACAAAACTGTATCCCAACGATAGAAAGGAACTTTTTCCACAGAAAAAAAAAAACAACGTAATCAAGAAATAAAGAGTAATTCCACTGATCAAAGTTAATAAGTATACACAAGTGTTTCTAACACTTCGGCTTACCTCATTTTACTTTGACTTGACCCTTCATCGCTTTATCAAAATATTGCTAAAACACAATAAATATAAATTAAATATTGAAGGCGTAACTTGATTTTCAAAGTAAAGAGCGGAGTTTGCAATTACAAAATTATTAATTTCACGACGACACTTCACTCAAGCATGAAAGGGCAATATCATCTGACGAGATAACTCCCATTTCAACTTTAGGTATAACAGAATATTAAAATATCATAAGTAAGTCATCAACGCATTAAAACAATATTACATTTAAATTGTGCGATAATAAAAATAGAAAAACATAGTAGATTTTTGACATCATTTAATGTATAAAATCATCCATATTTTAAATATATTACAAAATTCAGTACCATTTACCCCGATTCATTATTATAGAGGAAATATATTTAACTTAATTCAATTGCAGTTCAATACAATTGGTTAATTAAATGTAGTAAACATGAAATTTATGCGACAGATATGTTAGCTTTTACGTATTAAGCGTACGCCAAAATACAAACATTTTAATATCGTGTTAAACAACTTTGTACAAAGGTACAAAGTTTTGTAATTTTATCATGACCATGGAAATTGGTTGGAAATGGTTTTGACACGTTTTTTTTTTACTTGTGCAGGATTACTCCTTTTTACTTATATCGCATCAACCACTCATCTTCACGTGTAAGTTGCACAGCGGCCCACAGTGCGAAGCAAGACGAAGCCGCGCGCGACTTGTACTCAGCTTTGTCTCCATGATGAAGGCCATCAGATGCGGATGGTCATAATTAAACGAGAATAATCCCACACAAGTAAAAAATTATATCATGATCATTAATCTCAAATACCTACTTACATATTAATCATCCATTCCGTTCATAATAATTGTGGGGGTTTGTAGATTCAATGAAACACTCTCCACTTGAATATAATCTAATTGCAATAGGTTTATTTACAATCAGTAGTATACAGTATCAAAAAACGGCCCTAGTAGCTAAATTTTTCCTCGCAAGTCGTAGTGCCACTGACAATTCGCATATTTTTTTTAATTTACTAGTGATGTCCTAGCGCATCCACAGACTATCTACAACAATAATATTATTTACCTCAAGTTTTGGTTTTCACTTGTAATTGCACTTGCGGTAAGAAATAAAAGAGCCCAAATGCTATTTAATGCATTAATTTTCGACTACAAGGACAATTAACGGTTTTGATAACATAAGTTCATTCTATTCAATTGTTACGCAAGATTGCTCTTGGAATATTGTAACCCAATCAGGAACCCCTCGTACGCAGTACACATTAATCGTATAGAGAGACTATAGAAGCAATTTCTCTACCACCTCTCGTATGCGAACAACTTTTTCTTATAACTCCAGACTTGCACATTTCAATATGTATTCTCTTGCGCATAGATGAAATATATCGTATTTTTGCATAAAATGATAGCTGGGAAATATGACAGTCCTGACTTACTCGCAAAATGTTACTTGCTAGTTCCACGCTCCAGCAGCCGTCTCGTTAACAGAAAAACATTCAGTGTTTCTTTTTGTCGGACCATGTTATTGTCAACATTCACCATTGTATCGGATGTTCTCGTCTTACAACAAAATATCCAACTATTTAGATATTTTTAACAGTACACAAGGAAAAATCAAATCTTTTCTTAATATGTCACTTAACTTACGATTAGTGTACCTTAATGTACCTAATTATTCTTGTGCATGCAGTGTTCACTTCGAGACGATCGTGCATAATATATTTTATTTTCTCAAATGTTTACAGATATGTATATGTAAAGGCCAGTTTAGTGATCCAATTGAAACAAAAGAAGTGAACAAAAGAAGAAAAAAAAAACATCACCAATAACAACAGATTTTTTCAAGAAAAGAAACATGAACACGGGATACAAGTACCTACGAAGATACTAACTTTCTGGAAATAATCTATCTGCAGATGTTAAAACTTATATAATGTATGTACAGTTTTATTATGATATGTACTTACTTATACACATGTATGGACATGTAATGTTACCGTAGTTCTTTATAAAACCGGCCAAGTGCGAGTCGGACTAGCGAAGGGTTCCGTACCATTATCTATAAAACCGGCAAAAAATCATATCTGCTGTATAGGAGCCCCACTTAAATATTTTTTATTCTGTTTTTAGTATTTGTAGTTATAGCGGCAACAGAAATACATCATCTGTGAAAATTTCAACTGTCTAACTATCACAGTTCATGAGATACAGCCTGGTGACAGACGGACAGACAGACGGATGGTCAGCGGACTCTTAGTAATAGGGTCCCGTTTTACCCTTTGGGTACGGAACCCTAAAAAGGGTAAGAACGTCAATATTGCGTGAGTCAGCGGTCTACAGAGTAGTTTGCGTGTTCGAAATGAGTTAAACTAGACTTAGTAACATACGAAAAAATGTCTGAGCTCTTGAAAAATATATGAGTTGGTGTGCAATTCTTTTAGACGGATCTACATCAGTACCTATACTGAATTATTAAAAAAAGACAAGATACCACATTCGTCATGAGTACCGAAACTATTTTTATTAAAAACGAGTTTTCCGGGATAAAAAGTTAAAAAGCTCCGAATTACATCAGACTTTTCCTGTGGACTATTCAGTTAGTAATTCATGACAATTACGAACACAACGAAATATAAATCAGCCAAACCGTTCTCAAGTGATACTCCATCATACATGTGGCAATTGTTGTTTTCAATTTAAATCACTACATATTAGAAATCTGTCTGTCTGTTCGTGATAAACTTAAAAACTTTTTATTTTATTTTATTGCTAACAAGCTAGGTGTTTGACCACAACTCACCTGATGTTAAGTGACGGTGTAGTCGAAGATGGTAAAGCACATCTAGCCTGTAATGGAACTGGCACTCAAGTGAGGCTGCCGGAACACACCGTTAGATGCTTGGCGGCAGATTTTCAACTTGAGGGTGGTAGCTAGCCACCCGAGTACTACAAAGTACTCTACCACCACGCTATGGTTTCCTCACGATGTTTTCCTTCACCGGCAGCTCAAGCTCATTGTTGGCGTTTGAACCCACGCCCTTCGGCATGCGAAGCGACCGCCCTAATCACTGAGCTATCATCGCTACAAAGAACGGATTTTCGTGCGTATTTCACCAATAGAGTGATTCATAAGGCTCACTTGAGAGCCAGTTCCATTCCAGGCTAGGTGTGCTTTACCATCTTCGACCACACCGTCACTTAACATCAGGTGAGTTGTGGACAAACACGTAGAATTCCAGCTATAAAAAAAAATAAAAAAGTAAGGAATAATTAGATATATAATTTGTTAAGGTTTTTTATGTAGTATCTAAATTGCACCCATGCGAAGCCGGGGCGGATTGCTAGTATTACATATTCTACACAAAAGTCTACAACTTTTTTTAAGCGGTTAATGCTGAATGCAATCCGGGCTAGTTCTATGTTTCATAAACTTCTATCACGCTATTTTTCTACATAGCATATAAAACTAACGGCAATACGCACATAATAAAGAAAGAACAGAAATGCGTGCCGTGGAATTTGAACACAGGACCTTCAGATTAGTAGTCAAATGTTCTCTCAACTAGCTGCCAGAGCCTCATTGAATTTAACACTTCAAAAAACAAATATTTTTTCAGTTTCTTGTTTCCCACTGCTGGGCAAAAGCCTCCAGCAGATTGCCCGGTCTTCGGCTTTGGTGGTCCAGTGACTGTCGTGACGATTTAGTGCTCTCACCACCTTCGTCAGGGTCAACCCTGAGGTCGCTTAAATTTTGGCGTCCAAACTGTGTCCTTTGCTCAGCAGTCGTTTGACATGCAACACCGTGACCCGCCCAGCCCCGTCGAAAAATACTTTATAAAATCTTTAAATGGAAACAAGTTTAAAAACACTCTAAAGAAATGGCTACTAGAAAAAGCATTCTACACTATAAAATTATTTTATGAATGTACAGATAATTGTATAAAAAAATGTACCTAGAATAATAACTAATCTTAACTTGTATTACCGTTTTCAATTTTATATTAAATAATTGTTCCTTTTAGTTAGTAAACCTAGTTATATGAGTAAATATTGCATGGCCGCTAGGATAAACTGTAAGACTAATGTGTACACGGTTTTAAGCAATAAAGATTATCCTATCTTACCTTATCTTTAGTAAAATCTTAGCAAAATATAAATCGAAACATTGTCGTATTATTAAGTGCTTGTTCGATGTCTCGGTGTGTCTGTGTAACTCCGTAGTAACCATGGACATCGTTGAATTCCTGTGGCATAACGCAACTCTATTGTGGCTTTCGGCCTCGACAATACTAATTACACGTTGTGGCTATTACCGACCGGTTTGTGGCCACTGTTAGCATAGAAGCCGCTCTAGGGACTTACGTAAAGAAATTCTTCTTTCTTAACGTTTCGGTTATCCCAGTTTTATACTGACTTCTTAAAGCTGGGTTTCTTGGGGTATCGATAAGATTGTGAGAAAAAGATTTATTGGTAAGTACTTGTAAAGAGTTTTTCTATGTAGAATTAAATTTGCGACAATCGTTATATTTTTTTAAACTTATTTGTGTTACATCATCTTACGTATGTTCTTACTCTGTATCGTGTTTTCCTTTCTTGGTTGCCTGGAAGAGATTGCTCTTAGCGATAAGGCAGCCACTTGTGGCACTAGCTCATAAGATTCTTTTGTTTTCTGTATTCTATTTTTGGTGTGTACAATAAAGAGTTTATATCTATCTATCTAAACTGTCAACCATAAAAAAGAGCTATTTTTCTTTTTCAAATCGTAAATAATCTTTGAAGTAGCCACAGTGCATCCATTCAATTCGTCACGGTAGACGTCGATTGATGTTTGCCAGGAATGTGCTCCAGCCTAAAACTATACAAATACAGTCGCCATCTACCACCATAAAAGCTTTTCAAACGTTTTCCCCGGATTTTGTTTAACCACTAATGAGACCGCCGTGTTTGGCCAAAAAGTAACAATAAAAGAAACTCGTTAAAAAGTTATTATAGCAACTTTTAAGTATGACTTTGATTTTGGGGTCTTTAATTACATATAACACTAGAATGGGACTGCTATCTCGTCTGCTGTCTTACATTTTGTTCGGCATAAACAGGAGCTAGCCTGCGTGTGACTATCTAGGATATAAGTTATCTCCTTTCCGAACTTTAAGGTGAAGGATTTCCTCACCAAGGCATCGTATCAGTTTTATATATAGTACCTGGATGACCGAGCTTTGCTCGGGTGAAAACACGGATAAAACGACGTTTTCTAAAAATGAAACCTAGCTAGATCGATTTATCGCCCCCTGCAAACTAAATTTCATAAAAATCGTTGGAGCCGTCTCCGAGATTCAGAATATATACTATATATACATACGCAAGAATTGGCCGTTTAAAGGTACAAGATATTAAGAGAAACAATGCTTTTAAAATTGACTTTAATATTATATACAATTATTATTATAAGTTTTTTTTTAATGCTCGACAGGCTAGTTGTTTGACCACAGCTCACCTGATGTTATTAAACGGTGTGGTCGAAGATGGTAAAGCACACCCAGCCTGGAATAGTACTGGCTCTCAAGTGAGGCTGCCGGAACACACCGGCACACATAAGTTTTGACATCTGTTTATTAAGTACACAATTATACATTTATTAATTAGACATCTTTATCTGTTCATTAGTTGCTAAGTATTCATTTATTTGACGTGTTTTTTATTAGAAAATTCTTATTGACATTGTAACACTGTAACATTATTAGTATAATTTTTGGTTTAAAGCATGTTCACATGCCGAGTTATGGCAAAATGGCCAAGACTTTTATATATTCTTTTGTAAAAGATCTGTATATAGCCCTATTTATGTTAATAAATGATAATTGAATTGAATTGACTTTCACTCTAATCTATATAATATCTATTCTCTATCTATAAATCTATATACCCATTATATCATAAACGACTATAAACGTATATAATCACACAGCTGCTTTCATATTTAGTATTATTGTGGTATTGTGTTTTTTGAACCAATAAAAAATAACTTCAACCTCGGGTTTAATATAATTCGTTTCTCAAAGTTTTTATATAGGTTACAAAGTAAGTATCTTAGTTATGTATTTTATTAAATAATAAATATCTTAGGACATTACACACACCCCCCCGTGGGTTCCCGCCTTGTCGTGGCGGGGGGGCTGAGTAACCGTGCCTGGTCACCACGGTGAAACCAAGCGGAACCCGAGGTGAGGCTGCTTCTCCGGGCTTCCCCCTGGGCCTGGCTGAAGCGGCCAATGTAGGTTGCGGTACTGTATGGGCGGTACCGCAACTGAGGCGGGCTGCGGTGTCTTATGGGAGGTACCGCAGCTGAGGGCTGGAGGCCGCGGCGGGAGAGGACTGTCGGTGTATCGTTGCCGCTTTCCCTACCTTCCGCGGCCTTGACGGGGCCGCCAACGTTTGATGGCGGACGCGGTGGGGCTGCAGGGGAAGAGGAGTGTCGGTGTTGCGTTGTGCCGCTCTCCCTGTCCTCTGCAGCCGTGGTGGCAGGCGGCGGGGCCACTTACCTGACCCGTCGCATGGGGACCGCTGGCGTCAGACATGGGGTTGTCTGACGCTAGTTGCTTTCTGGCCCCCGAGGTGGGTCGTGACACGTCATGTATGATGTGTCACGACGTGAGGGCTCTCCACGTGTCCCTCAGAGGAGCTGAGGGCACAGTGGAGGAGCCGAGTGGGAGGGGGCCGCGGGTTGGGAGGAGTGCCGGTCTGGCGATCCCCATCTCAGCGGCCAAAGTGGCAGGCGACGGGGCCACTAATCTGACCCGTCGCACGGAGACCACGGGCGTCTGGACGTGGGGCCGTCCGACGCCCATTTGCTGGTTAGGTCTCCGAGGTGGATCACGATGTGTCCGGTGTTCTGACACATCGTCATCGTGGCGGGGTGAGCTTGGGCTCCCCGAGGCGGGTCCGCGAGGACAAGCGCTGTCGAGGCTGCGGAAGAGTGCGAAAGCGTGCCCGTAGCCTCGACACAAGCGCCGAGATGGAACACTCCAGGGTTTTTAGTGGGTAGGCCGTCATTAGGACGGAGAGTCCCACATAACCACTGTGCCCGCCCCAGGGCCGGTGGTATACATTAAGTATTTTCCCTGGACAAAAAAAAAAAAAAAAAAAGGACATTACACACAGCGCCATCTGACCCCATACTAAGCAAAGCTTGTACTATGGAAGTTAGATAACTGATAGAATACTTAAATACTTTTTTTTTGTAAATACTTATAATACATACAGAACACCCAGACTCAGAACAAACATTTTGTTTATACCACAAAATTCTTGTCCTGAGTGAGAATCGAACCCGACCTCTATTACTCTGATGCACACATACTACTAATGAACCAACAGAGCAGTCATATTGTATTACTCGTAGTTGGCACAATGTAGTTTTAATATTTGTTGGAACTTTCGTCTATATGATATTAGTTTCTAGTTCTTATTAAATATAAATTCTGTACGAGTTAGTAGTCGTAGAACGTCACGAAATATTAGATTTTTCGAATGAGTGAGTTGCTAACGTTTGTAAGAGGTTTCAAGTGATCGAAATGCTGGCATTTATTTAGGTCAAAAACTTAGCATTGCTTTCAACTTGGCAATGCCACCTGCATTCTGGCACTTTTCCCTTCACTAGATAATTTTTTGGTCTGTTTATTTTTTATTAATTTACTTTATAATCAACAATAATAATTTATGTCGTTTTAAATGAATAACGTTTTACAATACTAATAACTACGTAGTTTATTTTTCTATTGTACATACATGTAGTGTTTGATATAGTGTGAATAATATAGTGAGTTTAACAAAAATCGGAGACAAATGAAATTTCATGTCACAATTCTAGGTAGGTATATATGTAGGTACATAATACTAAAAAGGATTTTAATCATCGGCGGGCAGTAAAATCTAAAAATGACCCACACCAAAGCCGCGAGACCTTGCGGTGAAACTATAAAACCGTTAATAAAATTCATAATAAAACCCACGAAATGTGCTTAACTGAGGCATAAAACTCAGCGTGAATTCCTTATATAGGGATTAGCTTTAGCTATGTATTTTAAGGTCTTTAGTACCTTCTTACTCTTTTCAATAGTAATATACTAGGTGGTAGATATCTTTAGCTACAGATCGTAGGTACGAAGTATCAGATATCCAGGTACCGAGTAGTAGTGTGCTATCATTACTGTGTTCGGATTCGAAGGGCAGCTAGTGAAATTACAGAGAATATGCTAACCATTGAATGTCTCAAAGCAATGAGCGTCAAAACAACGATGCGCTGGACTTTGTTTGTCATAATTTCGGACACCGTTGTGATCACATCACATCATCAACCATAGGACGTCCACTGCTGGACATAGGCCTCCTCCTGGAGTGGTTTTGCCAATACCCGCCACGCTTGGCAGGCGGGTTGGCGAGCGCAGTTAGGCTGCCCATCTTCCGGATTACATCCCTTAGCCGACTCTTACGGCAACCACGGGTAGAGAAGGTGGGGTACAATTCTTACACCACCACGGCAACCGTTACATCGTTGTGATGCTCAAGGACAAATATTATCTCTTACCATCAAGGTTGTCAATGCATCGACAGCTGTAATGTTGCAAGTGTCCTTAGGCTACGGTGAACTTCATCGACGTTTATCAAGCAAACCATCAGCGTGTTCACCGCACTTTTTATAAAAAAGAGCGTTGCGTTCGTATCATTTCTTTTCAATTAAAAATAAATTATTTTAAAGCAGTTTTATAAAAATAGTTGATATTTATAGAAATTTTCTCACTGCACTGGTCAACGTAAGAAAAAATCCTCTATTATTTTATGCTAAAATGAAGATAGACGATGGGGCTGCAAAGTTCTGGAGTGGAGACGACGGACCGGTAAGCGCAGCGTAGGACGCCCACCCACAGAGTGGACAGACGACGAATCGGGGAGGCCAGCAGTGAACGTCCTACGGCTGAAATGATGATGATGACAATGCAACCACAAAAAATACTTACTAGTGATAAAAACTGAATTTTAATTTAAGTGTTTAATATCCATAGAGTTGATTAAATTTGAAAATCCCCTTAATACCGTACCTTGACATTCCCTCAACATATAACATTTAAACTTATTTTATTAAGTATTCTGATTAGTTATTACTTCGTTGCCGATTCTTCCCAACTCACAATTTCTTTTCAATCTTTTGTCCCGCGTAGGGCATCCCTTACACACTACTACGTTAGTTATTAGTATCGAATATCCTCGGACCCATTGAGTATGCTCAACCATTTATTATTATCAGTTCCGGGCCTATCGTTAATCTTCCGATAATTATGTCAAGAGAGGGATCTTAGTAAACCCTTGAGATGTCGTCTTGAATAGAAATTCACGAGTTGCCTATATCCTGTGTTTGCTTGGCAGGTAAAGTGGCCTCCTTGCTTTTACCAGATTGTATTACCAAGGCCAATTAATACGTAGTTATGTGTAGAATCTAGCGAGCTATGGAAAGAGCTATGCTTGGCATTTCTCTAAAGAATCGTATCCGGAACGAAGAAACTGAAGTCACAGACATAGCTTAGCGTATTAGCAAGCTAAAATGGCAATGGGCTGGGGGTCTACCGTTGGGGTAGACGTGTTCTAGAATGAAGACCGCAAATTGGTAAACGTAGCGTGGGAATCCCTGAGACTCGATGGAATGGCGATATACGTAGGACATGTGGCGGTGGATAGAAGCGAAAAGCCGAAGATCGGGCTGACTGGCGTGTCTTGGGAGAGGCCTAAGTCTAGCAGTAGACTATAAAAGACTGATGATGATGATGATGATGATGATGATGATGATGATGATGATGATGATGATGGTGATGATGATGATGATGATGATGATGATGATGATTGTGGTGGTGATGATGATGATGATGATGATGATGTAGAGTCTACACTAACACAAAGAGTTCTTAATTCATAAAAATCGACGAAGCCATAAAAATTAAGTACTTACACTAAATTCTTAAACTTACATAACTTGCGTATCAATGTTAGTTCAAGTATTATGGCGTTTGTAGAAGGTAGCACACATGCATTCACAGGTAGCTAACCACAAGATACTTATTTCCTTGTCGTCGAATAAAAGCTTAGATTAATGTTTATTCCACTATTCTAAGAAGTTTACCTCAATTTTTGTACATAATAATTTTTATCCTTACAAAATGATTTAACACTGTAAACGATTACTTTCGTTCTCGCGTCAGCCCAACAAAACGTAACAGGATATTGGATTTTCTACGAAAAATTACCACCAACAATAAACGCTATTTGGTGTTTTAACCTTTAGCATAAAATTGTTTGTTTTCAGTTTTGGGCCGGCCGCTTTGTTTACTTTCATAAATGCCTTGGGATGGCAAAACTAGAAGTTTCAAAACGGCCGGCGTGTTCGGTTCCAGATCCAATACTTAGATCTAGTAAAAAATTAAGTGAAGTATATACATATGTATATACCTATAGTACCTGGATGACCGAGCTTTGCTCGGCTGAAAACACGGATAAAAAGACGTTTTCTAAAAATGAAACCTAGCTAGATCGATTTATCGCCCCCAAAACCCTCTGCATACTAAATTGCATGAAAATCGTTGGAGCCGTTTCCGAGATTCAGATTATATATATATATATATATACTACAATATTCATGTTTTACTTTCGAATGTAGTTAATTCCGCACTTAAGAGTGTGTTGGCTATTCTGTTTGTATTCTTTGTAGTAATTGTTCCTAACAATACACCTTCCTTATTTTATGATACTAAACCCACTTCTTTATTCACATATAATGTGTATTTTTTCTGTTTTTTTTTTTTTATTATACCACCAACCTTAATTGCTGTGCCATCATTACATATATATATATATATGAATGAATATTGTAGTAGTGGGCCCAGAACTCAGCAAGGCCAGTTTATTACAGGGCGAAGATCAAGCTTAGTAGCAACATTTTTTTTTTTTATAGCTGACCGGCTTGGTGTTTGACCACAACTCACCTGATTTTAAGTGACGGTGTGGTCGAAGATGGTAAAGCACACCTAGCCTGGAATGGAACTGGCCCTCAAGTGAGGCTGCCGGAACACGCCGTTAGATGCTTGGCGGCAGATTTTCAACTTGAGGGTGGTAACTAGCCAGCCGAGTACTAGAAAGTACTCTACCACCACGCTATGGTTTCCTCACGATGTTTTCCTTCACCGACAGCTCAAGCTCATTGTTGGGGTTTGAACCCACGCCCTTCGGCATGCGAACCGACCACGCTAACCACTGAGATACCATCGCTATAAATCATCTGTTGTATATGCAACATTTCAAAAAAAAGTAAGAGAAAGAGGTCAATCGTCGAATCCAACTCGGCTGGGAAGTGTTCGGAAAACTGCGCAGCGTTTTCTCGTCCGAACTACCTCAGTGCCTCAAGTCGAAAGTCTTCGATCAGCGTGTGTTACCAGTGACTTATGGCGCTGAAACGTGGTCTCTGACTATGTGCCTTCTTAGTAAGCTTAAAGTAGCTACTAACTACGAGCTATGGAGAGGGCTATGCTCGGAGTTTCTCTAGGAGATCGAATCAGAAATGAGGAGATCCGTAGACGAACTAAAGTAGCCGACATAGCCCAGCGGATTAGCAAGTTGAAGTGGCAGTGGGCAGGGCACATAGCACGCAGAACTGATGGCCGATGGGGCTGCAAAGTTCTGGAGTGGAGACCACGGACCGGCAAGTGCAGTGTAGAACGTCCACCCACAAGGTAGACAGACGACCTCATAAAGACCGCAGGAACGCGCTGGATGCGAGCCGCTTCCAACCGGTCTTTATGAAAATCAATGGGAGAGGGCTATGTCCAGCAGTGGAAGTCATACGGCTGATGATGATGATGATGATGCAACATTTTTTACATTCTGTTACAAGTATAATTCTACATCTCTAATCAAGAGACTTAAAGTTAATATCTGAAGTGCCGGATGCGGCACGAGTATAGTGCACTTAAAACTTTGTCATTCAAAGCTCTAGGTGTCACTTTAATTGCATAGCGTGAGCATGGTATTCATTTTCAGTCGTCAGGTTTGCTCTTCCCTTGTCTTTATTGTATTTGACTCAACACCGACCGAGAAAAGTAATAGAATTAAAAACGCCATTGTGTTTAGATATAGGTACTTAGTTTACTTTTAAATATATACCTACTATTACTTAATGCTTTACGCGAAAAATGTGATGTCGCAGTTATAGTACCTTTTTTTATTGCTGTCTGGCTTGGTATTTGACCACAGCTTACATGATGTTAAGTGACGGTGTAGTCGAAGATGGTAAACACACCTAGCCTGGAATAGAACTAGCTCTCAAGTGAGGCTGCCGGAACACACCGTTGGATGCTTGGTGGCAGATTTTCAACTTGAGGGTGGTAGCTAGCCAGCCGAGTACTAGAAAGTACCCTACCACCACGCTATGGTTTCCTCACGATGTTTTCCTTCACCGGCAGCTCAAGCTCATTGTTGGGGTTCCACGCCCTTCGGCATGCGAACCGACCGCGCTAACCACTGAGTTATCATCGCTACAAAATCTCACTATCAACAATATAAACGCTATCACGCCCGATGCTAACTGTGATGCGGTCTAGAATGAAGCACGAGTAGTTATATAGAAGAAACCTGTTTGCTTTGTATTGGAAGACACCCAAATTATACTAAATGGGAAATACTCCAACAGAGCTCCACAACCTCGTCCGAATGAAAAGCTTGGAATCAAAGCGCTTAGTGAGTACGTGGGAAATGCTCATTATGTACAGCTAGAGCGTCTGTCTAGCGATCCTGTAATAGAAAGGGGTAAGCGGAATTATGAGTAAGTTCTGTTATTCTTGAGCGTACTTTTCGAAATTTATTCTGTACCGATAAACAATCGACCTTACATCAACGTTCTAGACATTGCTTCTGAAACATAACCAGAGTTTCGTTATTATTGTTTAGTTACATGTATTTATCTTATTTAGGTAGAGATTTAGCAAACCAAGACAACACCAGTTTCAAGCCTTTAGCATTACACTGTGCCAACAAACAATTCAGAACTCCACAGCACAACTCCTTTTAAAGCAGTCTATTGTACATCAAAGGAAAATTCCACAACAGGTACCTGATAGAAACAGGCGAATAAATCGGCGCGGCGGTACAAAGTCCCATGTACATATAAAGCCTGCCCCAGACATAAGCGGTCCGGGGAAGCTAAGCATTACCAATCTGCAGTGGTGTACATATGTTAGTAGGTGCGGTAACAAGTTTTTTTTTTTTAATATAAAGACTTTAATGATAAAACATAACGCATTCCCATGGCCTTGGCCGCAATACACAGAACTTTGAGTAACAAAACAAGGTCTGGGGCATCGCTGCTTTGGCGCTCATTATTTTGAGACTTTCGATGGTTAGTGTCAACAACAACTTATAAAACCTGACCCACACAAACACGATTTGTGGCCACTCCAGGCCGCACTAGTGTCGGGCAGGCTTAATATGTTGAATATTGGTCTCATTCCACATAAAATCTCATATAACCCTCAATAGAGATAAAGTGAAAACACTATAAATAAGTACAAATCAATTAATCAACTCACCTCAAATTCTCACCGCATATGATCTGTGAGTACTCCGATATATCTGAAAATAAAAGATAACAAGTTCAAAGTTTAATATTTGTATTTACCGAATAATAAAAATTAATGGTAGTTCGAATCACGAGTAGTAAATTATGAGCACGGAACGCATCTATGCTATGATGAGTATTTAAGTACGTACTTTTTTGCAAATAAACGGGGTTCCGCTGATCGTTAGTGCTAAGGCGAAACCAGGTCATTGCACTCATAGTTTTTTTTACAACAACTTTATGACACCTTATAGCATCTTATCTCAAATTACGAAAAACCATGTTTAAATACTCCACATTCATTCACCTTCAACAGAGTCTACACAAGAGCCACTTTTTCCGCAAACGATACTTAAAGAAAAATTTGTTCAAAATGATAAGTATCCTCTTATCCGCTTGTAGGTTGCCCTGTATTCAATTTACATAATCTTTTTTTCACTTAAATTTTTACATTTATTTATTAGCTTCGTGAACGAAAATATAAAATGTATAGAGAATGAACATGAGATATAAGTACGTTAAGATTAATAGTTACAGAAAAGATGGTCGTGCCATGAACTAGGTTTAGGTAAAGATGAAAAGCAACATCACGTCAAAATATTAATGTATATAATAAATTGCCTAAGTGTATTACAGAATTAAATCTTATTGAATTTAAAAAAAAAACAGCCAATTGCAAGTTGGACTCGCGCACCGAAGGTTCCGTACAAACCTGTAGGTATATAAGTAATATGTTATTTTTTTTAAATCGTAACTTATGCTTTTCGCAATTGTTCCTTTATCTGTGCTATAAGACGTTGCTTCGTACCAAATTTCAAGATTATAAGTTCACGGGAAGTACCCTGTAGGTTTTGATTCCCTTGCGAGTGTCGAAAATTTGTAGCATAAACGGCTGTATCTTTTGATTGCGTTGGCTCAGAAGTTTGATTTTTGCACAGCTCCAAAGGACATTAAACCTGAGTATTTTTATACGAATTTCAGCTTGATACCTCCACGTGTTCCTAAGAAAAAGGGTCTTGACAGACAGACGGACAATAAAGTGATCCTATAAGGGATCCGTTTTTTCCTTTTAAAACTTATTAAAAAATTCTTGGAAAACAATCCTTTTTACAAATTAAGTGAATACATGTCAATGAGATTCTCGGAATCCTCATTTGTTTTTAACACATAAACGGAGCCTGCACTGTAAACAAAAGTATGTTCGTTGTTGTTAACTTATTAATTAATTATTATATAGCTTCATTCATTAAAGTGTAACTGTAAGATTTTTTTTAGTACAAGTGACTTGCCTGTAACGTTATTGTTATTTATGGCCAATAAATATTACTGATTTACGTAGGTATCTTTTATTTGGTACTTATTATGAAGTAAACGTGCACCAATCAATAAACAAAGGAATCCATGGCACGTCTACGCTATAACCCATACCCTTGTTAATCTATAACCCGTGGAACATATTCCTAGCATCCGGCTTGCCATCAAATAACAATAGATTACGCGTTAACTGTTATACGAGGATGTATTTTGAACTATTATATTATCTGTATCCATATGTACAATTAACAAATTCTATGTACCAGAATTTCAAGTGTAGTAAGTACAAAGAAATGCGAACAAAATGACCAATGACACTGTTTTTTTACGTAAAATTAATAAGACTAAACTAGCTCAGAGACTGAGACCTGATTTCGCTAGGTACAGTATACGTTCAAACGGGAACACAGTTATGTTTACACACTACTGCTTGCAGGTAAGTCAGTAGGTAGGCAGCGATCGCATCTACATAGACGATACTAAGAAAATCTACGACCTAACAATTCGCATATAATTTTGTGGATGATTTTGTCATTTGCGATTTATTATATGTTCTATATTATTGTGTCATGTTATGAAATTCGAAAAACTGAACACTGCCCTAAAGTTGTGCTGAACGAAGTGAGATTTTGGAACACGTCATCTAGTACTTATGTAGTAGGTACATACAATATTAGAAATCACTGAGTACAAAACTAATCTTCGAGTAGGTACACCGTCACTTTTTACAAAAGGTCAGATTTGATCATACGCCTAGCCTGTCAACGACAAAAGATATAAAAATTGTAAAATGACAGTTTCAGAATGTACTCCTATAATGAAAATAGGTTCTTACTCATAATTGTGAACTAACTGCAGGGCTAACCCTGAAAAAGCGAAAAAATATATTTTGTTCCATACATTTCCTCGAGCGTTAATGACATTTTTCTAAGAAACAACAGGTTTTTTCGTCACTCGAGAACGGCTCTACCGATTCGGCTCGGTCTTTTTCGTTCTATTCGTAATTGTTAGAAAAAGATAGGCATAAACAAAAATTGTAAGGGAAAAGTTGTAGTATATAATTTTGATAGTATTAAAAAGCCAAAATAAAGTACACCCGTGCGAAGGCAATGCTAGTAAATAATAAAATATCGGAGGCCATTTCACACAGCGCGATCTAGTGCGAAACTAAATAAAGTTTGAACTATGGGAATCAGATAAATAAATACCTAATATAATACGAATATACTTATTTATACATACTTATAACATATAAATAAAGCTTAAATGACATAAAAGTGTGTTACTATAACGACAACTTCTTATAGTTAATCTATGCATAAAGTACCCGTCACATTCTGACGAGTGACATATTTTGTCGAGTGAGTAGCTGACACTGTTTTAAGAGCTGTTTATGAGAAATAATCTAACAATTTTATTCTAGTTGCCTCTAGGTTCGTATATTTGGTAAGAAAACGCGTTACAAAAACGACAACATAATCATATCTTTAGCGGATAGGTGCTTGAAGCTTTTACCTCAGTCTCTTCGTAACGGATTTTCGATATTTACTGTGACATTTGCGCTATTTGGTGAGGACACACCCATTCATGTAGCTTTTCCTTGTACACTCAAATATTTGTTATGATATTTTGTTATTGTTTTCTTCATTTAACGCTTTGATGAACTGAACAAATGTAAGAATATTTCCTCATGGCTGAGTTATTGTACTGCCTTTTAAGTTATTTTTCTTCCATATTCAGCTATCAAAGCAACTACTAGAGGAACGATGGGCGAAATCATTCGCAAATTGATGGCGTGGAACGGTAAGTGAAAAGGAATTTTGAATTTAAATCAAAAGGTTCCAGCGTTACAATTTGCGCAAAAAAATATCTAGAAGTATAAAAATGTATGAAATGATAGCACTTCGCGTTAGTTTTAGTTACTGTTTACATGCGCCAGGGGCTCTAATCTATTTTTCGTACATTGTGGTGTCGAAGCTGACTGTTAGCTCGTATTTGTCAGATAATAATGCTAAGTTTGCGGAAATCAGTGGACGAGATTGTCCCAGAATTAGAAAAAATTACACTGTAGAGAAAACCTATACTCAGCAAAGGAAAAATTATAGATTTAAACTGACGTGGTTTTGACCCATTTTTGTTTTACTTATGCGGTATTACACACGTTTAATTTTATCAGAAACTCCGACTATTGCTTCGGTCACATCCGGTGGCCTTCATCATGGAGACAAAGCTGAGAACAAAGTGCGCGCGGCCTCGTGTTGCTTCACACAAAAGCTTGCTTGCTTCCGGACGTAGCCGAAACTATAGTCGGAGTTTCCGATAAAATTAAACGAGAGTAATCCCGCATAAGTAAAACAAAAAATTATAGATATAATATATAGACAGTCTACCATATTCCTAAAATGTGACTACAATAATTTGAATTATTTATTTACTAGCTTCTGCAATTACCGTTTTCCTTACCCCATGCACTATTGGTTACAAAAATGTAGCTATACAGAAATCAAATAAAAATAATATTGATTCTACTAATATCTTATGGTAGCTGAAGGCTTTCTTGGTATGGAAACGTCGTCTTTTCGTTAATATTTAATTAATTTTCTTCGAAGAGTATAAATAGCAAAAGCTACGCCCATCCAAAGTCGTCAAATTAAAAGTTTGCTTACCTTCTTTCTTAAATGAAACGTTTTAAAACTGCTTAAGTTTATTTACAACTTTATTATTTAATTTTTCAGTCCTGTTTTATCAGGTTTCCTGCTATTAATATAGCATGATCCTTGTCGCAGTTGTTAAATACTTTCTAATTTCACTGACGTAACTTGCAGCAGAATTCTACCCTACTTGAGTTCACTTGATTTGTGGACACCTAATTAAATGGTATCACCTATTATAGGCTACCCTTAATAACAAATCCACCTTTATTCTCCACATCCCACAGTTTATAGGAAAGCAGCTACGTTATAATTGCAGGGACGCTGAAAATATATATTTTTGGGGAAATAAATTCAGAATTAATTGTTCTGTTTCACTTTGTTCAACGGAATAATGGGAAAGAGACGATTTAATGCGTTCCAATTCCTCCCCAAATCTTAATCTCCTCTTCTGTTTTATTTCAAAATTATGTCGTTAAATTAATGTACTCGCTTAATAGAAACACAACAATGACGTTTCACCACTTGAAAGTATTCTTCTTTATAAGTGAATGAACAAAGAGAAGAAACAGTTCATCCAATATTATTTTACGTAGTAAAATAAATTAATTAAAGGTGGGTATTTTAGAACTGATACTTAAATCGGAATCGATATAATATATGTAACGCTTATGTTTCAAAAATGTAAACAGTTCTTGAATATCAAATCCATACAGAAATTTTGTAGGAAAACATTCTTTTAGTCAATTCGAATTGTTTCCGTATATACTGTTTACATCTACATGTACTGGGAGTTGGGACACTTCCTGGCGTAAAACTGCGGCAGTAAAAAAACATCGAGCGTGTTAAATGTTAATGTTTGACAGGGAAATCGTGGGGAAATGAAAAATGAAATTGCCTGATAAAAAAATCAATATTTTTAGGGAAAACAATGCATAGTTGAACCGGACATCGGTCATTTGATTTTCATACGGTTGTTTCGGAATTTCAGATCTTTTATTAGTATCATTCGCGTGCGGAATGAGCGAGGGTCGTTTGCCGCTTTGGTGAAGTAATTGTAGAGCTCCCTTTTGTAGTCACGCAATCGCGTGTCGGGATCGTCCGACCTGCCTCTCTATTCGGAACCGCTCGATTCGATTCCAACGGCTTTATTGCTTTCATCCGCCGCCCGGCGCCCGTACTGCATCGGCAGACCAAGATTCCGACACGATTTTTCCGGAATAACTAACAAGAGCCTTTCGGAACGGCCCGTCCGTCAGACCGACCTCTTTGAACCCCATTCGATAAATTGTGTGAAACGTTTCAATTGCTGGAAGCTCGATCTTTTTCATGTTGGTCAGTTATAAGTTTAAATATAAATAGTGGTGTGGTTGGTATAAAATTCGTTGGATAATAAAACGTATTAACTAATTTAATGCTCTTCAGGCAGTCTCGTAGATGCGATGCCTCATTTAATTAGATTAGCTACCGTTAACTGCGCGCAAAACAACTTCTTACAAGTTATACCTTTCTATCTATCTAATCTAATACCTTTAAACGAGCAAGTTTTGTATATAATGGTTTCGCATTTTTTTTTAATGCATATTATGGAAAAATGGAGGGTATTAATCATGATGATGTTTCTAACGACATAATTGATATTAAAAAAAAAACTTTTTTTTTCTTTTTTCGCGAATCGAAAAAATCTTATAGTAACCTCCAAAATAAATACTACAGTACGTTTATATTTAAATTAAAACTACACTGTTAAAGGTCACGCACAATACTTTATTCAGTGGTAAGTACTGTTGTCTTCTTTTTTAAAATAACGCAACAATTTTAATCCCACTAATTATTACAATAAATTAATTGTACGAATTACAACGTTGACACGTAACAGTCATTTTATTGCTGCGCTAAACGCGACACCGTGTATTACTGAATATTATCTGATATGAGCTACCAAAACACGCTCCGCTTATGCGCTCACGCTAGCAAGCTAGCAATGCGCTAGCTAGCTTTTATATTGACATGTTTCTATACTTTGACATTTTATTTTTTATTCCATTGACATGTAATCAGTGTTCTAAAACTCTTAAATGTAATGATATTACGGAATTTACTTGTAACATTAGTGTTATCAATAAAATATTTGTATTTGTATTTTGTAGCTTTATGAGCGACTCGATTCAAGATCTCAAATCTATCTAATAGTTATCTGTCTAACATTCAATTTCATACAAAAACGCTAATGCTGTGAAAAATCAAGCAGTAGTGTAAACATTACTGTGTTCCCGTATGAAGCACACTGTAGCTAGCGAGTTTACTGGACTGTTGAGGCTAACCATCGAAAGTCTCAAAGTAATGAGCGCCAAAGCAGCGATGCCCTGTTTGTTAAGCAAAGTTTGCTGTATTCAAAGTTCTGTGTATCTCTGCAACGATCATGGGCATGCGTTATCTCTTACCATCAGGAAAACGTTTCGACCGTCTTATTACTTTTACATTAAAAAAAATGAGGTTCAAAGAGTTTTACTTTAAACTATATCAGTAAGTGCGTTCTATATGTCGCAGACAATTTGTATAACTCGAAATATGCCGAAAGCAAATTGACAACTTGTCCAATGTTATAATTTCAATATTGATTGTTATTGTAGGATGACCATATTGACCATCATAAAACACAGGTTGAACTAATTTATACTTTATTCTAGCAATTAGGTACTAAGACTTAAAATAAGATTAAATTAATATGTGCTCCTTTAAAATATTCAACATTTGAACTGATAACATGACATATATTACGATAATAATTAAAAACTTTTTTAAACAATAAGTATGTTCGTATACTTAGATTTGACGTGGCAATTTGTAAGCAGCGTTTGTATTGTCCATCAAATGTTGTGACATTTTATATAATGACAAGGCAATTTACAATTTTCCTTCGGCATATTTAAAAACTGCGAGTGTTTATAAACGCCGTTTGTAAAAATCATACAAATTGCCTGCGAGATATACATACATATATTGTCGTTTGCGTCTCGTCTCGTAATATTCGAGATTAATTACTTGTGTTGTGTACACGCTAATGTTGTCGGAGGATGATGCGGTGCCGTGACGAGGGTCGCCCGACTGCTCCATTTGTGACAACTTTTCAAACTATCATGCAAATATTTTCAGACTATTTTTAAGGCTAGCACTAACATAGGCATCGCACAATTAATTGATTTGCAAACAGTAATGTTAAGCTTATTTAAATTCATTTTAGACGTTGAAGTTTCGCAAAAACAAGTGCAAAAAGTTTTTAGATGTCAAAAAAGTTATATAAAATTCAAAAGAAATTATACAAGTGTCAATATAAGGTAAATCTAAATGTCAAAATAATAAGATATACAATTATACAAATGCCAAGAGCAAATTGTCAAATAAAAACATTTTGATGTCATAATCAGTTATCTACAATACAAATGTCAAAATCGTTATCGGATTTTTTGCCCCTGTCCCATTGGTCAATTAAATTCTCAGAATATGTCATGAAAGTTGTCATGGTTATTTGCCAGTTGTCACAAAATATGTCAAATTCAGGGTTGACGGCAAGGAGTGCATTAAAGTGGAGGCGAGCGCGAATCAGGGGAAACATAGAACGATACGATTATAATTCACGTGGAATAGGTTGTGCCGTTGACCACACCTGCTAGTCAGCGCCCCGGCTCCGTCTGGGACGGAAATCGTGCTGATATGACCATAACTTACCTGATGTTAAGTGATGGTGTAGTCTAAAATAGCAAACAAGCCTGGAATGGAAACTGGCTCATAAGTAAGAAGAGGAATATACGTTTATCAGTCAACGCTCACATGATATTTAGGTAAAAGACATTTAGCTTCCACATAATTAGTAGTTATTCTTACTTATATATACCTGCTTACAAATTTTTTCACCGAACTGTTTGACCTCGCGGTATCTGTATTTTTTATAGTTCACGGGCAAATTAACTGCATCATATTCCAATTTAAGAATTGTATTTATATAAACTTCATGCAGAGATAATTTCACGAAGATCAAATCAACCGTACTTACGTAGGTATATTATACCTATTATATAAGTAACTGTAGGTATATATATTTTACATCGTCCTACCATTCACAAACATTAGCCATGAATGGTGCTGTGTGAAATATCAAGCCAGACCATTAATCCGTTACAGTGTTAAGAAGTAACAACGAACAAACATAAATACACATAGACAAGTTGTTTTATTATTGTCATTTAATGTGTTCAACTCAAATTTCGGTTAAAGTTGTTACCTATATTGACAGTAGCGACCCGCCCCGGCTTCGCATGGGTAGTAAGAATGGGTTTAGTAAGCTATCCTTAAGAGGAAAGCAGTCAACTGAGACATTTGAAAATTAGGAATTTCACCAAGCTATTTCTGTCGCGCCGCACGCAGCACCCGCGTACATACTGAGCGAAAGGGACAACTGCACCTCGGGCTCATTAACCCGAAATAAAATGAGCAAAATCGAGGTTTTGTATTCCTTTGTTTCCTCCTCCAAATTTAGACCGATTTTAGTATTTCTTTTAACAAGTAAATAAGAAGGATTTGTACTTTGCCTGGGCGTTTTATTTTTTTAAGATTATGTCTATGAGATAGGGAATTTGGACGTTGAAACACAGCGTTGAAACTAGGTAAATTTTAATATTTTTGAAGATTCCTAGCTCTTATAAAAAAAACATATATCAAAAAATCAAAACAGAGGGGCATGAAACTAGCAAGTATCTACTTCCTATCTAAAAATTATTGCTCTAGTATTAAAATCCTGGAAGGAAAATGGGGAAAACGTTTGTATGAAGAAAATGACGACTTGTTTCCTCTTAAAAGCTATGCCACCGCGGACTTTTTTGTAGATCGATAAAAGAGGAATATCCCACCATCCATTATTTTGTTATATCTTATTTATAAATGTAATTTATTTGATATCTCAAGTTTTTTTTTAAATTGTGAGTTAGATATAATTGGTTAGAATAGTCGTTTTTATCAATATATAAATTTAATTTAATTTAAAATGGTCCAACCTGTCAACTATAAAAAAAATCACAAAGTATTCTTTATATCCATTATTGCCGTAAATTACAAAAACTTTCTCCCAGTGAACTTCATTTCAATTTCAATGAAGTGAATCATTCTATTGCCGAAGATTTAGCGCAGCCCTATAAAAAGGTCAAATACCTTATCCGTGACGAGAATAATTATGGTGGGCATTATTTCTCTTCGCTTTATTCGCTACCATGAATTGTACCTGAAGAGATAGGTAAGCGAAGGTACGAGAAACATCCCAATACCTCACAAAACTTTACGGGATGCATAACAATAGACTCGAATATCGTATTATCTCCCTTCCCGAGTCTTAAACGGTTTGATTTATTACGCCTAAACTCATCTATTGCTCCAGTTTGTAGGCATCAATTGAGATTAAAATCAATTGGCAGATTTACGAAATTCATTAAGGTAAATGTAAATCTTGGTTAAAATTGCCTTATACCAGCTGATACATTTCAACTTGTAATAAATTGTTGTCAAAACAGATGTTTTTTTAAAATATTTGTTACCTCGGAAACTCCGTCATTTATAAACAGCCATTATAAAGGAGGCGCTGCCGGTGAAGGAAAACATCGTGAGGAAACTGTAGCATGGTTGTAGAGTACTTTCTAGTACTCGACTGGCTAACTACCACTCTCAAGTTGAAAATCTATCTCCAAGCATCGAACGGTGTGTTCCGGTAGACTCACTTCAGAGCCAGTTCCATTCCAGACAAGATGTTTTTACAATCTTCGATCACATCAGTTAAGCTGTGGTCAAACACATACCCTGTCAACCTTAAAAAAAATATTATAAAAAAAGTAGTTTCCTCAAAAAATTACCAAGAACTAAATCGTTTGTATAACTAAACGATTATAAATTGTCTACTTTATTCCAGAAAAGTTTGTTACAAGGGTCTTTAACAAAAGGGTTCCATTGAAGTTTTTGATGAAAATATTTTCTACTTTAGGTCACATTAAGGATTACGCTTTAATCTTGAGACTTTATTATTTGCTTACATAAGAACATCTTTTTTGACCTTATTTATAAGATAGAAGTCAAAGTAGAGCTATAAATTGAAATTAATTTGAATAGATTAAAACTAAAACGAGACTTTCATTGAAGATAAAACCTTCTCATTAATCTTAATAGTTTTAATATCTACATTGTTATGAAGACATCTTTGTGAATTATTTTTTAAATCTTATACTTACCCACGCATAACTCAACGCCTATGGTTTCAAATTTAAAACAAATTAGCAATGTTTTTTTTGTTATAGCTGACAGGCTTGGTGTTTGACCACAACTCACCTGATATTAAGTGACGGTGTGGTCGAAGATGGTAAAGCACACCTAGCCTGGAATGGAACTGGCTCTCAAGTGAGGCTGCCGGAACACACCGTTAGATGCTTGGCGGCAGATTTTCAACTTGAGGGTGGTAGCTAGCCAGCCGTGTACTGAACATCAGGTGAGCTGTGGTCAAACACCTAGCCTGTCAACCATAAAAAAAAGTGAAAATTATGTCGTCAAATAGGCTAAAATATCCAGCAAAAGAAAAAATAAGACTAATGTGGAGTAATGTGAACTTCCCATTAATCCGGCATGACCTAGTTTTTAACAGTGTCGGTTTAATGACACTATTGTAAAACAAAAACGTATGGTTAGTTAAAAAAAATTACTATTAGTGCATGTAGATTGAAATCTGTAAAGAGCGAACGATGTATTCTTGCAGCTCCACTTGAGAGCCAATTCCTAATTCTGATTAGGGGCGTTAACCATGATACAGTACGTAGTCATGATAGGTTTCGTATATATTTTATAGCAGTAAAAAAGAAACATTAATCTTGATAATTGATATAGAATAGTACGCTTGGGATCTATGAAGCCGAAAGAAGCTAGTTGTAATCATCATTTTGAACAATTTTTACTATGAACAAAATCAAAAATCTTGCATAAAATATCAGCTGCACTATAGAAAAACTTCGTCGACCATTGACCAAATTTTAGAGCAGCTGAAAACCAAGTAAAAAAACCGGACAAGTGCGGGTCGGACTCGCGCACCGAAGATTCCGTACAAACCTGTAGTTATATAAGTAAAAGTTATGGTAAAGTTATTTTATGGTAATTTATGGTTTTCGCAATTTTTCCATTATCTGTGCTATAAGACGTTGCTTCGTACCAAATTTCAAGATTCTGAGTTCACGGGAAGTACCTACCCTGTAGGTTTTGATTGCGAGTGTCGAAAATTTACAGCATAAACGGCTGTATCTTTTGATTGTGTTGACTTAGAAGTTTGATTTTTTCACAGTTCTAAGTGACAGTAGAACTGAGTATTTGATATGAATTTCGGCTTGATAACTGAGAAAAAAGGTCTTGACAGACAGACAGACGGACAACAAAGTGATCCTATAAAGGTTCCGTTTTTTTCATTTTGAGGTACGGAACCCTAAAAAAGGATAAGAAATAAAGTAAACATATACGAGTATTTATACACTCTCTACATTTTATCTGTCGTAATGAACCCAAATAAATTATTTATCAAACTATTAACCCCCAACTCCTTGTTTGTTGTTGTACTTCAGTACCGTCCACAAAACTCGGTAACTAGATGTTTTTGGATCCTAAGCAAACAAATCACCCAATCGACGTCGACAAATTGAGGCGACTAGCAACCGCGCAAAAAGTACTGTTATCAAACATCATCTATAAATAATGTTCGTCTATGTAATAAAGTTATCGTGTGGGGCGCCTTAAAACTCAATATACCGACGATAAGATTTGCGGCAACGTTTGGCAGCCCAGTTGGTAGACCGTATAGCTTCCAACCTCGAGGTCCTCGATTCTAATCCTACGGCACGCACCTCTGTCTTTTCTATACGCTCATTGTCACTGACTTCAAATATTGAAGGAAAACATCGATAGAAAACCCTACCTTATGGCTTTACCCTTCTCACAACGAAAAGAAGCCTTGAAGTTTATAAAAATAAGCTGACAATGGCTGGAAGCAAAAAATTGGAGATTAATTTGAGTAACGCATCTTTAGGAAGATATATGTAGGTTAAAAAACGGACTATGATATTGATCATCATAGTAATTTAAGGATAGAACCGTCAAAAACTAGCGATGCTTATCCCTTCACGAAAAAGGTTTGACAGTTTATTTTGTGTCGAAAGATAAGCCATGAGTACAAATATTAATGAGCTGTAACACAATTGTATTGAATTCAATTGAAAAATCGTTTCCTAAGGCAAGCGTGCATCATCGTAGACCGCAACTTCGTTTAACATCAAGCGACATGGTGATCAAATACAATCTACTTTATAAGAAAAAAAGATAAAATTTACAAACGCTATTTTAAATTGGGAACTTATGTGATCTAATTCCACCCTGCTCAATTTGTTATTCGACCGCCAGGAGCTCTAAAAAGCGTCATTGTTTCATTGTCTGTATTCCAAAAACATGAACAAAACGGTTTGATACTATTTTCATCATACGAACCGCTAAACAGTGGAAGTTTACGCCTGAGTGGGTGTTCCCCGATAGATACAATCTAGGTGCCTTCAAGTCGTGAGTGAATAGATTTCGTCTAGTTAAGCGTGCGCCATCGTAGACCACATCTTCGCTAACATCAGGCGAGCTAATGGTCAAAAGCCTTTTTTTAAATAAAACATTTGATACTTCATTACGGCTATAACTGATTTTCTGTGATTGGCTCATACTGCACCTATTTGCAAGATCAGTTTTTTAAACTTACATGCTGGATACTTACACATTGAATTTAACAACCCTTCATTTTCTATAACCTAATACCTTTAAACGAGCAATTGTTGTATATATATATATATAGATATAATCTGAATCTAGGAAACGGCTCCAATGATTTTCTTGAAATTTAGTATGCAGGGCGTTTCGGGGGCGATAAATCGATCTAGCTAGGTTTAATTTTTAGAAAACGTCGTTTTTTCCGTGTTTTCAGCCGATCAAAGCTCGGTCATCCAGGTACTAATCTAATCTAATACCTTTAAACGAGCAATTCTTGTACATATATATATGTATATATATAATCTGAATCTCAGAAAAAGCTCCAACGATTTTCATGAAAATTTAGTATGTAGGGGGTTTCGGAGACGATAAATCGATCTAGCTAGGTTTCATTTTTAGAAAACATTGTTTTATTCGTGTTTTCAGCCGAGCAAAGCTCGGTCATCCAGGTACTGTTAATTTTTATTGCCTCAATATACAAAGTAAAAGATTCGGGTTACTCTTAGCTGAAAAGGGGTGTTATACTCAACATGAATATGTTTTTGTATTGATAAAGCAGTGAAATCATGATAATTAAATCAGCTGCTATATACATAAAGGAACATTGATCCTTGGCCAAATTTGTGAATAAAGTTAATTTTTTTCCTCAATTTCAGATTTATTCTCATAGTAACTACATTTTTTTATGGTGATAAGCACAATAAGTCTCTTCCAGTTTATTACTCCCCAAGCTTATAATCCTTTACACGGGATGGAATTTTCATTACAATTGTTTCACCTGGAGTATCAAACAAACATTAAATCTTTTCGTCTCATAAAAATATTTCAAAGCAGTGACTCCGAAAAACATTGTTTATAGAATAAAATTACCATTTCACAGATTCTCATTACCCCAAACAAAAGTAAGAAAAGGTAACCGCTAAAAATTAATAAATCATCCAAAATGCCTGGCCGTTTCACGTAATAACAGACAGTATTTTTTGCCCCTTCTGTCTAAAGAAAAATTATGATTTATATCTGCTGGAGACTGGTAAATAAATAGTATCATTAAATAATACGCATCGGCCTTGGAATGAATGTAAATGAAACAAAAATCATGTTTAATAGTCATATAATTTTGGAGCCAGTGGCATAATTAGTAAGCTGAAGTGCCAGTCACTTTACTCGAAGAACTGATAACTGGTGGGGTAGACGAGTTCTAGAGTCGAGACCATGTGTAGTACAAGCTTAGTGTAGGACACCCTGCTGCCAGGTGGTGTGATGACCTGCGTAAAGCGGCGGGCCTGCAGAATACTGTCGACCGAGCTCAGCGGTCAGACTTACGTTCAACAGGAAACAGCAAAATACACGATTATTATGGATAAATTTGCCGTGGTGGTGCCGGCGTAAGAATAGTACCCCACCCTCTCTACCCGTAGTTGACGTAAGAGTCGGCTAAGGGATTTAATACGGAAGATGGGCAGCAGCGTCTTCCTTGAACAATCACATCTAAATGCGCTCGCCAACCCGCCTGCCAAGCGTGTCGAGTATTGGCAAAACCCTTCCCCAGGACGAGGCCTATGTCCAGCAGTGGACATCCTATGGCTGATGATGTGATGGATAAATTAAAAAATACGCAAATACCAAACAATATAGGCAAATGCAAAATAAGTTTTGCTTGTGTGTTCTCTAGAATTGTAAGTTGCCCTTTGAAATTTGACAAAATACACTATTATTATTATTCTTACGAATGACGATAATATTATTTCGAATCGCCTATTCAATTATCACAAAGTAAGTACAATCAACTGAATTGAATTGAAACCTGTATTTTTGGGCCACAAAGAGATTTACGGAAACCCTAAAACGTAATTCACCAATCCGTATCCATCCAATCGTTTGGTGAAACTCTTTTATAAGTGCAAGTATGTTACCGAATTACCACAATCTTTATAGCATGGTGGTAAGGTACTTTATAGTACCAGCCAAGTACAAGTTGAAAATCTGCCGTCAAGCACCTAACGATGTGCTCCGTCAAAGTAACTTAAGAGCCAGGAGAATTCCAGGCTTGGTGGGCTTAGCTCAAACACAACAATTTTCATAAGGGATATTTTTGCATCGAGAGTAATTTAATAGAAATCCTCTAAGTGTGTGTGTCTTGTTTAAAGATCTACTGATTAAAGTCCGAAAATTTACAAACTCTATCTACCTAAAATCGAATTTGATCGATTGTAAGTTTACGTAACTAATTTAGTTCATTCCTAAAATTAAATTAAAGGTTAGCATGAATTGTTTAATACTACTTAAAAGTTCTCTCGAATCAATAACTGAGAGATCGTGAAAGTTCACAAAGGAAATCGCTGAACTCTCTCCAGTTCTCGGAAGTAAAATGTTGTTTTTCTGTGTCCAAAGAGTTTCAAACAATACATAAATAATTTGTTGAAAATTAGGCGTAAACAATAGAAAATGTATTTTCATTCGCCGATAGAAAACGTATTTACTCGTATTACAATAATGTATTTATTGAAATATAAGTCCAATATCAGTAAATAGGCTATCATATACCCTTGGCACCTTGAAATTTTAACTTTTTTTAAATAAATTATCTGGACATATTTAATAATTTACGTAATTCACATTTCTGAATTTTTAACTATTAACATATAACAATTTTTAACTATAGTACCTGGTTGACCGAGCATTGCTCGGCTGAAAACATGGATAAAACGACGTCTTCTGAAAATGAAACCTAGCTAGATCGATTTTTCGCTCCCGAAACCCTCTGGACACAAAATTTCATGAAAATCGTCTTATATATATACAAGAATTGCTCGTTTACAGGTATTAGATTTTTATGCATGTCGTCGTCACATATAAAGTAAAAAAAAAAAAACTTGAACAGAGTGAGTTAAGTGAACATAATATTTTGCACAACAATTTCATATAAAATATGTATTATGAAGTACACAGAGAAAGTGTTTTCACGAGGCACAAGTACATAAATTGATACACTCGCAAATTAAAATGCGAGCCTGTCTAAAAACAATCACATTATATTTGTGCATTGAACTACCCAAGAATTAAATAAATATTGATATACATTTCACTCAGCGCTATCTAGCCCCAAACTAAGCAAAATTTTTACTCTATAGGGACCAGATAGCTAAAAGAATACTTATATACTTTTTTTTTAATAAATACTTACTTATAATACATACAGAACATCCAGACTCAGAACAAACATATAGTGTGTCACACAAATTTTACTCCTGCGTGGTAATTGAACCCACGCCCTTCAACTATTGAACCAGGACAACAATCAATGGAGGTAACAGAGAAGTCAAAAAAACTGTTAATAGTTTTTTACTAATGTATTTTACAGTATGACTCTGCTGTAAGTACAAAAAGTATTTAGATAAAAATAAAAAAGCCAAGTATTGTATATACTTGGTATACTGTTATTGATACTGTGGATTCATACTTTTGCGCCTAAAGCCATACTGATCCGAACCAATACAAAAGTAGGTAACGTATTACTTACCTATTCAGTATTTCCGTATAAAACAAAAATATTGAAAGCGGCTATATTAGCATTCGGTACACGCCTCACTTGGACGTGCCTCGTTTGCCAATATTTGAAACAATGCCAGCCCATGACAAGAAAGCACAAATCAAACTATATAGCATCCATTTAACTATTTTAACTGTCGTTAATACAATTTATCGGAGTTGTAACTATTTCTCTGTGGTATTTTATTATTGGTTCCGAGAACTACTGTACCGACTTAATGGACGGTGACCACGAAGTTTTCGATAACCATTCAATCGCGGGAAATCTGAAAAGGTTTTCAAAACAATTTTTCCGACTCTGCTGTTGACAACCGTTGTATTAAAACATTGCAAGTTTTAAAAGCTCTTCACGTTTTAATGGTTTTAAAAATTCGAGGCTGAACTTTATTATATTTTTATTATTGAAAAGCTGTGGTAACATCTACTTACTATATAATCTTTAGGTTGTGGAATCGATACTGATCCCGTACTATCTTTGATATCTTTGAAATTCATATACGCAATTATACAACTATATTAACAATTCATACAACTGGTGCAGAGAAAGATATACAAAACAAGGAATTCTGTGTCCCTCGAGGAGATCATCAAAAGAAAAAATTATGAGTCAACTAAACTAAATGATTGCTCTATAGCTGATTTTGTCATACACGGTGTTGTTTGTGGTAATTTTTTTAAACGAAATCAATTTCGTTTTGTGTTACTAAAGTCTTAATATATTATCTAAGTAATTTAATATTTGTCGAGTACTGAATAAGATATACATATGCACGGGTCTGCAGTTAAGCTGAATGAAGTTCTAGTTCAGATCGCAGCATCTAATATACGTATAGTATGTCACATGCTTTGAGAAGAAATGCATCATACATCGGTTCAACGTGATGGAAAATCACCCAATCACCCAGCAGTGGAGTATTATAAGGTAGGAGTACATACAAAAACTCAGAATTTTTTTATGCCTAAGTGTAGATTTTTATATACTCGTATTTTCATTCTGTTAGAAGGTTACAAACATCCGAGTTCGAAATTACTTAGTACATCGCGAGTTTTCAACGACCCACTTACAACAATAATTACCTAAAGCTTTCTGGTGAAATAGTTTCGAAATTACAGGGCTGTTCTCTTTTCTGTCGAGTATAAATAAATGCCTATAATTGACATGATAATAAGTATTATCTTGTGTATATCGTGCTTATATAATTATGTTTATCAGGTTTATACCTAATCACGCACAAAACACAATGAATCAGTTTTGTTTATTAACCTCGACGTTTCGACCATGCTACAACTGCCGCGGTCACGAACTGACTAAAGAATTCGGGTCGTCAAAGAAAAACCGGCCAAGTGCGAGTCGGACTTGCGCACCGAGGGTACCGTACAAACCTGTAAGTATATAAGTAAAATTTATGGTATTTTTTTATTTTTTTAACGGTAATTTATGCTTATCGCCATATTTCCTTTATCTGTGCTATAAGACGAAATTTGCAGTATAAACAGTTGTATCTTTTGATTGCGTTGGCTTAGAAGTTTGATTTTTTTACAGCTCCAAGGGACAGTAGACCTGAGTACCTATTTGATATGAAATCCAGGTCCTCCACGCGTTTCTGAGAAAAAGGTTCTTGACAGACAGACAGACGGACAACAAAGTGATCCTGTAATGGTTCCGTTTTTTCCTTTTGAGGTACGGAACCCTAAAAATGAGGGTTTTTGGTGGTGGCATATAGAAAAAAAATAAAGCGCTAATGTTAATAATTACATCATGCCTAACAATGCTAATAAGTAATAAAAACATACTGTTACAATGACGCTTCGAAACATTTAGTTTTTTTTTTTCCACAACCTAGGTGTTTGACTGGGGCTAACCTTTTTTATGCACATGTAATCAAACGAACGAGACGATCTTCTGATGGTAAGATATAACGCATGTACACAGCAACAGTACCCAGAACTTTAGTAACAAAGCAAATTCCAGGCCATCGCTGTTTTTACGCTAATTACTTTGAGACTTTAGATTGTTAATCTCAACAGCCCAATGATTTCGCTAGCTGTTTTCGCTAGCTACCTTCACAAAGTGATTTATTACACTACTGCTTGGCGCTAAAATATCTGGTGTTGTAATAGTGCCTACCTAGATGACCCCTACCACCAAGTGAAAATGTAGTTTTAAATTATAGATGTCTTTTTTTTTTTATTATAGATAGGCTTACGTTTTACCGCCATCTCACCTGATGTTAAGTGATGATGCGGTCTAAGATGGAGCACGCATACCTAGAAGATACCGATTCACTCTCGACTTGAAGACCCCCAGATTATATCCATCGGGGAACACCCACTCAGGCAGTGCATTCCACTGTCTAGCAGTCCGCACAATGAATGTGGAATCAAATCGTTTCGTTCGAGTTTTTGGAACATCTACCATGACACGATGTCGCTTTTTTGAGCTTCTGGCTGTCCGATAGAAAAATGGACATGGGGGAATCAGACCATATCGCTTTATATCTATATATTTTTGTTCGCAGACCTGTACATCAAGCTAGTAAAACCTACGAAAATTCTACGGTGTAGATGAGGCAAAATATGGCTTATAGACTTCAATAATCAGCGTGAAACTTTATGTTTAAGCCACATGTCGCATCCATGAACCCATACGGCCTATTTCAGGAAGCCGCAAAACTCAAATCCCTGCTTGAAATGCGAGATCACGTCGTCTTGAGATAAAAGAAAACTTACGCATAAAGATTATGAAATCGGGAACATTCGCAAACCTTACGAAGTTTCCAGACATTGGTTGCTATGAAATTCTATGAGACAAACCACAGACTTTTCACGTTTGCTTATATACCCTAAATATACAGCTCAAAGAGGCAAACTGGAAAAGAAAGAATTAAGATCGATATCCACAGAATAACCGATGAAAGGTTAGCAAAACGTTGGTTCAACAGCATGCAAATGACTCGGTTACAAAATGACGACCGTGATTTATTAAAAAAAATATCCTGAGAAGTTTAACTCATTAAGTAAAGCTTACATTATGAGAACTGAATACCATTTATGGTATATTTATTTTGGTAAATATATACAGATTAACACAGAACAAACATTTATGATTGTTACTTAAATGTTTTCCCTGTGTGGGAATCGAACTCACACCCTACACTTGAAGTGGAGCTATTAACAAATGAGCTATCAGAGCTGTAAATTTTGAACATAAAGATGCCATAGGAAAAAAAATCGTGTTTAGTCGCCAAATAACCAGTACTAATAAAAACCACCCAAAGAAACGTATCGTGATTTATTAGTTAAAGTATAACCCTAAAGATTTAAAGCAATTTGTTTTTACCCGAATGCCAAGGTAGGGTTATGTTTTTCGCGCGTATCTTGTATGTTGTATGTATGTAAATTTCTTTATTACCTCATATCTTCCAAACAGCCGAATTAAGTTAGGACAACTAAAGTATCGTTAGATTCGTCTCAATAACCCAAGTGTCCTTAGAGGATGGATTTAAAAAAACGGTGGATTTTTGGCGCGAAATAGTTATTACTATTTCGCGTCAAAATATCCTGATTAATTGGCAAATTTTTGTTATTAACCTATTCGTAAATAAAAAAATACCTAAACCTATCAAGTATATAGTCTAATAAAGACAATAAAAAGAGGATTAGGAAAATATATATAAGTTATATGTTTAAATTTAATTAGAAATAAGAAATTTGTTTTAAAAGTTTTTTTCCTTTAATTATAGCTATTTTAATCGCTAGGAAAATGCATTGTTTTTTTTTTAAATATAAATAGGCTTACGTTTGACCGCCATCGCACCTGATGTTAAGAACACACATCACAGAATATCTGATTTTCACATGATGAGTAACAACGAACTCTTTTCAAATGTTTAATTTAAAGAATCGTATGGCAAATAATATAAATCAATGTTATAAACATGTCACAGCTGTCTAGGTAAACATGCATGCAGCCCGAACCATTTGTTTTCCTCCTATACAGATGTCTAAGTTCGCTTATTTAGCTTTCGTACTGTAAACAAGGTTTGTTACCGTATAGCATAGGACGTCGTAAGTGGCCCAGTTTCAGCTTTTACTCGTATCTAACAATTGTTTCTGTTGCAAGCTTGTGTGACAGTTTAGTGTAACATCAGCAAAGCGCAGTGAATGTCGGAACGAAGTAAATTCTAAGTCAGTCATATCTAGTACGTAGATGCAATATGGTAGATAGTGTTAAAAGTTGTTATAGAGTTATGAAAGTTATTTTTTTTTCTTTCTTTTTATTATTGACAAGCTAGGTGTTAGCCACAGCTCACCTAGTGTTAAGTGATCGAAGATGGTAAAGCACACCTAGCTAGGAATGGAACTAGTTTTCAAGTGAAGCTGCCGAAACACACCGTTGGGTGCTTGGCGGTAGATTTTCAACTTGAGGGTGGAAGCTAGCCAGCCGAATACTAAAAATACCCTACCACCATGCTATGGTTGCGTCACGATGTTTTCCTTCACCGGCAGCTCAAACTTATTGTTGGGGTCTGAACCCACGCCTTTCGGCGTCTGAACCGACTGCGCTAATCACTGAGCTACTTAGCTGCGTACAGCGATTCTTTCAAAACATTAGTATGTAGTACTACTATATGATCTGTAATAAAAGAGTACGTCGTATTCGTGCGAACATATTTTGGTATCATTTCATTTTAATACTTCTCGCTGGGTATAAAAGACATATTATATGATAAAACCATACAACGTAATACTTATTATTATTTAAAATAACTTTCGGTTGACATTCGCAGTTCCAGTGCGCTCAATGTCGTCACAATTTTATTGTATTTTTTTACATTTTTATGTTTTATGATTTTTATTTTATTGTAACTGTATAATTATAATTTTGTTTTATGTATTAAAACGTGTCTTTAGTTAGTTGGATATAAATAAATAATAAAGTTTTGGAGTATTAGTATTATTTGACATATCGCTCATATACATAACAAAAATTGTAGAGATACTTAAGTATTCTTGAAAAAACAAAGAAACTTCTCCGCCGTAGAAAATACCTCCTAAACTTGGTAGTTATGAGAATGAAGTTTTAAATGTGTCTTGTCCCGGGAGACATTCCCAGTCATCCGTGAGAAAGATTTTTACCGTTACGTTTTATCACGTACGTACATGTAAGATTTATCTTACTCAAATTTTCCACGAACTTATAAATATACATATTTGTCACATGTATAAGTAGTTGCTTCCGAATCAGACGTGTTTTTATAAACTATCCTATTGATATGCGTAGGTTTCTTCTCATTGTGAGAAGGGTAAGGTCATAGTTCACCACGCTGGCCAAATACGGGTTGGGAGAACTCTCCCATCTTCGAGAACTTTTTAAAAAATTCTCGGACATATAGGTTTCCTCTAACTGTCATTCCTAAGTTATGTGCGTATTGCCACTGAGTTATATGTTCCTTCAAACGGTGAAAAACATTGTGAGGAAACAGTCACTAATAAATTAAAGTAAATGTAGGATTAACGGAGATGACGATAGTTGATTGACAACTGGTTGTCTGACTGTTGAATTTTATATGAGACGAAACTTCTTAGTATATATATATAATCTGAATCCCGGAAACGGCTCCAACGATTTTCATGAAATTTTGTATGCAGGGTGTTTCGGGAGCGATAAATCGATCTAACTAGATTTCATTTTTAGAAAACGAAAAAAAAAACCAGGTCAGTCATCCAGGTACTATTTAAAAATAGCTCTTACGTACAAATTTTCAAAAGCCTTATTTTTTCTTTGTATCTAAAGATAGAGATTGTATCTTTAGAGAGCAAAGTAACAATACTTTTACAGTCTATCTCAATTAAAGTCAGACAACCAGTCGCCAATCAACTATATATACTCGTATATATACAAGAATTGCTCGTTTAAAGGTGTTAGATATTTGCAGGGGCTCACGGTTGTATTCGTTATTTTATATGAGACGATACTTCTCAGTATTTGTAGTGCCAGGTCCATCTCGTTACAGAAACAGGATTCCGTGGAGTGCCTAGGACTTGCAATCCAGATGTAGGTTTAAAGGGCTCCTATTCATGCGTATTAACACTCACCTTCACTGCCCGTGTTGCCCAACTATCTAAAATTTAATATTACCCTACCAACGCTGCTTTGGATATATCTAGCAATGAATAAACATTTACTTTTTAGTTTTTCAGGTATAAAGTTCTTGTAGACTCCTAATATAAAGACATATAGTCAGACACGACATAAAATCACTACAATATGACATAGGAGGATATTTGTTTTATTTATTTTCATTCAATGTAGGGTTGCTTTTGACCACCATCTCGCCTGATGTTAAGCGAAGATACGGTCTACGGTGAAGAAGAAACCGATTCACTCGCAACTTAAAAGCACCCCGATTCTATCTATCAGGGAACACCCACTCGGGCAGCAAATAGAGGTAGATAGGTAGGTCAAGTAGTTATAGTCATGATTATGTAGTCAGACACGGAACATAGAATGATTATGTAGAATATTCAGTATAGTAAGTAGCCTACTTTTCACGTTCGTTAGCTACTTCAATACCATTAGTGGAAGAACAAACATACTTATTTACATCCTATAATGCAAATAAGTAATTGGTTTTCTTTATAAATTCTGTTTTTTTAAGCAACTTTCATTCCGAATCAATCATAATCCTGTTTGATAAAGTACAGATCAAATATCTAAACGTAATTCGCACTTTCACCACCTGGAGGTATAAAATTTCACGGATACCGTAAAAAACGAAACTGACGAAGTAACTTAGCTTAATTAGAAATAATATCTTACGAGCACTTAATTAATTGCAAAATTAAATTATATTCTAAGGTCGATAATGCTGAGGGCAAGCCAAAATTAATTTCATCTGGAGTGCTGCTAAGAACTTTGAGGGGGATATAATAATACCTACTGTTAAAGTTGTTACAGGTGTACAAGATTAGTAAGTATTAAAAGACTCCATGTTATTAGATACCCAGATGAATAATACGGAATAGGTAGATATAAATAACAGCAGAATCGCAAATACATGGTAATTGTAAATATAATTCAGGAAACTGTTTTGTGTTTACTTACTGACGAACGTGAAGCAAATGTTTCCGAGTCTAACTGGAAGAATCAGCATTTATATGTATGTATATTTGTTAGACGGTAAATTGCAATCCGTTCATGGCATCTTTACGAAATATTGTAGAATATTATTATACTCCGTGAAGATATTACCAAACATTATTTAATAAATAAAACCCAATTTGGTCAAAACAATGTCTAACATTATTTTCTTCTACATACATAATAATTAGTAAAGGTATATTAAATAATGCCGTGCCGTGGTGGTGCCGGCGTAAGAATTGTACTCCACCCTCTCTACCCGTGGTTGCTGTAAGAGTCGGCCAAGGGGTGTAATCCAGAAAATGGCAGCAGCGTCTTCCTTGAACAATCATACCTAACTGCGCTCGCCAACCCGCCTGCCAAGCGTGGCGAGTATTGGCAAAATCCCCCCAGGAGGAGGCCTATATCCAGCAGTGGACGTCCTATTATGGCTGATGATGTGTGTGTGTGAAATAATGCCTAACACAGTAGCAATAAAAAGTTAGCAAGATAGTAACTGAGGAATTAAATATAATGTATTAAAATTGCAATGAGTATTTTACTTGTAAATTAATTCTGTTAAGATTATAATAGATGTTTTATATGCAAATTAATTCAGTTAGAATTGCAATGAGTGTTTTATTTGTAAATAAAATACATAATTATGTAAAAATTTTAATAAGTGTTTTATTTTAAAATTAAATATGTTAAAATTTTAATGAGTGTTTTATTACACCCAAAGTGGTTGTCATATTTAAATTTAAAAATAACTCAATAAAGTCATATAATTATAAAATTGATTAATACGAACTAATAATAATCAATTTAATTATACACATTCTTTTAATTTTATTATTACAAGCAATTTCAATTTTTTTGTTTTTTTTTCCATGCAACACAATTTTTATTCTTATTTATCCGCAAAATACAATACCTTATTGTTATTACTAACCTGTGCAAACTCCACTGTTACGCTAAGGCATCCCTTCTACTTTTCATTTTGAAATTCCAAAGCGTTAAGCATTTTATTGCAATTCTTCACCGCAATAAAAATTTAAGAACTAAGAACTCCGCGCTATATGTACATTGTACACTATATCCATCCTCCTCAAAGAATTCTAAGTGGAACAGTCCATTCAACACAAAAAGGTTATCATTTCCCCCATCCAATATAATAGTTTCCTATCTGTTGAAAATCTTGAAACGTTCGTGCCGTTTCGTAACAAAGTGTACCACATTCACTCGGACCATCGGAGACCGCCATATATGTACTCGTAGATGTTAACATGGTCACGCGGGCAGTGCGACGGGTGAACACGTCAGTAATCCCCTTAGTGGGTAACGAAGTAGCCAAGTGCCGGCAGATAACTAGCTATTGCACTTTGGGCTATTTTCAACAGCAAAAAAGCACTTTGGAAGAGCTTTTATAGGGGCTTTATACCAAAGTTAGCTGTCGTCAATGCACGAAAAATGTACAGGAATTTTAGAGTGAATTTTAATAGGCTTAGGCACTATATGTGCTCGTTTAATCTAGTTTTCAAACTTATGGAACTTAATTTTTTAAAGTGACGCTTTTCTGGCGCATGTTTATGTATCTCACATGGGGTTCCCGAACAAGTATTTATAATTCTAACGAAAATTTCAAAAACGTTATATGTACTTACGTTTTACTTTGATAGTTCATAACGAGTTTCAAACATACATACGTTGTCATTTGACAATGGCATTAAGAATACCATTTCACGCCAATTGAACTTGAATTCTGCCGCGTTACATGTTCATGTATAGTAATAATAATGTATAGCTATGATAATTAATAAAAAAAATGTTATATTTTTCATGTTTTTTTATTTTTTTTATTTTAGTGCAAAAAATTATTTTTAAAGCGCAATATTTTCAACAAATTCTTACACATATTGTTGTTCTAGAAAACTTTATAAAGCTTTTATTTAATTTCACACTAGATAAAATAAACAACTTAACAATAGCGCAACAATTAGTGATCTTATCACTAAGAGCGGTCTCTTCCAGGCAACCTTTGTATATAAAGATTTGTTGAAAAGTAAAGAACGGGGTGTTGAGATGACAAATACATACCAATAGATACTTAAATAAATAAAACTTATGTTAAAATGATTCATCTACTCTGAACATCTTCCGAATTATATGTAAACTAAAAATGTTGTTAGGTTTTTTTTTTTTTATGTAACTAATGAGACGAACCAGACGCTCTCCTGATAAGAGATAACGCCTGTCCATGACCATTGCAGCGATACACAGAACTTTGAGTAGTAAAATTAAGTCCAGGGCAACGCTGCCTTGGCGCTCATTACTTTAAGACTATAAATAAATAAATAAATAACCCTTCAAACCGGAACACAGTAATGTTTACACACTACTGCTTGGCGGTAGAATATCTGGTACTGCGGTGGTACCTACCTAGTTGACCTCCTGCTAAGGAAATCTACCACCAAGTAAAGTAGACTGTATGTTAAGTAGACTGCACTTTTCCCATTTGTGCCTATCGCAAATACGTACTTGCTTAATATTCACCCATCCTTGCCCTCGTGCGACACTATACACAACGAAATTGATAAATGAGGTGTCAAAGAGAATGTTCCCGTAAATATTTCCTGCATGGTTTTATGTTGACCCAATTCTTGCCAGAGTTGTTGTACAAATAAGAAAACAAATGTTACTCGTATTCGGAGTTTGAATTAACAAACGTCAAAACTCTAGGAGCCTGCTAATTCCACGTTGTGTTTTGACGGGAACGCGGAAACGGTGCCACGTGTTGCCGAAATACATATATTATTTCCCAAAAACTTACGTTTTTTGAAGTTTTATGTTTAAACGTGGTAGAGTGCGGGAAAATTATATAATGTGATGAAATATAACTTTTCGTAAACACTATAGAAGATTTTAGTAAAGTCGCCACTACTTTACTACGGCATGATCAGACTCGACTAAAACTTTGTGTGACTTTGACTGTCACTAAGAGTGATTTAACTTGATTTTTGATAAAAACTTCATAAATATTGAAACACTTGAAACAGCCTTCAAAAATATCAAAACACTTGAAACAGAAGAATTCCATGTATAGCTTACACCACGGATATTTATATTAATTGTTGTTATACTACTCATGTTTGAATTTTTAGGTCTGGAGGAAAAAAAGCATATGTAGGTTATTAAAGGTGACATAGAAATTCGTATTATACTTTCAAAGGGATAGGAATCACGACAAATTTTGGCAGAAACGTGGAAAAATCATGTCACTACATTATACCATTTTCCAAAAATGCATTTTTGTTTAGAAAGTGGTATTTTATTCCTATAGTGACGAATTATACGCTCTAGTGTGGGCAGTTGATATAATTTGGTCCTGAGACGTGTTGTTCCCAAAACTCGGCAGTGCAGCCACCATTACTTTACTAGGATTGCATAGGAGTGGGCTTGACTATGATTTATTTATAGACTTCGATTATGACTAACACTCATTTTACTTAATTCTGATATAAGAGTCTTGACACTAGCACTTGATACTAGCAGAATGCGATACCAATAAAAAAATATTCAAAACTTGTGTATTTTTGAGTGGTGTATGTATAAAAATTGCGGTGGTTTATTCATAAAGTGCCGCTAGGAGGGAAGGTGATATAATGCGGTTCTACTTCAAAATTTATTATCGTGTATAAGATTATCGTGCTACTTCTAAAACTCCGTCGAAGTTTGTAGTAAAGGCACTACTACTTTACTAGGGTGTGGAACTGGACTCGACTGTGGTTTACTTTACGTGATTTGACTAAGACTCATTTTATCTAATTTTACACAAAGTACAATGCCATAAAAAGGAAAGAAAAGACGAGTATATTAATGAACAGAATCATCAACCGAACAATGCGCTATCAATCATATCTATATTTCGTTATCTATAACATTTTAGCGGGTGGATATCACATCACAGTCATAGAATAGAACATTATTATACAGCAAAACACAAATATGCAAATCTTAAAAAATAAAAACTAAATGATACCATATATTAGCGGCAGTACAGCGACGGTCTCATAGCCTAAAGCTACTTCGTCTAGGCAAGCTTTGGATGGATAGTACAGATGACATAGCAAATATTGTTGATAGTAAAAAAAAGCAATATATAAAAAATAGCCATTTAGGCTAAAACAATGATGGATTTACAATATATGATAGATAGACAAGCAAATGTTTTTCAACACATCGAATTCCGTAATAAAATCTCAGAATCAATAATAAAATAATGACACATGAAACTAAGGTTTGTTCAACGACTAGAACTGCATACGATTAATGACTTCACCATAGTGACCATTCTAACCTATGTAAACCTAGGGCAGACTATCAATTAGTCTCAGAAGCCTTCGGAAGATTACATTGAATCTATTTGTCACTCACCAGACTGTCATGTTAACTCATTTGGTATTAGGTTTGTTTTAGGAGCTGTAGCGTGTAGGTTAGATTCCCAAATATGACAAACATTTATGTAGCGAACCTAGATGTTTGTTATGTGTCTGGGTGTTCGAATTCACTTATTACAAGTAAATATGTACTTACAGAATAAAAATGTTTTTTTAATGGTTTTACAGGTGACATGTACATGTTTGACTAAAGTTCACCTGATGTTAAATGACGGTGTAGTCAAAGATAATTATTACACCTAGCCTGGAATGGAACTGGCTCTCAAGTAAGGCTGCCGGAACACACCGTTAGGTGCTTGACGGCAAATTTTCAATTTGAAGGTGGTGGCTAGCCAGTCGAATACTAGAAAGTACCCTACCCCCATGCTATGGTTTCCTCGCGATGTTTTCCTTCACCGGCAGCTCAAGCTCATTGTTGGGGTTCGAACCCTCGTTAAGTTTTGCTTAGTGAGCTAGACAGCGTTGTATGAAATGTCTTCAAATATTTATTTTATTTATTCATCCTGCAAAACAAAGGTCTTATACCAGCGTACTCTTTCTATTAAACCTATCTCTACTAAAATGTGAACAACTCACAGTTTCCGCAAGTTTTAAGTCACCGAGTGATCTCTGAGAAGAACTACGCTTGCATAGCGGGGCGTAGCTTGTTGATATCGTAGTGGAAAGTAATAATTCGCCAATAACCAAAGGCTAACCTAACACAATACAGCTCAGCCTATTAGCAAACTGAAGTGGTAGTGGATCAAAGTTAGGTAACTTTCAGTTGCCGCAGAACCTATAACGTGTCTGGGACAGGTTTGTTCTAAAGTAAAGACCACAAACCGCCAAATGCAGTTACATACAGAGCTATACTATTGGAGTGTACAAAGCTAAAAGGTCATTATAGTCATCGTTATGAACAACTTTTACAATGAGCACAACTCTGAAATCGCTGCTGCGTACATTTGGTCAAACTTCAACAACCTTCTTCAATGTGGAATGGTTGTTTTCTTTTTTACGATTTTAAAGTTGAGACCATATTAACGACAGTTTAACATTTTATTATAAGTACAATGACTTCGGTTTAGCTTACTATACACCATGTTAATAACCCTGTTTTTTTTTTTTTTATAACTTTTGATCAAGCCCATTTACAGCTTAAATTTAGCCTCTTTACATTTTTTAATAATTTTTAATTACGCTTTATTCATTTATTTGACGGCTGTTTGGTAGTGTCTGCTTCAAGAGCCGTAGGGCGTGTCTTCGATTCCCACTCACTCACTTTGTGGTATTATCAAAAATATTTGTTCTGTGTCTGGGTGTTCTGTATATACTTATTATAAGTATATATATACAAGGTATTTAAGTATTCTATCAGCTATCTGACTTCCATAGTACAAGCTTTGCTTAGTTTGTATATTGTAATAGCTATTGTAATATTGTAATAGCGCTGTGTGTAATATATACAAATAATAAATATTTATTATTATTTTTTATTAATATTTATTATTTGTATTGGATTAATAAATTATAATATCAAATATTAGTTGGTAAGTTTCTTAATACCAGTCTAAGTAACACTGCATTTCTACGCTAACAATTATTTAAAACCGGACAAGTACATAAACAAAATCATTATTATATGCACTAGATTATAATAGATTTATCTTTTATGTCAATAAACAATATCTATTCTGTTAGTTTCCATCCTAAGGTTGTCTGGAAGAAATCGCTCTAGGCGATAAGGCCGCCCTTGTACACCATTTATTTGTTATTGCTGTTGTATTTACGTTTTGTTCCTTTCTTACTCTTTTTTTAAATGTTTTTAATTTTTGTATGTTATAATTTGTTTGGTGTATAATCAAGTTGTATTGTATTTTATTGTATTGTGTATCTATCTTTCTATCTGTATATACAAGAAAATAAGATATGTACAAGATGACGTGATCCGAACACTTACTTCGTACATCACAGCTACAGAGCTTCACCACAATAGATATAAAGTCACTTAGTAGATAAACTAAGATTTACGTAACATGACATAATACGAAAATGGTAATTTTTTTTCCGATTATTATAGAAACGTTACGAAACACTAAGTCATCTGCAGAGCAATCGCGCAATATAGTTGGCCGTTTTAAACACAATCTTTTTGTTCTGAAGTTCCATTCTAGATTTAGAGACTGCGTTCGGCAAGTTCATTTCAGTAAGAACATAAGAGATTATGGAGTAATGATGTACGAACTTAAGAGAGACACGTCACTCTCTCATATATATCTCCAACTGTATATCGATGATAGATAAGGGCCATGCCAAACGAGTCATGATGTTGGGTTTTACTTTTGTGTTACTGCCAACTCTCTTTCATTCAATAGTCATTTCATCAAGCTACAAGGGATACCTAAAGTTAATTCATTAACAAAAATATAATTCGAGGGAACGCGACCGCATCCCCTCATTAAACCTACAGACATAAATCACAACCGCAATACACCCTTATACCGATAAGTAATTATCTTGACCTAGGAATCCTCGGACGGAAGGGCTCCTTTTATTCCATGTTCTACTAATTAAGCATCCATTGTTCCTCATTAATTAATTCACACAATGTGAATAATGGAATATATTTCAACACATTTGTCTTCGCCCAAAATGGAAAAACACGGAAAGGAAAATTATATTTAGTATAATTTTTGTATACCACGGACTTTGGCCTAATTGAAGAACTATGAAATTTTTAGTATATACAAAAGGAATACGCCATTGGTCATTTTAAAAAAAGAGGAAATAAGCGAATAGCGTGTTTTTGTTTCAGTGTTTCTTGATAAAATATATTAAGAAATCCATCGCGTGTATTTGAAGATTTGTGCAATAAATTAATGCATATGACCGCCATCTCGCCTGGTGTAAAGCGAAGATGCGGTCTACTATGGAGAAAGCTGCCTAAAATAAACCGTGACAGTGTAAGTTTCGTGATACCATTCATTGATATTTTTCAATGTGGTTATCATGATACAAAACATAAAAAACATAGCTAGTAACCAACAATTTAAACATTATAGGTACACTAAAATGTTTGAATAAATATATCTACTATAAATATCTGTTCTACTAATATATATATACTCATGTACATGGAGTAATACATACATATCTATTACTCGAAGTACATTTTACATCATTTATTTATTACTATAATGGAGCAAGTTTGTGTGTGTATGGTCGTTACTTCTCACGTTCTGTAACGCCTTAGAAGATTCGGATAGCTTAAGCCTTGAATTAATATAGGGAAAACGCAGGTTAACCCGCGATATGGAGTTAGTAACATAAGTAACCGTTTTGTTCGTTTTATTATAAATATCTACTTGACAAATGCCGATATCACTACATATTATAAAACTAAGTCGTCCGCTGCGTCTGTCTGTCTGTCTGTTCACGACAAACTTAAAAAATACTGAACGGATTATCATGCGAGTTTGACTAATACATAGAGTGATTCATGAGGAAGGTTTAGGTGTATAAGGTTTTGTGTAGTATCTACATTACACCCGTGCGAAACCGGAGCGGGTCGCTAGTCTACAATAGTACAACGAACCTGATTTACATTATAAACTGTATATTCTATGTACATTCTATATCTCTTTTAGCGATGATTGCTTAGTGATTAGCGTCAGTCGTACCGCACGCCGAGTTCAAATCCCAAGAATGAATTTGAGCTACTGTTGAAGGAAACCATAGCAGGGTGGTACTTTCTGGTACATGGCTGGCTACCTAATCTTAACCTAAACAATGCCGCTACACTCCTACGGTGTGTTCCATCAGCCTCACTTGGAAAGCAGTTTCATTCCTGGCTAAGTGTGTTAACACACTTCGATCTTCGAACCTTCGATCACACCGTCACTTAACATCAGGGGAACTGTGATCAACACATAACCTGCCAACCATAAAACATATATTATATTACGTGTACCTACGATTTTAGATAATATTGCAAATTTATATGAGTGTATCGAAGAAATAGCTTAGTGTGGGTGCTACAATAAATTGATAGCACTATTCTTCAAGCTAGATTATTAATATACTATTATTATTATTATTATTATATAATATTTTAAAAAGACGATAAAGAAAATTAAAGTATATCAGCAACATAAGTGAACGACTTATAAATGATCCGTAAAAATTAGAAACTATATGGCTTCCGCTTCACCCCTCGCTCGAGCCTGCTGTTTTATGAAACGTAAACTTCAGCAAACATATTGTTTGTAATACCTATCACAATATAAGTTTAATATCTTAATTATAAGAACACTTTCAATCGGCCTTACCTGAACAAACGTCAAAATTTCAGAAGGACATTTTGACATAGTTCCCGCTACTTTAGTTTGTATTTTGTTCACAATCCAATTTCACTTTTCAAACTGTTTTACACTGGTCATAAAAACCAAAATTTTCAGTATTATTTTTAAGCACTTTTTTGTGGTAACAAATATTTGTTTTCAACAAATTATTTAACGATGTTACCTAGAATTTTTGAGATATAACGCGAAGCGCGCGACGGTCCCGTTCTGTGGCGGTCTAAGACTGAATTCCCGCCCGCCCAAAAGGCCGAGGCTGTCCGATCACCCCCGATCTTACCCGAATGAAACCCGATTCATGAAACCCACTCGATGAAGTGGTAAGTTTTTACGACTACCCGTTGGCGAGCGTGGCCGGGACCAATATAAAAGGATTGTTTGACACCTGTTCCTGATTATCTTTCTTTATTTTCTCCTTCACTCTCGAAGCTAATTTTCATTAACAGATTTCTGGTGTTTCAAACGGACTTTAAAACTTTTTATTGACTACCTTCATCATTTATAGATCCACAGGATATAACCTAATATCTGAATGACAACCAAACATAGACTTAAAAAAGGTACAAAGGCACCAGCTAAAACTTTAACATCCAATTGCTGCGCATAGGTATGCCCACAATTTGTAAATGACAATGTACCATGACAATGTTTTTCTTTCCGAAAACCGACTATATGAATTTTTCAATTCGTCCGAATATTCTAAATAACTCAATGTTACGATTCTGGGATTGAAGCTACGACTTTCTAAAATTAACTCATGCAATGTGGTAATAAGAACCTTTATCATTTGATTTTGGACGTTACGCCAACTCACTAAAATTAACTGCGTTATTTTAAAATAAGATCTAATCTTCAATAATTGAATTAACACTAGCTGAATACCCGGACTTTATATGTATGGACCTACGTACCTCATTCGAAGTATCACAAACGTTCAGTTATTCACAAATTCAGTCGTTCTCAAGATATATGCTTACCAACAAACATTATTTGATTTTTATTTAAATACTAATCAAAAATATATTAAATTAAAGAATATAATTTATGTATATACATAGGTAAATATTATGTTAGAGTAAGTTAGTTCTGAAGTTAAGAAAAAAAGACGTTTAGTATTTCTCAAATTCAATAAAACTTTCGGAAAACTTTTCCTATATTTTTCCATAAAACTTATACGAAATAAACAGCCAAATTTGTTCAGCCTTTCTCAAGTGATGCGCTTGCCAACGAATGGCATTTAATAGATTGTTTAATTTAATGGAAATTATATCTCAAATGAAGTGTTGTCATCGTCTTGTTACCTATATTACACGCAGTACTTAAATATCAGTCTAGCTTATCCCTTGTGCATGAAATACAACAACCCGTTCCATATAATAAAGTAAGTATTGCACACCTATACTTTCCAGACAGGTGGCCGGTATTATGCAGTTGAATATTGCACTCGGAACTGCAATAAAATCGGGATCAACTGTTATGACTCCTCTTACAAAGTACAACAATGGCATTAAACCAGTCCGAGTTTTATATCTGCTACGGTGAAAATGTGAAATCTGTTATTCTACATTTGCATCAGAGCTACAACAATAGCTATGTAGGTACTTCCCGTATAAACATTGTTGTGTTTGGCTAATACTTAATGTAAATAAGTTGTGGAATGAAATTATTGTAATTTTGAGGTACGGATAGCGCGGCCAAAGAGTCTAGCGTGAAAATCTGCAAAAAAATATTCATCAAGTTTTCGATACAAAAACGTATGAAAAAATTACAACACTTTACGTTGGTTTCAATCTACGTTTATGCACGCTACGAGTTCAGTATCCAGTTCTAAGTAAAAAATAAACCCAAAGCAGCAATGAACAGGAGTTTTTTTTACTACTCAAAGTTCTGTGTTTCGCTGTAATGGTCATGGGCAGACGTTATCTCTTATCATCAAGAGAGCATCTCACAAACCTCATTAATTTTTACATACAAAAAAAAATCATGCATTTTAGTATCGAAAGTTAGACGAAAATGTTTTTCGCAAACGTATATAGCTATATAGTATAACTGATTTTGCAGGTAAAAAAAGTTGTATCTACAGATAAAATGTGCCTTTCTAAGCAACAGACCAAAAATCATTTTTTTCGATGCAAGCTTTTTCGCTGTTACTTTTGTAGCAAAATTGCCCCAACCCAAAACGGGGTAGTAGCCAAAAAGAAAAGAAAAATTCCCGTGACATACGGGTATTACACGCTCACGAACACCTTGATGTATTTGTGTGACGTAGAGTCTTGACGAATTTGTACGCGTTTAGGTAGCATCGAGCGTAAAAAATGTAAATTCAAGGAGTCTTTACCCATTTTTTTATCTGTTTTTTTTTTTAATTTATGGTCATAAGCTACACTTGTTTTACTTTGGGATTTTGGTGGGAACGCGGTAAGTCGTGTCGCCCCATTGTAATTTTTTTCAAAACTAGAGTTTTACAAAAGTAGAAGTGTTTTATACATAAAGTGCAGAATTATAAGCACAAGTGTGGGAAAGTGATATAATGTGGTTAAATATGACTTTTCGAGTTGCTTCCAAAACTCCATCGAAGCTTGTAATAAAGACGCCACTACTTTACTAAGGCACGACTTGATTTGACTGGCACGGACTGGACTTGACCAAAACTGGACTTTAGACTGTGACTATAGATCTAAGACATGGCAGTATGGCTTTACAGCTTTAGCCTCCTCCATAGGGCAAATTGAATTTTATAAAAAGTTTTTCTTTTTATATTCGAAGGACAGACTATAAATATGTAACACTATATAATCATGTACTTACTGGTAAAACACGACTAAATCATTCAGAAAATCGTAAGTAGCCTACGGTAAAGGCTGTCGTGTTGACGGCCTTGAATTTAGACTAGAGAATGCTCGGCAAATATTTTTTATTGTAAAAGAATACATACATACTTTTTAGTAAACATTTTACATTACATTTACTCATTAGTAAAAACTTATTACTAATAAAAAATATATTTTCCTCAACCTCACAGTGACATACTGTTCCTAAGCCACCAACCACTGCACGAGTATGTAGAATGGGTGAAAACTACGTCATACTAAGTGGATTATGAACAGAGATTATTCCTATATAATAAGTATACTTAATGTACCCACGTAAATCTACTGCGACTCAACCATATTAATTTGCTAGAATTACTCGTACATAGTACATAAACTTATATAAAAAAGTATAAAAGACAGTTTCTATTTAGCTCTTGTAGGTACTCCCTCAGGAGCGCTGTCCCGGGTTCCATATATTTTTCTAACGTATACATTCGTACCTAAATCCGTTCTTTTTTAATATGTAATCGTAATTAGACGAACGAGACGCTCTCTTAATGGTAAAAGATAACGCATATCCATGACCATTGCACAGATACATAGCATTTTAAGTAGGTAACAAAGTCAGGGTATCGCTCCTTTGACGCTTATTTTATTTTGAGACATTCGATGGGTAGTCTCAACAGCCCTGCAATCTCGGTAGCGGCAGTACCCTTCAAACTGGAACACAGTAAAGTTTATACATTACTGTAAGGCGGCAGAATATCTGGTACTGCGGTGGCATCTACGTAGACAACCTCTCGCTAAAGAGATTTGCCACCCAAGTAAATTTTATGAAATAATGACGGTAGTACTAAAACAACCGTAAGTACTTGTGTGTTGAAATAAATTAAGCATTCTGAAATTTTATCTTTTTTATATAAGAAATAAGCTTACGTTTGACCGCCATCTCACCCGATGTTAAGTGATGATGCGGTCTAAGATGGAGCACGCTTGCCTAGAAGATACCGAGTTTAGTTCGAGTTTATCTTTAGTGTTTTTCCGCTTACAAACCCACTAATATTATCTTATACCTTTAAACGAGTAATACTTGTATATAATCTGGATCTCGGAAACGACTTTTCATGAAATTTAGTATGCAGGGGCTTTCGGGGGCGATAAATCGATCTAGCTAGGTTTCATTTTTAAAAAACGTCGTTTTATCCGTGTTTTCAGGCAATAAAAACCGAGCAAAGCTCGGTCATCCAAATACTAAATGTGAAAGTTTGGATGGATGGATGTTTGTTACTCAATCACGCCAGAACGGCTGAACGGATCTAAATGAAATTTTGTATATACTTTAGGCCCTGGAATAAAACATAGGATACTTTTCATCATCATCATCATCCATCACCACGCGGGTAAATCCGCGGGGCGCAGCTAGTAAACGATAAGACCATAAGATAAACTTCCCCAAAGTAACAATCAGTTATAAATTAATTAAGCAAATCCTAAATGCATTGACTTATTGGCAATTTATCTGCGTACCCGTACATTTATCAAGAGCACGTTTGTTAGTACGAGTAGTATCGGCTTACGAATAAATGTATCGGCTCTGTAAATTAATTTACATTAAATTGTTAATTATTGGAAGCATATTATATATTGATTATTTATTGAATAGATCCGGGTTTTCAATAATAGGTAACAGAATTGTAGGAAGCATATGATAATATTAGTATCATTAACCATTACATAGATATAATATAATAAGAGCTTTATTACGCACATTAGAAATGGGAAAATCCACAAACCCATAAGCATTCTTACTTTTTAACTTATAGCGATGATAGCGTAGTGGTTAGCGCGGTCGGTTCGCACGCTGAAGAGTGTGGGTTCAAACCCTAACAATGTGCTTGAGCTGCCGGTGAAGGAAAACATCGTGAGGAAACCATGACGTGGTGGTAGGGTACTCTTTCTAGTACGTACTCGGCTGAAAATCTGCCGCCAAGCATCTAACGGTGTATTCCGGCAGCCGCACTTAAGAGCCAGTTCCATTCCAGGCTAGGTGTCTTTACCATCTTCGACCACACAGAGTTTCACATCATCGTATCACGCACATTGGAATTATCGACCAAGTACGGGTGACTTTTTGGTCACGTCTCTCCGGCACTCTAGTAATAAAAAAGAGCAGATGGAACCAAACAAATTACCATTTTTGACTTAAGATAATTCAGCTAGTTCGGCTACGTCTAGGTTTTAATCTCCCGTTTCGGCCATGAACATTGCAGCATAACTCTGTAATCAAGTAAGAAAGGGGTCAGATATAGAGCAGCACTCCGGCTGAATCAGAATAGAGGACAGTCTCGGGCTAACGAACCGGCCCGAACTATTACTGCGGACACAGAATATCGTTTACGGTTACGGTGCTATGGAAAAATTCCAGACAGTGAACATACCCTTTACTACAGATTAGGTTCGTGTTGACCTTTCTAGTAATTGGTGTTGTGCGGTTTTTCCTTTTTGTAGAGTTATATCGAGTAGAAAAATAAAACGATAATGTAATAATAAATAAAATGATTTTAGATGAAATTTAGAATATACAATTATTTTTTTTACTCTTTGCAGTTTAGGTATATGACTCACCTGATGTTAAGTGACGGTGTGGTCGAAGATGGTAAAGCACACGGCTAGCCTGGACTGACTCTCAAGTCAAGATACCTAGATAGGTGAACACACCTTTATACATTAAAGTCATTTGAAGTCTATCATACGATTCGTCAGGTTTTAGGCAATATTTGAAACCGTGAAAATTATCGCGCGAAAATGATCCCGACGCAGATCCATTTTTCAATGAAACAAATTAGTGCAAATTAGCTCGTATAAAACGTAGAAGGAAATTTTAAAATTAGAATGGTCATATTTTTATTTGTAAATAATTATGTTTTTTAAATATATTATAACTGGCCAGTGTCTCATACTAAACCTTTTTTTCGCAAAACTTTTTACGTGGCCTGGTTAGGCTACCTCCGTAGTAAATTTTATAAAATTAAGCATGTTAATTGTTAGAAACTTTTTAGATGTAGGTACAAACATAACAGTCTCATAAATTTTTCTAATTATGACATTCGCATAATGTGATTCTGGTTTAGTTGAAGGACCTTAAATTTTCCATAACAAACTGTCCCACTTTAACACAGCTTTTCAGCCAATTCATGGAAGTAATTCTCAACAAATTACTGAATATTCCTTTTATATTAAAATTACTTTGTATCCGTATACATAATTACCACTCAATTCGGTGTGCCAAAGTATTTGAGTGTAGTTGAAATTCCCCGTAGGCCAGAGGAAATTCGAGGGCGTCTCTAAAGCCCGGATTTACATTGGAAAATTATACTTAAGTCTCTTGGAATCCGTCCACATGCGAAATGCCGTTTTAATTGTGTTTACCGAGACTTAGTTAGCAAACACTGAGCTTCTTAATTCTAGAGGAATAAGTATTTTATCAATAATTTGTAATCGATCCGTGTAGCTTAGCTGCGAAGGGCTCTGATAGCTTCTAGCCCAACTAACGAGCAGGTTTCATCTACAGAATCAAACAAAATTCTAGTATTAAACCGAAAGGTAATATAGAGAATTTATTATACGCAGTTTGAACAAATTTTGCTACAGGCTTGACTTTGATACATGTACTTAACGAAAAGAACAGTTTGTCACATACCTTTCACATTTGTTGAAAGTCGTTCCGCATAAACTATACTTGAAATGTCATTATTTTTGTACATCGTATAGTAGGTATAAGTAAAACCTTATTGACAAAAAAAAGGCACAAATGGTCCTTTTTTCTAAATAATTTAATCGCTTGTTAAAATATGCTCGTACTATGTTTATTACTCAGTTCTAAGTATTGAGAGCTCTGTACATAAAATAGTATATTTAGAAGCTGCGAAACGCAAAATAAAGCAAAAAATTAGTTCGTATGGGCCACAGAGATAATATACAACAGAGGAGCCATGTATCGGCTGTATGCAATGATTCAGTTGATCGCAAATTCTTTTTATTATAGATTATGAATAGCCAGAGTTGATATGCCGCCTGAAGGCTTTCAAATAAATAAAATTGTAATTGATTTATTTTAGTTTACAAATACAATAGTAAGAATAGAAACCAATTATATCCAATTCCAATAACAAAATAAACATTTATTGGTTGGAAAAGAATACAAAAATAATAACTAAAAATTTCTTAAAATTGATACTAATATACCTATTACTTTTTTTATTTTATTGTTGACAGACTATGTTTTTGACTACAGCTCCCCTGATGTTAAGTGACGGTGTGATCGAAGATAGTAAACACACCTAGCCTGGAATGGAACTGGCCCTCAAGTAAAGCTGCCGAAACACTCGTTAGATGATTGGCCAACAGATTATCAACTTGAGGTTGGTAGCTAGCCAGTCTGCATAGCGTGGTGGTACGCTACCACCACGCTAATGGTTTACAAAAAGTAATTTCTATTATATTATCTACTTTATTATAGGCGGAAGATATTCAATATATTTCGCTTTCAACAAACATCGAAAACACATAAATTTTGGTTTATCGAACTTGAATAGATATTCTATATTACTTTACCGTGCTATGAAACGTATAAATCACCAGAAAATAGAGCATAATAGGCTTTACTAAGTGAAGGTAACTTGGAAAAATAATTCCTTGATAAATAGCGAGATGATTCACAATGAATACAATACATGTACCTATGTATGTAGGTACTAAGGTATGTTATAAAATAGTGATGAACTTTAATTATTTTGCTCGCGATTTTACTCGTTAGGTATGTACATACATATACCTGCTAGCTAATAACAGCACATTTTTAATGACCCATGTGATTTCGATTTTTCCTTACTACCGTATCACAAAAATTATATATTTCATTAAGCAAATTTGAGAGTTTTGATAGTATAATAGTTTTTTTTTTTAAACAAGCTTTTATCTGGTACAAGGAACTAAAAATAAAATAATACTTATAGTAAGTATTTGGCGTGTAGGTTACCTATTTTCTTAAAATCTTGAGACACATAGGTATAGTTATTACCTAACCAGTAACCTGGAACAGGTAGTGCCTCAAGCTTTTAAGGATATAGGTAATAGGTTTTTGTATTTTTTTTTTTAAATTTAGTTATTCTTAACTTTTTAGTTGATACATATTTTAGATATTTCTCCTCAAGACGAATCAATCAAGCCCAAATTCGTTGGGATAACCTATGTTATTTTATCACAGAGATGCCGTGGCCACCTTCTAGCTGCATCATCAGACCCTGGATATCTGGATATATAGTATATAGGCATAAAGTGCTCCTCAAGACGAATCAATCAAGTTCAAACTCGATGGGTTTATCTTGTTTAGTTCAGAAGTTCCTATGGCCATCTTCCGTCTCCATCATCAGACCAGCTTCATAGTACCATATAATTGTATTGTCACCGAAGATACATAATTACACTAAATTTGAGTGGAATCGGACACCGGAAAGTGAGTCAAATTCAACTTGCAAGATTTCTTCCGAACAAACAAACATACATACATTGCAACTATTGCAAGTTAAATAAAAGCTTGTACTTAGATTGTATAATAACTTTAATACGGTAAAACAGACGACGAAAGGGCGGTGCCTCACTCCGAACAGACGTTGAAAAACATACTAATATTTATACAATCATGCCTATATTTTAAATTACATAGTTTTAAATTACATAGGTCTAGCGTAAACTCACGCGATTACTCCAGCAGCTAACTCTAATACTACCAAGGTACTCGTCTAGGTTATGCCGAGTTTGAAGCCCACCGCTAATTCATAATACGCTTAATTTAATACGCAAATTTGTGCGCCTTTTCAGGTATAACATGAAGCTTATTAATTTAGTTACGGACTTCATACATATATTATACTCATGTTATTGCAAATAAATATATCTTTATCTTCTGCTTCTATAGCCAAATAACCAATAAAATAAGTTTTTTTTTTTTTAATAAGCTAAAAATTTAGCTTTTTTTAGTTAGTTTGATTGAAGAATCTGTTTGTAATCAAATAGTAAAACAATACCAGCATTTTAATTGTAAGCGTTTGACCTGTTATGCTCAAATATAAATAATCGTAAGCATCGTGAGGAAACTATAGAATGGTGGTAGTTTCTGGCTAGCTACCTAAGTTAAAAATCTGCCGCCAAGCACCTAACGGTGTGTTCCGGCATCCACTTGAGAGCCAGTTTCTTTCCTGCCTAGGTATGCTTTACCATCTACGGCCACACCATCACTTAAAATCAGGTGAGGTGTGGCCAAACACCTCTCTTGTCAATCATAAAATAAAAATAAATATCAAAACCGTGAGGAATTGAATGAGTTGAGATTCAAATAATTACTCGACCATGAGTACAAAATCGGACATCCTATTCAGACTTCAGAGATACATAATAATTCGCCGAACGGAAACAAAGGAGCTGAAAATAAAAGCTGGAAATATAATAACTGGGAATTGGATTTGAGTGAAGACGTTCAATAAACGCAGGATACTTGGCCTCCTTTGATTATGAAAGGTGAAGAGAGCGGTACGGCTTCGAGGGCAAAAAGGTGGAGTGCCGAAAAGGGTACGCTAGGACAAAATTGTGTAAAAGCACCCTTGAGTGAATCTCAACGTCTCAGTGCTTCTGTACTGTCTTACGGCGAATATGTCGACTGGTAAATTTATTGGATTAGAAAATATGTTTCATAGAGAAATAAGTGTCGCGAAATATATTGGTATTCCAGTGAAGTTGGTAATAACTTCCAGAGCACGTAGAGCTTTCAAAAGACTTCTTAGCGTATTTTTTGAACGTACCTAAGTGTTGATGGGCGTAGCTATATTTTTGTTGCTTTGTTACTCGTCACATAAACTATATTTATAGCTTCGGCATTCCAAAGTTTTGAAATATTTTATTACTTTATTAATATACTATTTTAAAGTACTGATTGATTCAGTTAATCTTCGAAAGTGTGACTCGTTGCCTGGAGTCACCAAGCCCGGTCTCAGAGACCCAGGACTTGACATTTGGGGCCCCTCATACCGAAGCCATTTTGGAAATTTAGCAAATAAAATGCATTAGTACAGGTACAGAAAATATAATAAATTTTAACAGAATCCAATTATTATAAATAAACATCAAAAATAATGCAGTATATGCTTTGTGTCACTTATCACTAGTTACGCCAAGGGTCGTCATACGCGTCGCGGCGAATGCGCGAGCGGTCCCGCGACCCTGTCGTATTGTCACTGCCGAAGGAACACGTGGGAGTTTTAGTCGGTAGGGGCACTACTCTGGTGTCGAGCCCGACATACCCCGCCCGTCTGCCCTGGCGGGCGGAAGAGCGAAAACGCATTTCCCCCACGCAAAAAACAAAAAAAAAAAAGGATCGTCATATGCGGCGTCTAATATGCTTTAATAATATGTTATATTTTTTCCTATAATCCTATTTCTTTCTGCCGTCCGTGGTGGTCGGGGTAGCTGGGTGGGGTAGCCCCTAGGCTGGCTGGGCCCCTAGGCCGGGGCCTTGGAGGCCTCGGCCGAAATTCGGGACTGGGAGTCACACTATAACATCACATTAATTTTCACACTATCACACTAATATATGAAATTTTGTTTGTGAATATGAATGTAATTCTGTTCCTGTTTTAGGTATACGCTGAAACAGCTCAACGGATTTGAGTGAAATAAAAAAAAAACTATATAATTTTTTGTCGGTGGGCGGCTAAAATCGTAGGAGGCTCCCAGTTTTCATTTGTTTGTTTTTCATTCTTGAAAAATATTAGTGTTTTAATATCGGCTACACCAAAATCTATATCAAGGTTAATCCAAAGAAAATGATCCAAAACAATCACCGCACCCACAGTGGTCCGTTATCAACTGAAACTTAGCTCATTACAATAGCAACGAAGTAATTTCACCTGAACAAGTCACATGTAGCCGATAAGCTTAACGACAGTTCCAATTTAGTGACTAGGGATGTCAATTCTCCAAACAAGTATACGTACGACGTACATATATGTACGACTGAGTACTTAGTTCGATAAAAACTCGATTACTCAATTACGATGCAATTACAAACTAAGAGCTAAATTAGTGTAATAAAAAATCTACAACATCTGAAATGCAAACGTAACTAAAAGAAGAATTACAGAACAAGTTGCCTTTTTAGAGTTCCGTACCTAAAGGGTAAAACGGGACCCTATTACTAAGACTCCGCTGTCCGTCCGTCTGTCTGTCTGTCCGTGTGTCACCAGGCTGTATCTCATGAACCGTGATAGTTAGACAGATGAAATTTTTACAGATGATGACGGGACCCAATTACTAAGACTTCGCTGTCTGTCTGTCCGTCCGTCTGTCTGTCCGTCCGTCTGTCTGTGAGCAAGCTGAATTTCAAGAACCGCGATAGCTAGACAGTTGAAATTGTCACAAATTATGTATTTATGTTGCCGCTATAACAACAAATACTAAAAACAAAATAAAATAAATATTTAAGGAGGGCTCCCATACAACATATGCGACTTTTTTGCCTTTTTTATAGATAATGTTAGTATTGGTATAAAATAATGATCGTCGGACTCGCGCACGAAGGGTTCCGTACCTTCGTGCGCGAGTCCGACTCGCACTTGGCCGGTTTTTATTTATATTATCTTCTTCTTAGTGCTCTACCTTATTGAAGGTATGAAGGTCTTGCCCGTCTTGAAATGCGTTCACTGAGACGTTCACTAGCTGCTTCCACGCCACGCTATCTTCGGTTTGCCTCAGGGCAGTGTAGTAGTCAGTTTATATAGATAGGTACATATATAGATCTAGATAGTGTAATTATAAATAGATTATTCATACCTACACTATGAAAAGTTTTCTTTACTTAATCTCGATTAATTTGTGTCTTTGGAAAATAAAAGTACCTATATTATTTTATAATAAATAGTATCGATTTATCAATAGTTATTATCTAAATAGTAAAGTGTCAGTATCCAACTCCTTTCCTTTACATCTTCCCAGCTCTATTAGTGCTTTGAGTGGATTCGACAATCGTCCCTGAACGTGCAATCGTTACCAAATAGAAGCCTTTGTCAGAAACACATTATTTTAACGTTGTATTAAACATTTTTAGAACTCATTGTCTTTGCCATGAATTTGTAATTTTATTATACGGATAACGTTTACGATGAATGAAATGTAATCTACGTTTTCACTGCGTGCGGCATTCTTCAACTTCATGAACGCCGTAAAAATAAGTGGCTTTTGTTTATGTGGCATTGTGGCCAATAACCAACTTGCAGTGTATCACGATATAAAGCGTTACATTTTTTTTTCCATGTTGAAGTAATGATAGGAATAAAAAGCTCTCATAATTGTAAGAGATAAAGCCGTGACGATAATCACTGGTATCTAGAGTTTTGAGTGCATCTAAATTTAGGGCATCGCTTGAGCAATGAGCTTGAGCTGCCGCAGGCCGGTTAAGGAACACATCGTAGAGAAACCATAGCACGGTGATAGGGTATTTTCCAGTTAAGTACCTGGCTACCTACCACTCTTAATGTCAAAATCTGCCACCAAGCACTTATCGGTGTGTTCCTTTACACGCGGATGAACTCGAATTAACCCCAAAAAACAGAACTTTCTCACATTACATCGTATGCTGACACTTGTACACGTAAAATCTTTATCCACCCGTCTTAGCAATACTCAACATAAATTCAAACTTCAGTATAAACTTAATTATGTAAAGATTATGAACCCTAAAGGCCTTACTCATACATAAATTGCTTAAAGTTAATCAAAAACACTATAAAAAAAATCTATATAGATATAGATTTTATATGCAGCACTATTTATAAAGTTAGGTCCAAATTCAAATTTACATTGTAAAATGTACACAAGGTCCAAAGAGATCGTCGCGTATTTTCTCGATTTTGGAGTTATGACCGGAACGCGGAAAAAGTCGTGTCGCCTCATTCTATTTTTTCCAAAACTAGTGTTTTTTCGAGTGTTTATGTATAAAAATAGTGATGTTTTATTCATAAAGTGCCGAAACAAGCGCGAATGTGGCAAAGTGATATAATGCGGTGAAACATGACTTTTCATATTGCTTCCAAAACTTCATCATAGCTTATAATAAATTCGCCACTACTTTACTAAAGCACTTTGACTAGATTTGATTGGCATCGACTGGACTTGACCAAGACTGGACTTTGAATGTAACTAAAGATGTTAGACATAAATTCCAAAAACAGAAGACGATACAATAAAGATATAGAGACTGAAGACTTGCACACAAAATACAGAAACATTGATGCTACACATGCATAAATATGCACAGAGTGCGATGCCAAAAAGAAACAGAGAAAAAAACTCGATTTTGATCTTGAATGACAATGACATAATATTTCCAGTGACATTATCTTCATAAATTCGTTCGATTTTTGCGAGTTCATTCATTTTCATTTGTAATTCCGTTTCTGTGAATTTCTAGAAAAGTGAGAATAATAATTATTATTTAAGCCGTTTTCTTTTTCATGTTAAACAAAATTATAATGCTTTGAAAGTTTCACACAGACCCAACAACAAAACTGGGTGTAATTTCTCTACAGTCTGCTAAAGTCTTGGTTGTTTGCCCGCAGCGTAATTTCGCCGGTCGGATCGACAATCGACGTATTACATATCGTATACCAGACAACACATCAAGAACAATGAACTGCCCATTTAATGATGACCAACTTGCGGAGTTGAAGGCATTTGTGACTCTTTGCAAGACTCAGCCTTTGATGCTCAATCATCCGAAGCTCGATTTCTTCAAGGATTATTTGCAGTCTTTAGGCGTCACAATCCCGGCTTCGTCATTCGGATCTTCGCCATCAGCACCGTCTGGAGACGCGTAAGTGCTAATTAATTAAACACACGCTTGATACAAGATTGTTTGTGAAAATAGAATGGCTAATTTCATCTAGATACTTACATAAACTTACTCAAATCTAGGTCATTTAACAATGTTGCTAATTAGTAGGTATATTATTTATATGTTTTAAAATGTTATCATAACTTTTGAATATGCAGAACAGAGACTAAAGCTACAGCCTAGTTGGGAGACCATCTGACCATCAATCTGATAGTCGACTAGACTTAACTCCCAAGGCATCCACAATTTTCTTTTCTAAGATATGTGCATATTGCTGTTAGCTATAAATAGTGAAGAAAAACATTGTGAGGAAATCTATATGTCTATATAGGCTATAGGTTTGTGAGTTGGCATATGCCGAATATAACTTGGCTAGCACTATGGACTATGGTCTTACCCTTCAAAGTAAGAGAGGCTCGTGCTTTGTCAGTCCATTTACAGGGTAAGCAGTGGGACTGCTTACAAAAGCATAGAGGCTAGATATCTTCGATATGTATGTATGTATATATGGATGAGTTCACTATTGTTCCAGTTTTGCCAACAACAATGAAGATATCAAAAACTCATCATCATCTGATGAGGAAGATAATCCAGAATCTGATATTGAGCTTGACATGGAGGGTAAGTACATATTCTCCTTGATAATAAATCAGTCTCTTAGCAGTGAAATCATTTAACTCAACGTAAAACTAAGGAGATTTTTCTCTAAATTTACAAAGCAATTTTATTGATCTATTAATTATTCTATTGAAAAATACATATGAAACTGCAGTCGCTAATATTACAAATGTGAAAGTTTGTGTGTGTTTGCTCCTTCTTCAAGCTATAATGGATTAGAATTAAATTTGGAATGCAACTTGTACTATGGATTAACACATTAACTACTTTTTACCCCAGACAGCAGTGGTGAAATTGCTGGATACAGCTAAGGGGCCGTTCAAGTATTACATAAGCACCAAAAGAGGGGTCTTTGCTTTGCTTACTTTTGATGACATGGGGATGGGGGGATCTGAATGGTGATAACGTCAGCAATGTCATAAATTATGCTGATTGTTTATTTTTGTTTTTATTGACACACCATGTTTTCTACATGTTCTTGAATCCTCTCGATAATTAGAGTTGCCTAGAAGAGATTGCTTTAAATGATAATGCCAATAGTTAAATCAATGTTTACGTAAGCATAGAGGTGAGGTGTAAGAACTTTGCATACTTTTGCTGACAAGGGGGCGGGAGGGGTTAATGATTACCTTCAATCTGCTTACTTAATACTTGAATGGCCCTTCATATTCAATAATAGCATTTCACAGCATTCATATTCAGTAAAATGTAATTATTTTGTATAGGTGTCATAGAATCGCTTCCATTGGATGAATCTCAAGATATGGGGGATGCAAACAAAGAGTCTACTGAGGAAGAATGTGATGAATCTGATTTGAAGCGCTCAGAAGCAATGCGAGCATTCTCTGAACAACAGTTTGATGAAGCAATCAAGCTGTACACAGAGGCTATAAAACTAAACCCACAGAGTGCCTTGTTGTTTGCTAAGAGAGGCCAGGTAGATAAATAATCTTTATATATAATAATTTCATGTTGTGTTGTTCCGCGAGGAGTTCACTCCTTTACTACTGAACTGATTTTAACCAAATCTTGCACACTGTGTGCGGTTTGATCCAACTTGAGAGTTTATATCTCTATTTATAATCATAATATTTTTTTATTATATGACAAAGAGGTATAATTATCTAAGACTTCCATACAATTCTAATAGATGGCGGTGTAAGGCAATTTATTAACTAAGTGTCCAAGAGATGATAGTATGTTAAAAGTCCAAATGTTTCATATGTGGTACAATTTATTTCATGTTACACGTGTGTGTTCAATTTTGCCACAGCAACATGTGGCCGGGTCTGCTAGTATAATATACTTTATCACTAAATAGTATAAAATGAACTTGTGTTTTGAATGTCTCATTCTAAATTGAAATTGGTTATAATTTTATTGTTAAGGCCTGCACTATATGCACTATGTATTTTATGCATTCATATATCTGTTTACATAGTTTTTCTATGAAGATGTATTTTCTTAACTTTCAACGGTATTGACATGTTAGTGTTCATATGTCCACGCAAGCTGGTGTAGGTATATAGTTATATATAACTGTTGACAAGTTCTGACATGATTGATAGACTAAAATAGAAAGTCTGCCGCAATATCATTTATTGAATTCCTTCCGGAAGGTTTATATATATCTCTTTACAGCCAGGATGGATTGTTAATGACTATAATTTAAAATTGAACAAAATGTTTTAGGTGTATTTGAAGCTGAATAAGCTGCTATCTTGCATCAAGGATTGTACACATGCCCTTGAGCTCAATTGTGACAGTGCAGCTGCTTACAAGTTCCGTGGACGAGCCTACAGGTTTGTTATATGTATATGTAGAGAAGTGATAAAGTTTAAAGTTTGGGCATGATCCGGCCACATCAGCCAAATGCACCTAGACTAATGGGCAAAGGTCTCTATGGAGTGATTATCTCTATTGATTAGTGGTTGAGTGATTATTTCTATTGATCCAACATCCCTAACCTAGAAAGCTAAAAAAGATTGAACAACTGGCCAGGAACGGAACACTCAGAAGAAATTGTGGCCTTTGCACATCATCATCATTTCAGCCATAGGATGTCTACTGCTGGTCCTCCCCCATTGATTTCCATAAAGATCGGTTGAAAGTGGCTCGCATCCAGCGCGTTCCTGCGGTCTTTATGAGGTCGTCTGTCCAACTTGTGAGTGGACGTCCTACGCTGCGCTTGCCGGTCCGTGGTCTGCACTCTAAAACTTTGCGGCCCCATCGGCCATCAGTTCTGCGTGCTTTGTGCCCTGCCCACTGCCATTTCAACTTGCTAATCCGCTGCACAGCAGTGTTACAATGTTGGTAGAATAAAAATAAGTGTGATTAATGGAGTATTTTTTGGTAGGCTGCTAGGCAAGTTCGAGGAAGCTTCGCACGACCTCTGCGAATCTCTGAAGATCGACTATGATGATCAGACCAATGAGTGGCTGAATGAAGTTAAGCCTAATGCTGAGAAGCTGCGCCAACACAGACTGGGCGCACAACGCAGGAAGGAAGAAATGGAGGTAAATTATTAAAAAATAGGTACACATAATAAATTAATATTAGGGGATATTTCAAACTGAACCATCTAGCCAGAAACTAACCAAAGCAAACCTATTGCAGCCAGATAACAAATATATAAAATATTTGTACTTATAGAACACAGACACAAAATAAATATTTATTTTTATCACAAACCACTTCCAGGACAAACTCGTGGGTGGGAGTCTAACTACAGCTACAGCCCTACAGCTCAAAAAGCAAAGCTTACTACTAATTAAGCTTGAGCTGCCAGTGAATGGAAATATCTAGAGAAAACGATAGCATGGTGGTAGGGTACCTTTACTACCTTGCTGGTAGGCTACATAACTAGTTATCAGGTGAGCTGTGGTCAACCTAGCCTGAGTATCCCATTTGCCAGCTAACCATCTTATATGTCACGTGATGGATAGGGGGTCCTATGTTATACCATCGGGGTTGGTTGATTTTTCATCATCCAGTGTTTGTCCGCCGCTTTACGTAGGTCATCACTGCATCAAGCTTTCATACACATGGTCTTCCTTCTAAAAAATGTTAGCCATTTTTTTAAAACCCTGTGTTATATGTACAAGAAGTTGTGGAAACAGCATACAATTTCATCCAGAACTGACTGGGTGACTGACATTTATTTCTGAGCACTAGTGTCAGTCGGATAACATGTTTAATTGGTCATCAAGCCTTGGCAGAGGCACATTTACGCTAGGACTAGCTACTTCTTATTCGGAATGGGGGCGATAAGTCCTGCACTGACGTCCCGTTTGGGATGTATTGTGCATTCCCCCTACCAGCGTCTACCCGAGCCAACCTAGCTTGAAGTATCGGAGCGAGGCTCTGGGTCGCTTGCATAGTAGCTCCAGTGGGTGAGATGGAGTTATGCATGATGGCGAAAAGCAGTCTATCTGTTGCGGTGATTAAGATGTGGATAGTGAGGAAGCTGCTTTATGCAATCTAGTGAAGATCCTAGTTACTTCTGTGGCTTCGCAATGCCACAGTTTCTTCATCCACCTAATAGCCACGGCAAAGCGGACTATCTGTGGCTCCTAGCTTGTACAGATGACTATTTAGATTGCAATGACCGGTTAAACGGCTGCCGTGGTGGTGCCGGCGTAAGAATAGTACCCCACCCTCTCTACCCGTGGTTGCCGTAAGAGTCGGCTAAGGGATGTAATCCGGAAGATGGGCAGCAGCGTCTTCCTTGAACAATCACACCTAACTGCGCTCGCCAACCCACCTGCCAGCAGTGGACGATCTATGGCTGATGATGTGTGACCGGTTAAACTAGCTACTTATATTATCAAATTTACTTATAGCACCGCGAAAAGTTGCGTCGAGCTCGCAAGGCACAAGAGGCGCGTGCTCGCGCTGCAAAGGCGCAGGCTGAGGCCACAGCAGCTGGCATGCCCGGTGGATTCCCGGGTGGCATGCCCGGTGGATTCCCGGGTGGGATGCCCGGTGGATTCCCAGGTGGCATGCCTGGCGGCTTCCCGGGCGGCAGACCCGGCTCGTCGCCCGGCGCAGGTGGCTTCAACGCGCAGGACTTTGCCTCTCTGCTTATGGATCCGGAAATTATGTCTGCATTCCAGGTGCTTGCCTATTTTTAATTTATACAATTAACAGGTTTGATACTTCTACAATAATCATTCAGTTTTTTTTTTTAATATTCAATCAGGTGATGCTGTTCTCCTAGTTCTCCTGATCTTTATGTAGCTACAACTTTTACTAAGACATTGAATATTTTATAACTGATTTTATATTATGTTTTTTTTTTTGGCTGACTGGCTAAGTGGTTGACCACAACTCAGCTGATGTTTAGTGACAGTGTGGTTAAAGATGGTAAAGCACACCTAGCCTGGAATGGAACTGGCTCTCAAGTGAGGCTTCCGGAACACACCGTTAGATGCTTGGCGGTAGATTTTCTTGAGGGTGGTAGCTAGCCAGCCGAGTACTAGAAAAATACCTACCACCATGCTATGGTTTCCTCACGATGTTTTCCTTCACCGGCAGCTCAATCACATTGTTGGGGTTTGAACCCACGCCCTTAGACATGCGAACCGACCGCGCTAACTATTGAGGTATCATCGCAAATCATCAAAGAAAAACCTATTTGTCAACTTTGTGTTCATAACAGGGTCAATCTTCTTTTACTTGGTGGTAGATCTTAGCAGGAGGTCGTTTAGGTAGGTACCACTGCAGTACCAGATATTCTGCCGCCAAGCAGTAGTGTGTAAACATTGCTTTTTTCCAGTTTGAAGGGTACTGCAGCTAGCGAAATTACAGGGCTGTTGAGACTAACCATGTAATGCCATAAAGTAATGAACGTACAAGCAGCGATGCCCTAGACCTTTTTTTGTTACTCAAAGTTATGTGTATCGCTGCAATGGTCATGGACAGGCGTTATCTCTTAACATCAGGAGAGCGTCTTGTTCGTCTCATTACTATTACATAGAAAAAAAATCTCTGGGAAAGTCTTTCAAAACAGGATGAAATTACAAAATAACCTTTAATATTTCAGGATCCGGAGGTGGCTGCCGCTTTCCAGGATGTGTCTTCTAATCCGGCCAATTTCGTCAAATACCAAAACAATCCTAAGATCTCTGCAGTAATTGAAAAGTTACAGGCCAAACTCGGGAAAGGTGGTGCCGAAGGATTCCCTGGTGGGTTCCCTGGTAAGTATCGCCTTGTAATTGTGAAGTGTGATTCCCGTGTGCTATTTTTTTAATTATATATTTGCATTAAAAATTTTGGAGTAGTTACGATTGACATAATACCATCAAGATATCTAGCAAAGCTTGTACAATGGGAACCAGAGTTGAACCTGATAAAATTTGGCATGTAATCTTTCCAAACAGGGAATTTCTTTTAGAAAGTTTTTGTTTGTTGTCCAACTGAATCTATTCTTAGGGTTCCGTACCCTAAGGGTAAAACAGGACTCATTACCAAAACTCCGCTGTACGTCTGTCACCAGGCTGTATCTCATGAACCGTGATAGTTAAACAGTTAAAATTATCACAGATGATCTATTTCTGTTGCCGCTATAACAACAAATATTAAAAAACAGAATAAAATATATATTTAAGGGGGCTCCCATACAACAAACGAGATATTTTGCTTGTTTTTGTTCGATATTGATAACGGCAACAGGTAGACGATATTCACATTAAAAATTAATAATTAAAATAAAACAAATATTCAAGGGGGGCTCCCATACAACAGATATGATTTTTTTGCCGTTTTTATAGATAATGGTACGGAACCCGAGTCCGACTCGCACTTGGCTGGTTTTTTATTTTAAATTTATAATGTTATTTATTATTCTACAAGTAATCTAAAATAGTTATGTAAATGTCAAGTACCTAAAGCTTTTTTTTTTTTTTTTTTATATATCTAACCGGCTAGATGTTTGACCACAACTCACCTGATGTTAAGTGACGGTGTGGTCGAAGATGGTTAAGCACACCTAGCCTGGAATGAAACTGGCTCTCAAGTGAGGCTGCCAGAACACATCGTTAGATGCTTGGCGGCAGATTTTCAACCAGAGGGTGGTAGCTAGCCAGCCGAGTACTAGAAAGTACCCTACCACCACGCTATGGTTTCCTCACGATGTTTTCCTTCACCGGCAGCTCAAGCTCATTGTTGGGGTTTGAACCCACGCCCTTCGGCATGCGAACCTACCGCGCTAACCACTGAGCCATCATCGCTACAAAAGTGAAAGTGAAGCTAAAGTGAAATGTTGATTTATAGATTATAAAAACATTTTTGTTTTCCAGGTGGTTTTGGTGGTGCCCCTAATCCTGGCTCGAAGCCATCTGACGATGATGTCGGGCTCGACTAAACGCCCCATCCCATGTACGCCATGATTCTTATTAAATAATGTATAATCAATTCCACGAAATTCATAGCAGTTTAGGTATACATGTACGTAAAGAAAAGTCATTCTTTTTTGCACATTCTAATAATATTGTAATACCTATTGCATATGAAACTAATACTGATTAGCGAATGCATAAAAACACAGACCTTTAAATGAGGCTCGATGCCGACTTTTTTCTGATTTGCGGGTAGACATGAAAATGCAAATACATACCCAATTTTATCACAGAATAAAGTACCATAAATCATAATAAAATGTTTACGGAACGGTAGGATTAAATCGATCGACTTTTACTGAACTGTTAAATTGCAAATAAAATAAGCTATTTTATACATTTTCTCATGTACAAATGACATTTAACTTTTTTCGAGATTTAAAAGTTGATAACACTGCAAAAGTTGCTCAAATTAACAAGTACAATGTCTTTTTGCTTAATAGTACCGTTCCATGAAACCCAGTGTAAAGTCCAAGCTTACCAGTATATTAGAAGAGGCTTTCGCCGCACAGCCTTGCTAATGCAAATCAAACCGTATTAATTGGTGAATAAGGTTGATTGCTGTTAGTGTCAGAGTCTTGATCGGGTCGTTTTCCTATAGCATGAGATCTGATAACGAAAATTCACTCAAAAAGAAGCGCCATCTATTAATTTGATGTTACACTACTGAGAAATGGCCAGTGGAAAGACCAAACTATTCCGAAACACACAAAGAAAGTGTCGCCATCTAGTAATGACACTATGAAATAGCCCAATTCACCATACTCTGTAACTTTACTAGTGTTATCTGTGCCTAAATGAATGCCTTCGTGTTTTTATGCGTTCATTGGTACAAATCATTGCAAGTTACTGTGCATCATGTGCAATAGATTTTATCACTTCTATCACTATAATTGTGTTTTTGTGTGTGGATCATGGTCGAGAAACCTCATGGTAAAGGTATATAGAGTCAACATAGCTGTTTTCTCTACTTTAAGACTGTATACATAAGCTATAGTAGTAGGCTCTAAATGGTCCAAAATTATGGCCAAAGAACATCATCATAATTTTACTAATGCTATACAAATTAATTGTAACTTTATTTTTTTAATTTGTGTAAACATTTCTCATTGTCCTATTGGTGCTGATAATTTCACGGCATTCTATGTATAATTTGCATTTATGTTTTATATTTTATGACTTAATAGATAACATTGTGATGTATTATAGAATAATATACAGTGTGACTGACATAATTTTGTGGGATGGCCAATTGCACTAATATAGTTTTCGACAATATAGTATAGTGGCATAATGGCTTGGTCAACAAAACACATATAATGTCACCACAATGTAATATTGTTCTGAATTTTAATTATGTATATCTTAAAATTGTGTTTAGCAACTTGATCCACAATGTCTATTTTGCTATTACAATATAGGGATATATTTTTCAGTGCCTTTAGAGCAAATTCAAGCCATCTATATTAGTTCATTTTATTATTGTAATATGGTTATTAATAAAAATATAAAGAAAGCATAGTATTTTTTATTATGTAATACATAGTACCTGGATGATGTTTTTTTCATCACAAATACACGTTATAATAACCCCCACCTCCCTGTATGCGTCACGGATTAAAAACAGCGTGGTGAGATTTTTAAATTCGTAATAGTTGGAATATTCGTGAAATCTTTTGTAACTTGCCTCGTTTTTATCAAGAACAGCATCTAGGCATCTACCTACTCAATTTTCACGCAGTTTAGTCAGGATCAAAATAATACATTACATAGGGGTAATCTCAAAAATAAAACGCCAATTCCATCTAAAACATACTAATCATTTTATACATCATTTACTCTACCCCAGCCTAGCCTAATCTTTTTCTCGTGGAGTTTCAACCATGAAGGCATTTTGTGTGGCAGGGGCTGAGCATTGGGGAACTTCAGTGGTGGTGGAGGCTTCTTGAAGGGATCCTCAGATTTAAGCTTATTCAGCAAATATTCCTTATTGATTTGCTTAGGGTCTCTATACTTATCCATGTATAAGTTAAAAGGTTTTCGCTTCGGAAACCACTCTTGGGGCCTTATGTATGGTGCAGGGAAATCATATTCATACACTGAAAACAAATCAAGTAAAATTAAAACCTAGGTACAGGCTGATGCTAATTCTGATTTCGAGAACTAGTTGACAGACTTAATCAATATCAATCCAATTTGACTAATAAATAACATTGTTTAATTAAAACCTAGATACAGGCTGATACTAATCCTGATTTCGAAGACTAGTTGTCAGACTAAATCAATATCAATCCATTTTGAATAATAACTAATAATAAATATGCCAGAATCACAGATTAGGCATGACATTACTAGCCAAACAAATTACATAAATAGAGAAATATATTTCATTAATAAGACTTGGTGGTAGATCGCCTTAACAGGAGGTCGTCTAGGTAGGTACCTGCAATGGTCATGGACAGGCATTATCTCTTAACATCAGGAGTGTCGTTTGTCTCGTTACTTTTACATTAAAATAATAATAATCACAACTTTGGCCTAACTTATCTGCGGTATATTGATATAAGATCAAGCCATTTACTACTGCACTTTTAAGCACTGATAAAACAAATTATAATTCAAATATAATCCATTTGATATGGGATAGTCATTGACAGCTGCATTTTTATAATTATATTGCTGAACAATTTTTTTTAATTCAGCTCTTTACAATGTAATTCAGCTGTTAGCAACCATTCCACTGCAAATAATTTAAGTACTTACTAGGCTCCTTAGATTGCAGAGCGTTATGGAAGAAGTCCTTGACTGAGCTGTCCCAATCACACTGGTAGAATGCAAGCCCTGCAGGTGTGATGTTATCTTGGTATTTCTGGTACCAGTCTCTGGTAACGAAAGTCCTTTTGTCTAATGAGGGTGATGTAACTGTAAAATTCGAGTATTACGGGTGGGTAATGTATTATATTGAAGGTTTATTACAATCTATTATATTGTAATAAATGTATATTATTGGGTTCGGAGAGAATTAAACATGTGTAAGTAACAAAAGAGCAAAAATTTAATTTGTCATGTAACTTGCGCTGCTTAATTACCTAGACTAATATAAAGGACTTTTGTATTATTCTTTAACCCTTACAATACCTTTTATTCGACAATAATGTAAATACATCTATACTAAATTTCAAGTAGATACATATTAGTTTTTTCATAATGTCACATCCTAACATTTTCCTGGGATAAAAGTATTGTATAAGTTAATCCGGGTAATAGACTATGTCCGCCAAATTTCATCCAAATCCATTTAGCCGTTTTTGAATGAATAGTAAGAAATATACAAACTTTCATATTTATGATATTAATAGGATTTTGCTTATATCCGAAGTATGTACCAAATAAACATAGGAGTTATTCACAAATAAACCCAACAAATATACTTATTTAATTTAATGCTAAGCATTGTTTAGAAACAGATTTTTACTCTGTAATTGATGATTTTTGTTATGGTATAGAAACTTTGTTAAAAATTATTATTACATACCTTTTGGTAAATCATAAGATATTCTTTCATTTTGTTGGTATAAAACAAATACGTATCTATGATACCCAGTGCCTTTTAATGGGAATGGTTGTAAATATTCCATTATTGTTTCGCCGTTTTCAATAGCATTTCCAGGAATATTTGCTACGAGCCAATGTATATATTCCTTTTCATTTTCATATAAGTGGCCATCAAGGCTTGTCAAGACAAGAGTCCAAAGATTGTCATTATTAGCTTCAATTTTTACTATTGGTGTCTCAATTGCTTCAGCAGGTTTTAATATATTTCCAGAATAGACAGGTAAGAAAGAACCATTTTTCAAATCATATAATACTTCCAAATTGACATATGGGATAAAAAAGCCTTCTCCATACAAATGTTCGAAGACTCCATAGTGATCTGCAATGCGCTTTTTATGAAGTGGACCATTTGTTTGAAGCCAAATCTTTCGCACCTCTTCTAAATTGATTTCCAATTTGCTATTTCGAGCTAATTGTTCTAAGACTCTATCATTTTTTAGATTTTTAAGATGTTCCAAACGAGCTTTGCGAGTCTCTTCTGATAAAGAACTATAAAAAAAGGATTTTTTAAGTTTTATAATAATGAGTATGAGTGAGATCTAAGTCTTGATAAAAGAAGTTAGAATCTAAATTTAACTATGACAATTCTATGTTTAGTTTAGTTTCTCCAATGTGTTTTCAGTATATGATATAGTTGATATTGTGACACTATAATTATATTGACATGTACCTACTTAATTAATATATTGACATTTTTAATTGTATTTTTGAAATGAATTTAAGTTGATAACCAAAACGATATAAAGTTACGAAATAAACACTACGACTAAATTGTAGAAAATCCAACTTACTGAGGCTTTGGCAGACCTATATTGATCTTAGTTGTATACAATTCATCTTTGTAATTCAGCTCATCTAAACGCTCCTTTATAGTCCTGCAATATATTGGAGCTTTTCCTCGAATTCTGTGTCCATGTCTAAGTTGCTGGAACTGTACATTGGACAACCAAGCACCACGAAAAGTATTAAGCATTATATTGGAGGTTAGACTTTCAATGAATACGAGAAATACTTTATGTAATCTTTGCTTAGATAACTACACAACGACATATACAAAACATGCTAAGGTAAAATAGTTCAAAGAAGACTGATATGTAATAGTCTTTCAATGACAAACATTCAAAAATAATTACAATGATAATTAACAGAGCAAGAAAATGAAACCTTTGACTTTGCTATAACATTTAACGTTTGGTAATGAATTTTATGACTTAAAATTTGACATCAGTATGGTACTAAGTACACTAACAGCATGTAGAACGCCATTGACGCAAAAATATAAACATGCCTCAAATTGTTCTTTAAGTTGCTGTGTTGGTTTTTATTAGCGCAATTACTATCATTAACTATACTAAGCGTAATTCAGATTGGACCAGCTCAATGTCTATTTTTAACCTTTTTTCTTCTTTTTTGAATATGGCGTCACTGTCACTTATTATTCAGCCAGTATTGTAGTTGTTGTACAACCGGTCAAGTGCGAGTCAAACATGCGCACCGAGGTTCTGCTCAATATAATGCTTTCCAAAATTATTTAAGCAAGTATCTTTCATTTAGTATATTATATTAATAAAATTAATTCATTATTCAGGTAGATTTTTAAAATATGTTATTAATTTTGTTCCGTATGCCCATACGGAACAAAATAGTAGTTATTGTTATAGGTATTGATAGGAATATGTCATTGTATTTATTGTTATATTGTTCCTATTAGTTGTTGAATTATTATTTTTGTTGAATTTTTTTTTTTTTGTTGACCGGCTAGGCGTTTTGACCACAGCTCACCTGATATTAATTGAAGATGAAAGCATACCGAGCCTGGAATTGTACGGGCTCTCAAGTGAAGCTGCCGCAACTTGAGGGTGGTAGCTAGCCAGCCGAGTACTAGAAAGTACCCTACCACCACGTTATTGTTTTCTCACGATGTTTTACTTCAACGGCAGTACTCTCAAGCTCATTGTTGGATTTGAACCCACGCCCTTTTGCATGCGAACCGACAGCACTAACCACTGAGCTATCATCGCTACAAAATTATTTACGCTACTTTTACGCTGTTTTTTACTATGTCCACAATGTGCATAATGTAAAAAAAGGCCTTTCCTTTTGTTAAACGCTTAACTTAGTCCTAGCTACACCGTTAATCGCTGAAATTTAAGCTATACCTGCAGGTAAAAAAAAAAAATGTCATTTATAGTCATTTAATTTTACAAGACCTTCATATACCAAAACTTCATACGCAATAAATAGGTACAAAATTTCCAGCGCACAATAACCTCCCCGGGAAATTAAAAACTATACAAAATAAGAATTTTCGAAAATTAATAATTTGTTTTAAGTTTCGTTTGGCGCTTTGTTTTAATCGTACCTACTCATAAGTTATCGAAAATACGAAAAATTACCTACGTAACCAGCGATGTTTTTTATTCCATTTGTCGCCAGTGGAAACTTAATAATTATGGAGTCTTTTTCCGTCTCGTCGCCAGTGGAAACGTAGCTAATGGCCACAACTGGGGAAAAGCCTTTTGAACAATATTTGTTAGAATCAAAAATTTATTTAGATGCTAAAATTCATGCAAATTATTCAAAATATCGAAAAATTTATATAAGTTTATACCTACAACATTGCTATCTACTTGGTTAAATCATGGTTATAACACGTATGATGCCAAAAAAAGTAAATTTCGTTTTCGCTAAAGCTGCCAGATTAATGAAATATAATCTATATTGGCTTATTACTTCGCAGAGTTATGGGTGCTGAGAGCGCTAGCGCGTTTTGAAATAGGCTTGTACTTCACTGGTTATTAGGTTTATGCACAATTAAGACTGAAGAAGCTAACTACTTTAAAGTACATTCATTAGAAAGCAAATTTGGATTAGTTTGCGAAACAGCCCCGTTTTAAAAAATTATTCCACTGCTACTGCACATCACATACTACTACTTTCACATATTTTTGTTCGAAAATTCTTTAATAAGCTGTAGTATTTGGAATTTTATCAAGAACATGGATAAGTATTCACTGCGATAAATACATATTTTTTTAAAATCTAAATTTATAATTATATCATTTTCCAAAACTTGCGTTTTTCGAGTGCTGTAATAGTAGTGTTTGATTCATAAAGTTTTAAATTATGTGTGTGAGGGAAAATGACATAACGGGGTGAAACATGATTTTTAAAACTCCATCGAAGTATGTAATATGGTTTTTAGGGCTCCATACCCAAATGGCAAAACGGGACTCTATTACTAAGACTCCGCTGTCCGTCCGTCTGTCTGTCTTTCCGTTTGTCACCAGGCTGTATCTCACGAAACATGATAGTTAGATAGTTGAAATTTTCACAGATGATGTATTTCTGTTGCCAAAAAAATTCTAAAAACAGAATAAAATAAATTTTTAAGGAGTTCATTACAACAAACGTGATTTTTTTGGCAATTATCATATTTCAAGCGCCTACCTGGCGCTTGAAATATTCACAGAATATTTAGTTATATATTCACTTTAAAAATAAATAATTAAATTAAAATAAAACAAATATTTATATTAGAGTCCATAGAACAAACGTGACTTTTTTAACTGTCTTTATAGATAATAGTACGGAACCCTTCGTGCGCGAGTCCCATTCGTACTTGGCCGGTTTTTTAATGTTTTCTGCTTCAATCTGTTCTAGGAATAATAGGCCACCTCCTTGTAATAAAATCACCACTTCTTTATTAGGGTATGACCAAACTCAAACTTGGTTTATTTTGGGCGGTTTGACTGTGATTTAGACTCACTTCACTGGATTTATCTTAAAATAGTTAAAAGTGTCGAAATACTTGTCACTGGCAAATGTACAAGTGCAACGTCAAAAAAAAGAAGTACCTTAGCATTAAAATTTCGCTAATATCTTACTGTATTACTGTAACAGTAAATTTTTATTTAATTTTATAAAACAATCCGTAAATTTTGAAAATTGTTAGTACCAGTTACGATTACTCTGAAATCAGCTTGTTGTACTAAGAAATTAATATTAAATTTCGACTACAACATATTAGCAGACTAGATCAGTCAAATAAAAGTGGCAGCCCTATTTCCGAGTTTTCGTCAAGTTTCCGTTTCGTTCTGAACTAGTTCGATTTTCTGGCATGGCTTGTAATAAATACATTTAGTTGAGATTTGCGTTTATCGATTTTGTGTTCATTAAAATACAACACAAACAAGGATTCTTACTGTGTCTAGACTATTCGTGATTTAATGTGATATTTGTGAACATTGAAAGTCGTAATACACATAATTAATCCAGAATCAAATCTTCAGTGATGTGGATGAGTTCATATCGTGGTGCCATTTATTGATGGCCAGTAGTCACGTACACTACAACCGATATAAAAAAATGATTAAGATACGGAAGGTTTGCGGTAGATGATCAGTTTTTTTATTTTTGATTTGCTGAAGTAAATAATTGCCGTGATAATGGATACCAAAAATATACAAAAAAATGCCATGCACAAAAGTGCAGAATTTACGTTTACTGCGCCTCCGGAGGCGCCCGTGTTTGAACCCACACTTGAAGAATTTTTAGATCCTTTGGGGTATATAGCTAAAATTCGTCCAGTCGCAGAAAAGACTGGAATCTGTAAAATTAAACCACCAGCACGCTGGCAGCCTCCATTTTCATTAGATGTGGACAAATTAAAATTTACACCCAGAATACAGAAAGTTAATGAGTTGGAAGCCATTACAAGACTGAAGCTTTTGTTTCTTGAAAAAATACTCAAATTCTGGGATCTTCAGGGGTCACCACTAAAAATACCTATGATCGAAAATAAAACACTGGACTTATTCTGTCTCAAATTTTGGGTAAATGAAGAAGGAGGTTTTGAAAATTGTAACACTCCGAAAAAATGGCGTAAAATTGCGCAAGCAATGGGATACAGTCAAAATGCCAATACTATGAACTTCCTGAGAAATAACTATGAAAAAGTTTTGCTGCCTTTTGAGACTTTAGAAAAAAGTAAAACTGTAAAAAAGGAAACTAAGGTGGAAATAACTAAGGGAGATGATAATGTTGAACAAATATTCCGGGAAGTACCTATTGAATCTATAACAAAAGCTGAAATAAAAGAAGAGAAACCATACTGTAATATAAAGAAAACCAAAACAGGTTCAGACATAAAATCCGACCCCAATCACAATATTCCTAAACCAAAAACTGAGGTTGAGACTGTAGAAACAAAGCGAAACAGAGAATTAAAAAGGCTAGCATGCTATGGACCAGGACCTAAAATGCCTGGCTTGAATGACGAAGAGTTTGATATCACAAAATCTAGAAAGAGACCAAAGTATGAAAGAGATCCATTGGCTGACTATACATGTTCCATATGTCAGAAATATCATAGAGAAGATATGATGTTAATTTGTAATGGCTGTAATGATACTTATCACACATTTTGCCTAAAACCCCCACTGAATGCTGTGCCTGATGGAGACTGGAGATGCCCTTGTTGTATTGCAGAAGAGGTTCACAAACCAGCTGAAGCTTTTGGATTTGCTCAAGCAGAAAGAGAATACACTCTCCAACAATTTGGTGAGATGGCAGATAATTTTAAGTCTGAATATTTTGGCAAATCTGGTCACTTGGTTCCAACTGAAGTTGTTGAAAAGGAGTTTTGGAGAATTATTTCATCTGTTGAAGAAGATGTCACTGTGGAATATGGAGCTGATCTACATTCCATGGACCATGGCTCTGGTTTTCCAACAAAATCATCTCTCAACCTCTACCCTGGAGATCAAGAATATGTTGACTCTGGTTGGAATCTCAACAATCTGCCAGTTCTGGAAGGCTCTGTTCTGAGATTTATCAATGCAGATATATCTGGTATGACTGTACCATGGATGTATGTGGGAATGTGTTTTTCTGCATTCTGCTGGCATAATGAAGACCATTGGAGCTACTCTATAAATTATTTACATTGGGGGGAGGCTAAAACCTGGTATGGGGTGCCAGGGGGTGGAGCAGAATTATTAGAAAATGCAATGAAGGCTGCTGCACCAGATCTTTTCAAGACTCAACCAGACTTGCTACATCAGTTGGTCACCATCATGAATCCCAATATACTGATGGCAGCTGGAGTTCCCATTTATAGAACTGATCAACAAGCTGGAGAGTTTGTGGTCACATTTCCCCGGGCCTACCATGCTGGTTTTAATCAGGGATACAACTTTGCTGAAGCAGTAAATTTTGCACCACCTGATTGGCTAAAAATAGGTCGAGAATGCATAATGCATTATAAAAATTTGAAAAGATTTTGTGTTTTTTCACATGATGAGTTAATTTGCAAAATGGCGTTAGAGGGTGATCGCCTTGACTTAGAAACTGCTTTAGAAACTCAAAAAGAGCTAATGCGAGCTGCAAAAGAGGAAGGTACTTTGAGAGGAGCTTTAGCGAAAGATGGTTTGAAAAGTGCTCAAAGAACTGCATTTGAATTGCTGGGTGATGATGAACGCTTGTGTGAGGTTTGTAAAACTACATGCTTCCTATCCTCTCTTTTTTGCAGTCAATGCAAACACATGGCATGTTTGATACATGCTAAAGATCTTTGTCAGTGTCCACTGGCAGAAAAGACAATCTTCTATCGCTATGACATGGATGAACTTCACATTATGCTACAAACTATTGAATTTAGGGTCAACAGCTTTGATAAATGGAAGAAGGAAACCGAGAGCATATTACTTCCAACGGCACCAATAATGGGAAAAATACAAAAGTTAAAGGCTCTAATCGATGAGGCAGATGAATTAAAAATACCAAAGTGTGCATTGTTGACAAAGCTAAAAGAGGAATACACAAAAGCAACAGAATGTGTTGTATCTATTGTAATTGATTTAGATGATGATTAGACATGAACATACTGTGCTGTACTGCTTGGTACAAATCTCTACTTATCAAATTTTTATGTACCTACCTACCTAGTATAGTTGATAATTGTGACTTGTTTATTATCACAGAGTATCACTAGGTATGTATTGTACCTACAAAAGAATGGTAATTAGGTAATTTTGCATTGTTTAGTGATTGAGTGTTAAGATAATAATTATTTGAATTCTTATTCATAATAATTTGGTATGATTTAAAGTCTGAAATATAACTAATTTATTGTTTGAGTTCTGGTAAATAAATATGATTTACTTATTGAAAGATGTTTACAGTATGTGATTTTGATCTAATTTTACGAAGATTAGCTTAGACAAACTGTGGTCCAGTTACCACATTCTAATCTATACCACATACAATGGTTTAGCTATAGTTTCAGGTCCTATATAACAAATGGTGGTAGAGATTTTGGTTGGACTTATCATCATTCTAAACCACAAGGTACCCGATTAAACCATTGTTATATTATACAATTTTGATCTGGATCAAAATTATAGACTGAGTTATATCTATTACTGTTTTTGTATAAAGGAAGTTCTTAAAAATTTGTTAATTACTAAATTTTGAGAAGATATAAAATCAGTAATTTAGTCACTGCTGAGTGAAAACAAAGAGGGTTATTCTGGATTATAACCAAGTAAAGATACAATCCCCAACATAGCCTACTGGGAAATTGGTATGTTTTACTGAGCAAAATACATAATTGTTTAGGTATAGAGGTTTAATGTTATAGTTATTAAAAATAATATTTTGTATATTAGCTTGCAACTTAAAAGAACAAGGTTTACTGTCAACATATTGTAATTATTAGCTAAGAATGTTATAGACACATATTTAGACAAGTGTTTACCTATTAAAATTATTTCCATATTTGCATAAAATGACATCCCACCGTTTCTTACATTTTTAAGAGATAGGGAATTATTCATTTGTATAAACATTTTGGTCCATTAAGTAGATTTCATTACAATTTATAAACATTAACTTGTTATGTTTAAGGGTTATATCTAGTAATGCTTTATACAAATTTGTGTTACTAAAATGCAAATATTTAGCCTTAGCCATTATTGAAATTTGTGTGTATGTCAAAGAATTGGCTATATTATGAAGACATGGTTAGTTGCCCATTAGCAACATCACAGTAACGACATAGATGATGAAAGGTACCAATTCTGAATAGTGTAGGTATCAGTGACTGGTGATGTCGGCTTCTCTGACCATTACATATTAATAATTTGTGTTCAATGTAATTTATAACATTTATTGACAGTCTATTATTACACTTGTTGATGACTATCATTATGTAGGTATACATAATGATAGTTTTTATTGTAAGGTAGGTATGTAGTTAAGAATTTAATTTAGTCAAATTTGAAGAGATGCCAACAACATTAAATTGTCACAGACTTACTATACCAACATTGATATTGGTTTTGAAAGTTCTAAGTAACACATTAAGTTATTTATATATTTCATTACTTTCATTAAAATGTGACGCATACCTTAAATAGCAGCTGACTAAACTATGCAAAAATTGGTAATTGATCTCATATATTATTCATAAAAGTAAGATAATTTATTTGTCTACTTTTTAATGACGTGCTTGAGTTTAATCTAAAGTTCTTGGCTAGAGATGTTCCATCACAAAAAATAATTTAGCATGTACCTAGTTTAGGTGAGTGAAGTAGTATAGTGGTTATAATTATAATAAGACATAATTATTACAAAATGCAGGCTTGCAAATATAAATGATTATATTGATTAATGGTTGCACAAATTGATTGTTTAGATATTTCTATCACATAGTGACATACTTATTTTAGTTTTTTGGAGATATACCATCTGATATTTTTTTTTTATGGCTTGTAGATAGACTCATGGATATTTGAGTGGTAATAACAATTTTTAAGCCATCGTTGCTATATTTATTTTAACAAATATGATCATTTGTGTTTATTTTGATTTATTGAAAATAGAAATATCTATTGAGCATGTATTAATAAATTTTGGCTCGTTTTCGTGACGATTTCCGTCAGCGAATAATTGTCACAGTAATTTTATGTACATATTGATTAATTCTAATTTTAAGACGCATAGTACTATAAATTCTATTAGACTCAATAAAACAATGAGGCATATCAGGGCATACTCGTAATCGTTGCTAACTCGCCACATTAGCCTCGATGGCTCTCCCCCCTCTTGCCTAATAAAAAAAATAAGGGTAGCACTAAAAGTAACGTAAGTAGTGGATGAGTGAAATTTAAATACTTCAATCATACCATCATACTACCAAATGAGATTGTATGAGACATGTTACAATATTTTCACTAATAACTTGACAAACATTGTCTATGCTCATCACAAAGAAAACTGACCAAATTTATTGATAGCTTTTACTTTAATATTAATTTGTTATACTGGATTAAAACTGTACCTAATAGTTAAACATACTATGAGGTACAGAATAGTATTATATAATCTGTGTTTCGGGTAAATATCTCAATTTGGTAAGTATGTAAATTTAACTAGGTAAGAATTTAAATTAAATATTGAACACTACCTATTTCTTTTTGTGCAAATGACTGATATTAATTTAGTGTAATGAATTGTGAGTATTTTAATACAAATCTATTTTCTGCCAGACATAAATGCGATTCGATGTGAAAAGTTTAATAGAAATATCATACTCTTATTATTGTAAGTTGGGAGTCTTGCGCTGCGATCGAGTATGAATGCTTATTATTACAGCGAATATTTTCAAACCATCGTCTTGTCTGGGCTGACGTTATCTTGGCTTGAAAAGTATTTTTTTTTATCGCATCGTATTTGTGGCTTTCACAGCGTGTAGATAAAAACTTTGTAAATCAGTAAACAGTGTCGTCCAGGGCCCTACTACAATCTCAAATGTATTCCTATTTTTAATTTTACATTGATGACTCTCTCTTAGCATTAGAATTTGGGTCAAAGCGCAATGTAAGATTAAAACCTTAACATTTTGAGATTATCGTAAGTCTCCATTTATATTTTAAAAAGCTTACGCAATGATTTTTTTATGATTTCATGAGGTATTATTGGTGTTGAGAAAAAAAAAGATTTCTATTGAATTAGTAGCAGATCGCACCAGGAGCAGTACCATGAGCTCCTATTGCCATCTTGTCAGAAAAAGGTTCTTTGTTGTGTAACTTTTTTGTGATCATGTATCTTGAATGGCAATATGACGTCTCGGGTTATTTTTAACCGGGTTAAAAAAAGGAGGAGGTTCTATGTCCGACTTTATGTATTTTTTTAAATTGAGTACTTGTGTCATCCGGGCAGTATGAATACAATAACTTATCATGTGGCTTTAAAGCACCATTCAAAAATATGCAGTGCACACTTGTGAATAGAAGCGGTTTTTACTTTAATTGTAAAAATCAAAAAATGCTGGCCGATTGGCTTAATCTGGGTGCATGACGCTAGTGAATATGTTTATTTTAGACGAGCGTGTCTGTTAAATGCAAGCATATTATTAACACATTAAAACATCTGGAAAATTCATGTACGTACCTACCTTTGCCATCAAATTGCCATAGTAGGCAAGGTACGCGCGTCTCGGTAATAAATACGTTTGATTTTCTCATCACCAATAGTTTTTCCAAACAGTGATTCAAATTAATTTTGCTGCGTTTTCCTGCCGATATGTACCTATTTCAAATGTGTGAGTATTATTTAGAATAGCATAAGAAAATAGTTCGTATAATAAATTCTTCTATGATACTCTGTGCGTTTTATTTCTTGATAGCTTTTGTACACAGCCACGCCTGCAATGTATTAGAATAGTAGACGGGCTTTATTAAAAACTGTCCATAACTGCGACTTTGTAGCGATTATAGCTCAGTGGTTAGCGTGGTCGGTTCGCGTGCCGAAGGGCGTGGGTTCAAACCCAACAATAAGCTTGAGCTACCGGTGAAGGAAAACATCGTGAGGAAACCATAGCATGGTACTTTCTAGTAGGGTGACCTGTCCAACAGTTAACCACGTGTACACAATCAACCATCCCCATATTTGGCAAATGTGACGTCGCTGTTCCGTGCAACCGCGCGATTTAGATGTCAAAAAGGCCCTACTTCCCTATCCCCAGTTTGCAGCGAGTTAGTGCAGCCGTCAGTTATGTGACATCAAATTTTGTGTTTTTTAATGAAAAAAGTTGAAAAAATAATGTGAGTACTTTTTTTCTTAACTTCATTTAGTTTGATTTTACAATAATCATTATTTGTCGGCTGTGTAGACTGACTAAACATGCTTTATTTGGTATAGGTATTATGTGTGTAGTGACTTTTATTTAAAAGTGAGGTAAGCTTAACGGCTTTGGGAGCAGGGTGGCCTACAATTAACCAAATTCAGTTGGTACACAGTTAACCATGGTTGTTTGTTTGTAAACTCTTTAATGTGTACTATTACAAAGATTACAGAAATTTTATTTTGTTAATTTTATATGTATTTTAGATGGGGCGTTCTAAACAACAAGAAATAAAAAAGGAGAGCAATTAGTAGACGCTATTGAATTAGTGCAAGGTGGGATGAGCGCAAGGAAGGGTAGTAAAGAATGCCAACTTTCCAACAGTTCGATTGTACGTAAAAAAAATCCAAAGATAATGCTAGTCAACCAATACGTTTAACACCACACAACGAAGTCAACAAAGTTTTTACATTAGAAGAATAAGATGAGTTTGTAAAATATATTGAACACTATGCTGAACTATTTTACAGCCTCACTGCTAAAGATTGTCGTCGCATTGCATATCAACTGGCTAAAGTAAACAACCGCAATTATGAACAGATTCAGAAATAGCTGGATGTGAATGGCTTTGTGCATTTAGAAAAAGACATCCTGAAATTACCCTAAAAAAACCAGAGGCTTGTAGCTTGGACAGGGCAACTGCCTTTAACAAGCACCTTTAACAAACAATGTTGAGTCCTTTTTAGTCCATAAATATTTTGTGTTAATTTTGACAAAATAATCTTTAATAGAAAATAAAAGGTCCATATAATAACATATATGGTGTTATTATTACAAAATAAATAATTTATCATATTTAGTGATTAATTGTGTACCTGATGGTTAACTGTTGCATACCCCCCTGGTTAATAGTGTACTATAGTGTGGACACAGTTAACCAATTCTCATTTTTGTTTTAAACATGTTTTTCTCTATAATCGTTAGGATTACGAACGATCCTTCAATGCCAATATGTAGCTATTGAACCTGCCTTCTGACCAGACTAGAAGGAAACATGTTTTTATTGAACAATTATGAGGTATGGTGGTTTGAATTTTATGTGGTTAACTGTTGAACAGGTCACCCTACTCTGCTGGCTAACTACCACCCTCAAGATGGAAATCTGTCGCCAAGCATCTAACGGTGTGTTCCGGCAGCTTCATTTGAGAGCCAGTTTCATTCCAGACAAGGTGTGCTTTACCATCTTCGACCACACTTAACATCAGGTGAGCTGTGGTAAAACAGCCTGTCAGTCATTTAAAAAAAAAACTGATCTAAACAAATTTTGTTGTTCGATAAGGAAATGATATATAAATTTTATTCCATATAGAGAGCGCCCCAAGAAGGATTGAAGTCTGTTAGCAGTAGGTTATATACCTAATGCGTTAAGTTATTTATAACTTCGTTTCACTATTGTATTGTAAAGGCGTAGTGCGCTACCTATGTATGTCGATGTCTTACTGCAGCCTGGTATTTCAGGATATTTATGTTCATTGCGAAAGGTAGGTATTAATTTAAAACGTCCCAGGAGCATGTGAGTAAAATGCAAACATATCTAGGTACTACATTCAGAGTCGGAAAGTTTTCCGAACTAAAAAAATAAGTTCTATGGCTAGAGCTTTTTTAATTAAATCTTTTCAAAAAACACTTATACAACGTCTATACATAGTTTTATGTGTCTGAACCAATTTTCGAAAGCATTCCAGTCTGCCTCATCAGACACTTTTTTTGCAGCCATCTCGAACGCTGTTAGCGCATTTGATCGAAAACTGTATCCCTTTAGTTGCTTTTTTGTTTTAGAGAATAACAATATTCACGCTGTGCTAAATCGGGGCTGTAAGGAATGATCCAAAAGTTTCACCGGTGTGTTGTTCAGGAAGTCACTCGTTTTGAACGTGAGTGCGCGGGCGCGTTGAAGTGAAGCAGTAACCCGCGGAACCGCGTGTTCGGTCGCTTGTTAGTATCAATGAACACTTTTGGCAACTATTTGGTAGTAAACCATTCGGCATTGATGCTTTGATTTCAATAAGTAGCGATTAAATCTTCCCTGCGCTTCTCGATCTCCTCACTTTCAACTTTTGCTTCAAACGTAAAACAAAATGTTGGATTGGCTGTTTCAAAACGAATACGTTGGATCGCTTTGAAACAGCCAAGAATCTATAATAATATAAAAATAAGAAAATAAATCTAAGATTCATCACTTGTAATAATATCGTAAACAGACCGAAACGAGCCTGCTTTAAATTTATCAATAATGTCTCGACACCTTCGACGCGGGCTTGCTGAGCATCGGTGAGGTTGCGCGGCATCCAGTGCTATAGGTACCAGGGCCGGATTAACCCTATCGGGGCCCCTAGGCAATGCAAATCTCGGGGACCCTTTCATTTACCTACCCTTTTCTTACTTTGGGCCCCTAGGCAGTTGCCTAATCCGCCTTATGGATAATCCGGCCCTGATAGGTACCTAGTTACCTTCTATCCTGCTCACGCGAAGATGCTCATGTATAATCTCGTGAACGCTTCCTTATCTAATTTGCAGTAGGTATGTGCTGAATCTTTTCATAAGTACCTAATTCGCCTATTCTTTTTAATAAAAATTTTCATTGGTTTCCGTAACAACTTTTAAGTGGCCACCACAACATTTCATCCCTCAAAGTTAGTACCTCGCTTAACTACGTTATACCAGCGGTACATGGTTGCTTTAGAAGGACCTGGACCCATAAATTACATTTGAAGTCTATCATACGATTCGTCCGGTTTCAGGCAACATTTGAAATCGCACTAAAATGTCCCTGACACAGATCCATTTTTCAATGCAACAAGATACTGATAATGCAAATTAGCTCGTGAAAAATGAGGAGGGAAATTTTAAAATTGAAATATTCATATTTTTACGCGAAAAAATTTGTGTTTTTGAAACAAATTACAACTGGCCAATGTCATAAATGTAAACCCTTTTTTTTTGCAAATCTCTCTGCGTTGCCTGGCAGGTACTGAATTTTAGATAGGTACTACAAATATTTTGACACCTTAGCGACTCCATATTTCATGTTTGTAACGGTATCGACTCCAGAGGTCTAGAATGCACTCATCATACTTAGTTAAATAATATACCTATCTAAGGTTTTTGATTGATAGGCTAGGTGTTTGACCACAGCTCTCTTAATATCAAATGACGGTATGGTCGAAGCCTATATGTGAACTGGCTCTCAAATGAAGCTGATGGTAAATTACATTTGAGGCTTGGTAGTAAATTTTTATCTCGAGGCTGGGAGCTATATGATAGCAGAGTAGGTACTTTAATAGAAAGCACTTTACCACAATGCTATCGATTTCCTAACGATGTTTTCCTTTACCGAAAGCGCCAGTTCATTGTCAGGATTTCACCTATAGCTTTCGCAAAATCACAAAATTGCATCACGTCTTCATAGAATACCTAGCTAAGGTAGATTTTTAATAAATAAAAGAAATTATATTTACATAAAAGTGCATTTTTATTCAATTATAGGCAGTGTCAACTTAACAAAATAATAAATAAGCAACGTAATATAATTATTTGGTGAGTACGCGATTCAATCACGATGAGATTCTTATAAAATACGATATTATACAGTACTGTTCGCAACAGCGCAAATGATGATCTTTAATTGTTGCCATATCAGACAAAAAAAAAAACTATGTCTCTTTATTTTCCCAGTTTTGGTGACTCACACGTTTATGCCGTACGTTAATACTTTATCAAAGGAAGCCACCTTTGATACGGTATTAACGTACGTACGATTGACCAATGAGGGAGATAGAGATACAATATATTTCTGTCTCTTTTGTATTAGTTAGCCCGCGATCGACGTATTCTTATTATAGGTAACTTACCTATCAACGATCCATACTACAATAGACAAATTTCTGAGGTCTACATTTTTAAAAGGTTCAAGTTCAAGAGGTTTAAACATTATTTTTGTTTTAATATGGAAACTGACGTGGTTTTGACACATTTTTGTTTTACTTATGCGGGATTATTCGTTAAATGTTATCGGAAACTCCGACTATAGTTGCGGCCGCATCAGGTGGCATACATGAACACAACACGCTCGCGATGTAGCCGAAACTATAGTCCGAGTTTCCGATAAAATTAAACGTGAGTAATCACGCATAAGTAAAACAAAAACCATTTTCGTTCTACGTGAAGTTGTTTCTCACACAACAATAGTCATGTACAACATTTTTAAACAATTACTAATGTACATATTCAAGTAATTAGTATAATAAAATAAATTAAGCTAATTTGTTCGATTTTTTTTGTCTTGTCACGCGTGAGATTTCTTGTAAGCGGAAAGCTCAAATATAATAATATATTAACTAGTGTAATAAAGCTTAAGCGTTTATGCATTAAAAGTTTACAGTTTTTCTGCTATTAGCTTTACAAAAAATACCATCCCTTTTAATAAATGTGATCACACTAACATGACACTAATTTAATACAATTAATATTATAAATGCGAAGTAAGTCTGTCAGTGATCTTTTCTGGATTAAAAGTACTGAGAAAAGTGAAATTTAGAACTTTAGTAGTGTAAGAATATATACTTGGTACACTCCAGCTTATAACCAAGCTTGAGTGAAAGCAGAAACGGTGTCATTTTATTCATCTTCTTTTTTTCTTGATTTTTTGAATGGTTGACAAGCTAGGTATTTGACCACAGCTCACCTGATGTTAAGTGACGTTGTGGTTGAAGATGGTAAAGCACACCTAACCAGGAATAGAACTGGGTCTCAAGTGAAGCTGCCGTACACACCGTTAGGGTTAGATTTTCAACTTGTTGGTAGCTAGCCACTCGAGTACTAACAAATACTCTACGACTATGCTATGCTTTCCTCACGATGTTTTTTTTTCACCGGCGGCATAAGCTCATTGTTGGGGTCTGAACCCACGCCCTTCGAACCGACCACGCTAACCACTGAGCTATCAGCTACAAATCGATTTCTTATGCCATTGTAAAACTTGCCACTTTCGTGCTCATCATCGTGCAGTTAAGGACTTAACAAGTTAACACCCCAAGGCTTAAACTCACTATACATGTACATATGTATATATAGAATACTTTGTCTCTGATTATGAAGGTAATTTTAGTTACCCAATACATTACATAGCTTTTTGAAGACATAGCTCTATTTGGCTTGTGATAAGAATAAATATGGGGTCACGTCGAAAGGAAGTACTAAAGATGAAGGAAGTTATGGAAGTTACGGGATAGGCCATGAAAAAAATCAGAAGTTTCATAACTTTTTGCACTCACTAAAACTTAAAAAACAGCTGATTTTATGATAAGTGCTATTAGCTTCTGGATCAGTACTGCCGTTCCTCGTAACCCTTCATACACAACATTAAGCCTTCGCTCGTATTAAATAATAATATCACAACCTTTTATGTTGTTTATAGGTACACCATTTTTTTTTAATACTGACAAATAATATTTGGAAGACAAATATATGAAGGACGGATACATTTTATCAGTAATTACTTACAAACATATAGGGAACGCACCCACACTACGTGGTCCGTTCATTGTCTTCAAAAATATCACAATCTTTCTAGGGCAGTGGTTCCCAAACTTGACTGAAATAAGACCCACTAAATAAAAACTTCTAAATTCGGGCGTCACTAAAAGGTGGCATTTTTCAACAAGATTAGACCGATGGGCAACCCATACTTTGGGAATTGCTGCTCTAGGGAAATCTTGCGCTTTTTCGAGCTATATTCAAATATATTAATAAAGACAAATTCTGTTTGCAAAAAAAGATTGAAAACCACATTCATGAATTACGACGTGAAATGTAGGCTGTCTTTGCATGTACTCCGGATGGTCACGGGATAAAAAACTATAAAAATGGGTCACGTAGTATGGGTACGTTCCGTGGTATTTATTAAATATTATACCACATTTTAATAAATTACTTATACATTATGCGATACTATAACAAAATTATAAGATTCAAAATAAACAGTAGACATTGTCAAGGTAAACCTGATTCTTAAAATAATACCCACTTACGAGATTCTGTCCTAAAATAGATTGCATTTTTGTGCATAATTTTGTATAAATTACGTTTAAACACCGAATATCATTCCGAACTCGGAGATCGGAAATGTTTTTTAGGTTATTATTTTTTGTCGGAAAATTTTTCATTTATTGAGAATGCAATTATTATCTATACATATAACAAAATCGTAAATAAAAATTGGTGTGTGATAATTAAACCACACGACAGAAGTAAAAACCTTCTCATGTAACGGTCATCGAACGAGCATAGCAGTGACGAGCTTTCTCGCCCCCTTAGTCGACGAGAGCCGCCTTTACTCGAACGGGCGTTACATAGCCGAGCGTGACGGCTCAGCCTCATTCAATACCCACAAAATAAAGTGCACAGTGCGCCCAAAGAAGTTTTCTCTCCAATAAATTTAATTTAAAAAAAAACATGTAAATATTCAAAAAGTTGTTACTCAGTCTTAGGCATATTTTCAAGCATACATACAATTACTTTTATGAAGATATAAACAGATCAATTAAATACACATTATGTCAGTCCTTACAACTATTCGCATTAAGTACTTAGAGTATCAAAAAAGTAGTATAAATTAGCACCGAAAGTAGTTGATCTCCATAGATCATAACATTAACGGGGTTAACCCCGTAACCCAGTAATAAGACAAAAGATCATTCTAGTCATCTTCGCGTAAAAGTTTTTCTAACCAACTATGGTATCGCAATAAAATCCAGCTGTTCCATTATAAAATATAACCAATCCCCAATTAACAATCACAGATTAGAAAACTTGAAAACTATTTTTGGTTTCGGACTTTGTGCATTCTGCCAGTGTCAAGAAGTTCAAATTTTCAAGCGTCTCTAGATAAAAGTCCATGCTCTAGTAATGTAGTGGTGTTACTATAAGCTTCTGCAGAGTTACGTATTAGTTTGCGTGCAGTTAGAGTACGACACCGATAAGTAGGACTTTGGAGTCTTTACCCAATTTCAATACAACATAATATATCTTATCTGTGGGAACAGCTGATTTATTCGTGATTTTAGTATTGGTCCCAGAGTGAAAGATGTTACAATGATGAGAGCAATAGCTATCTTACAGCTTAATACCAAAGTACACTAAGAAAAGTAGTTCATCTTAGGCCGGTCGGCGAGTTAATAGCCTACTGTACATTAACGCTAAGGGCTGTCATTTTTATTCTTAGTAAAATATTATTTTTGTATTACGAGCAGCACTATAAAACTGCGCTAAATAAAATGGCCGGTAAAGTGTAAATAATAAAGTGGCCAGTGAGAGCAGGCGAAAACGAGCGGGCGTGCAGCGTACTGGAACGCGCGCGACCAAACTCACGGCAAGGCCCAGACTGCCGGCACCCGAGTTTCCCCGAGATAATGCTAATGTGTGCGTGGCAGTGTAACGTACACGGCGCTCGTTACGCACGCAGACATTCAAACCGGCAGCAGCCAATTTCTATGAAGACGACTTACTGTTCTTAGTATACTGTGTTAATGCTAAGGTACATATTACAGTTCTGCGCAACCCTGTGTAAAGAAATGTATAAATCTCAGCTGCCTCAAAAAGACTTAGATAAAACAAGCATGTTTAAATGAATAACAATTTGATACGAAAATATTGTTAGCATGCCTTCAGATAATAGCTACATAGTATATGTATATGCTCAATAAAACGATAATTATAGCACTTGAAATAGCATGTTAAAGAACTAGAAGAGTATAACAGATTTAGAGATTCTAAAAAATATCTTAGATGATTTCTTTAATTTCATACTTGTTTCGTTGCTTGTAAATAGTTATTATAATTCAACCAACAGTTGACAAATACTTTTATATAAGTAATGTAAGGTCTCTATCCTGATGCTTAGAGATAAGTTCTGCTCATGACCTATACCATTCTATGATATAGAGATAATGAGACACCATTGTGTTACGAATTATGTTCTGTGTATCGCTGCAATAGTCATGGACAGGCATTATCTCTTACCATCACGAGAGCTGCAAAGTTCTGGAGTGGAGACCACGGACCGGCAAGCGCAGCGTAGGACGTCCACCCACGAGGTGGACAGACGACCTCATAAAGACCGCAGGAACGCGCTGGATGCGAGCCGCTTCCAACCGGTCTTTATGTAAGTCAATGGGGGAGGCCTATGTCCAGCAGTGGACGTCCTACGGCTGAGATGATGATGATGATCACGAGAGCATCTCGTTCGTCACATAAAATAACAAACCTTATTACACGGACATACAACAAGATGACCATATAATGTTATGACAAACCTTCATGAAAACGCCTATCTCGTTCTTTTACTTGCAAGCATATAATATATCTTCATAGTTAATTTGTTACTGTAACCGTGTCTCTCATTTCCCTTCCCTTTGTTTCTATGGGCAGGGCAAGGCAGGCCACAGCTGCTAGCAATGCTGCCAAAGAATATACTCCTGTTGCAATAGCAATGGAGTTCTTCAGGAGAACCTGAAACAATTATTTAAACATCTATGTCTATCTATGACAGCTCCGTTGGCTCATTGGTACAATATCTGCCTTAGGACAAGCATTTTGTGATGAAAAGTACCTGGATGACCGAGCTTTGCTCGGTTTTTCATTGCCTGAAAACAAGGATAAAACGACGTTTTCTAAAAATGAAACCTAGCTAGATCGATTTATCGCCCCCGAAAGCCCCTGCATACTAAAGTTCATGAAAATCGTTGGAGCCGTTTCTAGGATTCAGAACATATATATTATTGTATACATGTATACAAGAATTGCTCGTTTAAAGGTAGTAGATAGATAGATTCATAATAGATTCTCTTAAAATGACAAAGCTACTACCTAAAAAAATATATGTGAAAAAGTATCAAACAATTCACTGTCTACCTGAGGGTAAGTGGTCACCACCGCCTATGGACATCTACAACACCCGGGGCGTTGTCAGTGCGTTGCCTACCTTTACGGACCTTATTCACTCTTTGAAGCAAGGTAGATCAAATTTCGGTGAAAAAAATAGAAGGTATGCCATTCCACATAAGACAGGTCAGAAGAAACAGTCGATTTAGCTGAGCGGTACGAGAATTCCAAGCATCCACTAGACAAAGTATAGTGATGTAAGAAGAATTCCACGCATCCACTAGACAAAGTATCGTGATGTAAGAAGAATTCCACGCATACACTAGACAAAGTATCATGATGTAAGCAGAATTCCACGCATCCACAAGACAAAGTATCGTGATGTAAGAAGAATTCCACGCATCCACTAGACAAAGTATCGTGATGTAAGAAGAATTACCTGGGCCACGTAAGGTGTGACCATAGCGCCCAGCCTGGCAACCCCGCTGCAAGCACCGACTGCCGTCGACCGCAATGATGTTGGGTACACCTGAAATAAACAATATTTATCTTCTTTATATCTATATAAAGATTTCGTGTCACGTTGTTTGTCCGCGATGAACTCCTAACCTACTGAAACGATTTTAACCAAATCTTGCACACTGTGTGCAGTTTGATCCAACTTGAGAGATAGGATAGTTTTTTTTTCTCTTTCTTCTTGGCATCGCACTCTGTGCATTCAGCCAGTTTCAATGTTTCTGTATTTTGTGTGCAGTTTTCATCTTTATCTTTATGGTCATAGTCCAGTCTTCGTCAAATCCAGTCCGTGCCAATCAAATCTAGTCATGCTTTAGTAAAGTAGTGGTGACTTTACTATAAGATTCGTTGGAGTTATGAAAGCAACACGAAAAGTCATGTTTTACTATATTATATCACTTTCCCACATTCGCGCTTGTAATTCAGCACTTTGTGAATAAAACACCACTATTTTTATACATAAACACTCGAAAAAACACTAGATTTGGAAAACAATACAATGGGGTGACACGACCCTTTTCGCGTTCTCGCCAAAACTCAAAGGATAGTTTATATCTCAATTTATAACCGCATTTTTTTTTTTGCATTTTTTTTTGTTTATTATACGACAAAGAGGTATAATTATCTGTGTGTTCCATAAAATTCTAACCATGTATGTATGTGTGATGTAAGTAGCTGTGCCAACTAAACTTACCTCAGGCGTGTAAACGTAAGCGGCCTGAAAGAGACCCGCGATGATACCTCGCGCCAAAAACAAAACGCAGGTCAGGAAAGTACGGCTGAAACATATTGGAACAGATATAATTATGTATGCAAGTCTATTTTACTATTTAGTTAAATATTTCACACGTGTCGTTATTAATCCTTTATCTGCACGATAATTCCCCCGTGCGAGCGTAAGGAATTTCGACTTGAAACTGCGCTATGATGCCCCCGTGCATATCATAACGGGTATAGACCGTTAGATATTTAACCTCTTGCCTCGTATATAAGAAGGATACGACATTTAAAAGAATTCATTTTTTTTTAAACTCAAAAGGCATATTACTTTATTACAAAAACACTTCAGCAGTTAATGGGTTAAGCTTTACAGGCCAATACTCGCCACGCTTGGCAGGCGGGTTGGCGAGCGCAGTTAGGTGTGAGTGTTCAAGGAAGACGCTGCTGCCCATCTTCCGGATTACATCCCTTAGCCGACTCTTAAGGCAACCACGGGTAGAGAGGGTGGGGTACTATTCTTACGCCGGTACCACCATGGCACAAATAAAGGGAAAACTCCAAAAAAATAAAAAAATGAAATTTAAGGTATTTACAAGTTTTCGCGAAAATCTAAATTTCAACCATTACAGTACACACACACTTAAAACTTAGCCACCAATAAAATGATACCAATTTTATTATGGCGGTATAATGGGTAGGTACGGAACCCTCGGCGGACACGATCGACTCGCACTTGACCGGATTTTTAAAAGATTTGTATGGTATAATGTATGTATATTTGGTGTATAATAAAGTTGTATTCTATCCTATCATCTTTTTTTTTTTTAAGTTTTAAAGTGTGAATGTAGCTCATCGAATACATATGTTAAGTTTTATAACTTAACATATGTATTTGATGTGACCGAAAGAACGAAAGGAATACTTACTTTCCATTGTATATTAGCACGCAGATGCAGATGGCGAAGATTACAAATTGGACCGCCATAGTCTTTTTCCGTCCATACTTTTCTATCACGAAAATTGTTGCAAAAATTCCTAAAACAGAAAATGTCACATTAGTGTTTGTATGACGATTCCAACAAAATAAGAGCAGCGGCGTATATGAATCGTAAAATGTAGAAGTGATGGGTCAAACTCGTACTCGGCGCTCCGGTAATATATACTTTTTTCTCGGATCCAACTGTAGACGGACCATTTACAGAGTATACTTAGCCAAAAAGGGGTGATTGGACTCTTCATTATAAACTATAGGAAACAACTCTCAAATCAACTGTTCCGTAATAAAAGCTTGTTGACCCATGATCAAAAGTTTTTTTTTTTTTTGGTACACACCGTTTTATTCTTGGCGGCAGATTTTCAACTTGAGGGTAGCTAGCCAGCCGAGTACTAGAAAGTACTCTACCACCACGCAAAATGGCACCTTATGGCTTTGCCATAGTTTGGGTAACAATAAAACGATAATGAAGTGGTAGCTTTCCTTAAACTATTACACACAATCTTTATACACAAACATTTTGAAAACTTTATCTTATATATTTTATTTACTTTGCTATGAGTTTTGGTGAATTGTTTTTTTTCAGGCATGTGCCAAAAACTTAGTTGCAGCGAATTCAATTTACAATACCGATGTAAAGTTAGGATTTAAAGTTTTTACAAAATATCATATGACGCGCGGTAAATACTTTTTACTTTAAGCCGTGGTGTCGGCGTATGAATTGTACCCCGCCCTCTACCCGTGGTTGCCGTAAGAGTCGGCTAAGGGATGTAATCCAGAAGATGGACAGCAGCGTCTTCCTTGAACAATCACACCTAACTGCGCTCGCCAACCCGCCTGCCAAGCGTGGCGAGTATTGGCAGGAGGAGGCCTATGTCCAGCAGTGGACGTCCTATGGCTAATGATGGTGTAAAATACTTTTTATTCATGGGATAATTCTTATATCCTTTTTAAGTAATACTCGTACTTTACATAGGTACACTTAAGGTAATTAATTTTTGCAAACTTTGTATCTAATTTGTATCAACTGTGTTAGTGGCTGCTTTGTTGGTATGACAATAAAATAAATACTTATGTGAAACGTTTCTAGTGTATTCTCCCAACTTACCAGGGAACTCGGCGAGTGTCGTCCATAGTAAGTCCATATAGTCCGTAGTCTGAAGTGGGCGGCAGTCGGCGGCGCATGGTTCCTCCAAGGACCCGGGCTCAGTCTCGAACAGCTCCGTCGTCATAAGTACAAGACCGTAGTAACAGAATGCGCAAGACATCCTGAAAATATTAATAGTTACATTTATACTACGGCCACACTATCGCGATAGCGCGAAGATTTGCGCTGTCACTTCATATCTGGTCCTTCGCGCCGCTGTCGGTAATTACCGAAAATCAAAGGGTTTTATCGCGACAAAGTTCGTGCGGTTGACTACACTTCGCGCGTTTTATTGACAGCAAGAAGTCAAGCGGTTTGCACGTATTTTTGTGTGTTGCATCGAATGATTCATGATAATTTTGGATTGGAGTTATGAGAGAATATTGAAATTCTTGGACGGCAAATGCGTTAATCGTGTGAACTCCGTTGAGAAAAGAAAAAAAAAAGATGTTAGATATTTACCAAATAAACCAGAGCAGCAAACTCGTGTTCCTTAACTGTGGTATGAGCAGATGCTTCAATCGTCCCCTCTGCCCGATTCCCACCGAGTCGTCGCACACCAACCGTCCGAGCAGCATCGGCCTTCTATTGTCTTGAGCTATCTGGAATAACAGCATTTCAAGTACAGCTAGCAAAATAGTCTAATGGACCTATATTTTTTCTGACAATACTCAATTACATCAATGTTTATAAATTTTTTTGATGTAAAGGTAACGTAAGAAGATAAGAGATAACGTCTGTCCATAACCATTGCAGCGATACACATTGTGTGTGTGCTGCAATTGTTGAAATTTAGATTTTCGCGAAAACTTGTAAGTACCAAAACTTACCTCAATTTTTAACTTTTTTATTTTTTGGAATTTTTCTTTTATTTGTACTGTAATACCTTTTGCCAAATTTCGTGTTTATAATAATAATATTTTTTTTAAATCAAATCAAGTTTTTTTTATAAGCCAAACATCTACAGAATAAAAAACAAAACGCTGTGATGAATTAAGCACACTTAATCTCGCTTGATGTTAAGCGAGATGTGACTTATTCTATTTTTATTTATTTACTTACTTGTTCTAATGTTGCCAAGGCTTTGTCAGGCTGGCCGCATGCCACATGAAATCTTGCTGACTCAGGCAGCCACTGAAAAAAAAAAAAAAAAACTTGGTCTCAGCGTTGTGTTCATAGTTAAAGTTGTTCACAATGAGTTCAATGACCTTTGTTTAGTACAAGCTGATAACAAACAATGAAATTTAGAGAAAAGAGAAATATTAAAGTAGTGGTTTTTGGTAATATAGGGAATACTTACTGGACATATTAATGCGAAAATCAGAAGTGGAATGGTTGATAGGGCGAGTAGCCAATGAACTCCTAAAGTTGGCATCACCACCAGTGCTAACGCTACTTCCAAGCACGCTCCAAGAGCCCAGAAGCACTGAAAATATCCCAGAATTATTCCCAGTATTGGTACGCAGCGATTCGACTCCACTTTTATTTAGTACACTGGTACAGCCCGTGAATGGTACTCAATGCCGGCGTCTCTGTTTCCTATAAACTACAATTTGACGTTTTTAAGGCTAGAGTGAATGGATTTCTTGACTGACTGCCTTGTTGGCTCATTGGTAGTATATCTGCTTCAAGAGCCGTAGGGCGTGGGTTCGATTCCCACTCAGGACAATCATTTTGTAGTATAATCATAAATCTTTGTTTTGTATCTGGGGTTTTTGTATATATTATATGTACCTTACAACAAAAAAAAAGTATTTATGTATTCTATCAGCTATCTGACCTCCATAGTACTAGCTTTGCTTAGTTTGGGGTCAGATGGCGCTGTGTGTAATGTCCTACAGTATTTATTTATTACTAGATTAGCGTGCTCCAACCTCGGCCACACGGTCAACAAAAATCAAGATGGTAGATTTTGTGCGCAAAATAGTAATAGAATAATGAAAAATAAAATACCAATCCTATCGAGTAGGGTATCTAAATAAAGGCAATTAAAAGAGGACTACAAAAATATATATAAGTTATATGTTTAAATTGAATCAGAAATAATAAATTTGTTTTAAAAGTTTGTTTCCTTTAATTGTTCTTGTTTGTTTTATTTTAAAACTCTTAATTTTAAATTTTATATGGGATTATTTTTATGCCTGCATTAAAGATATTATTATTATTATTTACTTATAGCTGTTTTAACTGCAGTCGGGTGAAATAACTTTTAAACTCTTAAGCTTAATAAACGTCATTCTAATTAGGTAACTTATAACCCAAACAAACAATAAATATTCCAAAACTGTTCTCATATATAAGCGGACATATGATTTTAATATATATAACTCAAAGGTGACTGTCTGACTGACTGACTGACTGACATAGTGATCTATCAACGCACAGCCCAAACCACTGGACGGATCGGGCTGAAATTTGGCATGCAGGTAGATGTTATGACGTAGGCATCAGCTAAGAAAGGATTTTGATTAATTCTACTCCCAAGGGGATAAAATAGGGGATGAAAGTTTGTATGAAACTTTGTCAATTTTAAACCGATCGGGCTGAGACTTTGCATGCATAAAGCTACTATGACGTAGGTATCTAGCGCGGGAAAAACCGCGGGGCACAGCTAGTGATTAATATGTATTAAGCCACTTTCGTATTATGTATATTCACCACTTTCGTAAAATGCATATTCACCACTACTTCCAGTGTATATTTTGTTCTTAAATTTTGATAAAACTAACAGAATAGTAATTTGCATTGCTTAGTCTGTTCATACTTACATCTAGGAGTACAACACATTTAGCTCTCTGTTTTGTTGGTAAAAATTCTGCATACAATGTGACTCTAAAATAAAGGAAAAACAATCATTAAAAGTAATTTGTTATTTTATAATTTAGTGGTAGAACAGTAGCCGAACCAGTAGCAGTCACCAACAAAGTTGGCCAATGGCCCAATGGCTTCACAATTCAATAAAAATTAAATGTTTAAGTACTATTAATGTTTTCAACTTAAGCCGATAATTATTTTACAAATTTCCGTAATGAGACGAACGAGACACTTTCCTGATGTTAAGAGATAACGCCTATCCATGACCATTTTACTTAATTTTCGTCGGAAATTTTATTTCGTTTTTTATTAAATAAATTTACTTACGACTGTGGCACACATCCAATGGCAAAACCTACAAGTCCTCTCAAAAACAATAGCCAGAGGAAGTTTGGTGCAATTGAACTTAATAATCCGTAGTAGAACAGTAACACTCCGCACATGCTCAAAGCCTGTAAAAAAAGGGTTCTCTTAGTGTTTTTTGGTCAAAGTAGTGAAGCGAATATATCCTCCTCAGTATAAGAGCCTTCAAAGTCTTTTTGCACGCGAAAATTATATTCATATTCTAAGCTTTGTCATATTTCCGTGCGGGGGAAGACAATTTTGATCTTGGTGTGTGGTACGGTACAGTAGCTTCTTGCGTTGCTTTAATGCTCACGATATTTCTCTTCAGCGTGTTAAGAGAGCAACAGTAGCAGGAAGTTTTGGCGGGAATGTGGAAAGAGTTGTGTACCCCCATTGTATTTCTTTCCAAAACTAGTGTTTTTCGAGTGTTTGTATATAAAATAGTGGTGTTTTATTCATAAAGTGCTGAATTACAAGGGAGAGTGCGGGAAATAGATATAATGTGGTGAAACATGACTTTTCGTGTTGTTTCGTAAACTCCATCGAAGCTATAGTAAAGTCGCCATTACTTTACCAAAGCATGACTAGGATTGACTGGCATGGACTGGACAAGGAAAGATAAAGAAGCTGAAAACTGCACACAAAATACAGAAAGATTGAAACTGGCAGAATGCACAGAGTGCGATGCCAAGAAAGAGACAAAAAAAACGGTAGGAGGGTAAAACAAAAAATTAAGCAATATAAATTTTATGATATTTTTTTATTTTATGGCTTTGGAGGTATGAGGCCTCTTGAAATGTGGGTCACCCACTCTCTAAATGCATAACTCTCATGCAGTCTAAATGCACAAATTATTAATTAACTATTTAAAGAGTGTACATCTTATAATAAAGAACTAAAGTCCACTACTTTAAACGCCTTTGGTTTTTACTTACAGTTTTTCTTCCATATCTATCACTGAGATTGCCCCAAAATGTTGAACTGAGCATCATTCCCAAAAATACTACTGTAGTCGTAAGGGCTTGTTGATATCTGTAAGCAGGTATAAAATGATACTTTACACTTAGCATACAAGGTGAATTATTTATTATACACTAGCTGTGTGGTGGTAGGGTACTTTCTAGTACTAAGCTGGCTAGCTACCAAGTCAAGTTGAAAATCTGCCACCATGAACCTAATGCTGTGTTCCGGTAGCCTCACTCGAGAGTCAGTTCCATTCCAGGCTAGGTGTGTTTCCCATCTTCAACCATGCCGTCACTTAACATCAGGTGAGCTGTGGTCAAACACCTAGTCTGTCAGCCGTAAAAAAAAAGCTGCATTCTGCAGTTTTAACTATGTTTTTCAGGACAAAATATTTTTTGGGTTATCTGCATTCTAAATTTTATCCAAATTCATCCATCTGTTTCAGTGTGAAGAAGTAACATTTATAATATTAATTTATTGATTCAGGCGTTACATCTGCGGAAATTTTGAGTGTTCAAGGTTTATACATATATATATATTTAGTTCATTTCCGCTTAACACCTGTTTTCGTCACAATAATGATAAGGATTTAAATTAAAATATTTAATTTAAACCATTATCTTACACCATATCTGCTCATAGCTGAAAAGGCTGATCGCATGACTAAAGCATAGAAAAAAAACCCCATCGCTGTTGTAACCAAAACAACTGTTAAGCGGAGATAAACTAAACATATACCTTAACAAGTAATACTTCACAATACCTAAAATGTATTGTATAATATGTATGTATTTAATATGTACATATATCCTACATGTCAACTTTTTGCCAGCTCGGTAGTTTGAATTTCACAATAAACTTTACCAACATTGAAATACTATTAGCAAACCTTGCAAACCAATCTTCATAATGATAACCCATGTTAAATTTATATAGTTGAAATGAAATAATTTTAGTGTCCACAATTACTTGCTAATATTCCATTCACAATGCAAGGCTGGTGAGAGGATGCTTAATATAGTCATCTCCATGGAATCTGCCATCCAGCAGAGACCTGTGCAGAGCGACAGCTTTACTTGGAACCAGCCGAAGCCTAATGCATTCACTGCTTGGGTCACAGTAAAGGTATCTGAAATAGACGGACAACAAAGTGATTACCTACATAAGTATTCCATTTTTTTTCTTTATTTAAATAAATGTTAGAAACTTAATAATTAGATACAAGTACTCTACAGGTTTAGGGTCTTCTAGACCTTTTCGTCCAAGTAACATTCTTAATCGATACCATTAGCCCTGGGACAGGCGGGTGGATCTGTAGGACTTACTGACTTAATAATGGCCTACATACCTTGGCAAATTGAGTCTAAAATTGTAGACACAATTTTACATTGTTACGCAGCCTCAACAGCGATAAATCTTTACACTCAGCTGAGGTCCAAGATCTTCCATAATGATGATGATATGTCAGAAAACTGAACAGATCCACCTCAGTGACTTTAACAGCAAAGGCTTTACTTAGATCAAGATGCCTATTGGACCTATGCCTATTGTAGCGATCATAGCTTAGTGGTTAGCGTGGTCGGTTCGCTTGCTGAAGAGTGTGGGTTCAAACCCCAACAATGAGCTTAAAATTTTAGTTAGTTTTGAACATCTGGCAGGATACACCCTATCCGAAATGTACCTTTGACATATTTAGATCTATTTGATACAAGCTAAATGCCTTGTACTTGGTACCCAGTGTGGTAGCGCTCAGCCTTCAGCATTATCAATACATATGTAAAAATTGTCGTGGTGGAAACGGTGTAAGAAAAAAAAATTTGGTTGTTTGAGTGATGCTTTACATTTACTTGATTTGGTAAGTGGAGCTGCGACCGCTGCGCGGATCCGCAGTATCTAATAGATATGAGAGCGAACCTTATACAAAGTATCACAAACATTTAAAGAAATAATTAGCCAAAAGAAACGTATTTGATATTATATTTTTAGATGATTACTTACCGTCAGGAACTACTGACACTGATGCCATTTCGATTTCTTGTGGTGGAGGCATGGGAGGCGCTGGACCTCGCGGCCCCACACCACTATCATCCAAGTCTTGGTATCCCTTTGACCGCCTCATCATTCAGCTTTGATAGACCAAGTAGAACAAACGAAGGCAACAAAAACTACTGACGTGGATTGCCGACTAACGGAACTACATAACCACTAGTTCTGAATCATGAAGGTACCTACAATTAGTTAGTAAATTGGCACTATTTATATTACAGTATTATATATCGGTACTATATTATAGTGTGCATATATAAAAAATAAATAAAAACTAAAAGTAAACTAAACTCTCTCTAACGAAACGAAACCAAAACAAAAGTTTTCTTCTTCTTTATTTTTGGGTTTGCACTTAGTATATTTTGCCAGTGCTAAGTATTTCGTTGGTTTCTGATGAAAAATTAAGTAAAGAAAACCAAAATTATACAAACGAGCATAAAGTCAAGTCAGTGCTATTTAAAAGCTTCAGAGGAGTTTGGGAGTAACGTGAAAATACATGCTTCACCATATTTTAATGCACTTTCTTACACTCGTCTGGAATTCAGTACTTTGTGAATACGATTTCCGCCATAATGTTATTTTATTAACAACACTGGAACCATGAAGCTATATATAGCTTCATGACTGGAACATGCAGCGACATGATTTTTCTGTTCCCGCCAAAAGACAATAAAATGATGTTGTCATTGTCTTTTATTTTACTAGCTAATGCTGAGAGCTATTCCTTCTTGGCATCGCACTCTTGGCATGTCGTGTCGCCCCATTGTATTTTTTTCTAAAACTAGTGTTTTTTCGAGTTTTTATGCATAAAAATAGTGGTGTTTTATTTATAAAGAGCCGAATTACAAGCGCGAGTGTGGGAGAATGATATAATGTGGTTAAATAAGACTTTTCGTGTTAGTTCCAAAACTCCATCCAGAAGCTTATAGTAAAGTCGCCACTACTTTACTTAGGCGTGACTTGATTTGACTGGGACCGACTGGACTTGACCAAGACTAGACTTTGACTGTAACTATAGATGATAAAGAAGCTGAAAAATGAAGACTACTCACAAATTATAGAAACATTGAAACTGGCAGAATGCACAGAGTGCGATGCCAAGAAGAAAGAGAGAGAGAAGTCTAGTCCATGTTCAAGTAAAGTAGTGACCTTGCGATTGACCGCAATCTTACTTGCGGAGTTTTTGGATTCGGCTACACTGATAATAGTAACTTTACTGGTCGTTCTTGTGACGTTTTGGAAACAACTGGAAAATATGTTATTACTTTTACCGCTACTTTTTCGTTTATTCAAAAAGTTTGCCTAATTTACTTGGTGGTAGATCTCCTTAGCAGGCGATCGTCTAGGTAGGTTTCACCACAGTACCAGATATTCTGCCTATAAGCAGTAGTAGGTATGTAAACATTACTGTGTTTCGGTTTGAAGGATGCTGCAGCTAGCGAAATTACAGGACTGTTGAGACCATCTAACGTCTCAAAGTAATGGACACCAAAGCAGCGATGCCCTAGATTTTGTTGTTACTCAAAGTTTTGCCGTTGCAATAGTCATGGACAGGGTATCTCTTACCATCAGGAGAGCATTTCGTTCGTTTCAACACTTTTACATTTAAAAAAATACATCATTAGACTGATGATCAACTACGGCAACAAACACGCTCGATATGTGGGAATATATAATTATTAAGCATTCAAGAGAGTGAGGACAAAAGAAGAATACAGTAGAGCTGGGCAGCTTTCGAAAAACTACGTCGAGTCTTCTCGTCACCCACAAAGTCTCAAAACAAAAGTTTTCAACCAATGCGTTCTACCCGTTATGACATACGGCACCGAAACGGAGACACTCACAGCTGGAACGGTTCAAAAATTTAAAGTCGCTCAACGAGCTATGGAAAGGGCTATGCTTGTTTCTCTAAGGGATCGAATCCGGAACGAAGTAATTCGCCAGAGAACAAAAGTCACCGTCATAGCTCAGCGTGTTGGCAAGTTGAAGTGGCAATAGGCCGGTCATATTTGCTGCAGAACCGACAACTGTTGGGGTAGACGTGTTCTAGAGTAGAGACCGCGAATCGGCAAATGTAGTGTAGGACACCCTGAGAATAGGTGGAGTGACGATATAGGTACGTAAGACAGCTGGCAGTAGCTGGAAGCGGAAAGCCGAAGATCGGGCTGAGTGGTGTGTCCTGGGAGAGACCTATGTCCAGCAGTGGACTATGCAAAGTTGCTGATGACGATTTAAATGTAATCATTTTTTTTTTATAATAATAGGATGTTGGTAAAATAAGGCTCCAGTTCATGTCATATATTTTTTTTACTTTTTCTTTAGGTAATTTTTACATACAAGATCGCCATAGATTTCTAACTTCAGTAATTACGTACCTTAGTTTTGATTAAAAAAATACCATAAATGTCTATATAAGTAAATAGAGATACACAAATAGCCATGCATCCATAGACTGCTACCATTACCTTGATAGGTATTAGGTACAAACTTACATAAGAAAAAGATGAGCAAATACTTTAGGCACAGTCTAACTATTGAGTCTGCTTGCCAACTTTTAACATCAGATTTCGTTAGAACTACTTTCTACAAAAGAGTTTGTTACAAACACAAAATGTCTGGAAAAATTTGAAATCGAATATATTCTCCTAAAAGATTTCATACATTTTTTTTTCATCACAACTATTTTATATAACAACAATTTTAACACGACTATTAATACTTTACAGGTCTACTAATTGATATTAGGTGTATGTAAGCAGAGAAATTGGATAGTTATTCTATGCCAGAAAAGTAATTTGACTTTGTTTTTATTTATATTAGATATGTGCTTAGGAAAGATATTTTTTTATCAAATTTTAAACGTACATGTAAGTAGGTACATTAAGTACATAATGACGTAGCAAAAACATTGGACTTATGTAGATATTTATAAAACAATTATTTGCAAATTGATAGGCCTTGTCAAAAGATTCGTAAACATTAACTTACGCACTGTCTTTTTAATAAGACAGGTAAGTATTAATATTACAAGTTAATGGAAAGGTCTTAGACCATTGTGTGTTAAAATCATTAGGTACGTTTTAAGAAGCTGTAAAGCTAAAATATCACTTAATCCTCCGCTTGCCGTGAGAATTAATATTCCTTAGATATAGACTTTAGACTTTGCTTTGCAAAAGTTTTTGTGGTATTGTCAGCGTAGACTGTCATTTAATGAAGTTTAAAATAATCTTAGCACCCGCTTGCAATAGTGATTAGCTCGTATAGGCCTTGCAATTTAGTTCAATAGAATTTTACATCATAGATTTCTGAGTCATTTTCAATTTGTAGATACTTAGATAATTCGATTGTGATTTTTTTTATTTCGTTACAATTCAATATTAGTTAAGTTTTAAATACATTATCTACACATATTTACAAATGCACATAATATTGCGCGATCTAATAGCTGCACTTTGAAGGGAGCGACTTCAAAATTATTTATCTTACGTATTATATTAATTTATGCAAAATACAATAGACATATGTGTCCATGGAATTATAGTCACACTTTGTACGATCATTTCCAACAATTTCGTAATCATTCTTTTTGATTTAATTACATTCGTTAGAAACTATCTATTACTACGAAGACCATAGGAATCATTGTACGTTAGGCCAAGTCGCATCTATTCAGAGTCTATTTATCTAGATTAAATACAGGAGCGTTGCATAAAAATAAACAATCGTTATTTTTTTGGTTTGTTTTCCTGTTTGACGACTGGAGAGTCGTTTATGAAATTTCTACAAAGTCTACATAATACTCAGTCTCATGTTAGTTGGCGATAAATCAGATGTATTCTGTTTAGGTCGGGATGCGATGTTTAAGGCCTCGGAGTTCGAGCACGAGATCGGAGTCACCTGCTACGAAGCGCTTTTCGATTCGTCGTTCGTTCGATGGTTCCTGTTAACAATAAAGCTTATGTTAGCGAAATGAAGCAGTTGTTCGGGGTGATTTATCAGTGTTAACATAAGTGATCACGAAGTGGTAAAGTGGGTAGGTGGTAGTGGCGTCGGCGGCACCCTCCCCGCTCGATTGACCCGGCCCCAAGCCAGTGTGTCACCCGCCGCCACCCCTCGGCCCGGCTTCGGAAGGCTATTTTTAGACTTCGGGTCTTCCACCGCCCAACTCAGTACTCCATCGGCTGACACTAATATTTAATATTTATACGACTCTTTTGAGAGCTCACTTTAATAAATATGGATATAAGACAATTTTATTGAACAACATAAAAACTTACTTGATATTGTGATTTCGCAGATTTGTTTGCCAAAAGTTGCGCAATGGTCTTGTAGAAATTGGTTCGTTTGATTTCTTTATTCTGCTGCGTATGGTGATGAGTCTGGGCAGGCCGTGGCATCACCACCTCTTTCTGGCCATCGGTCGGTGTCGCTTGCGTGCTGGTCGTGGGGGCGGTTGTAGTGACACTTCTTTTGTTTCCATTCCAGTTGATGAACCCATCGTCCGCAACGTAATCGTCGTCTTCGTACAGCTTAGGAACAGTTTTCGGTACGTGATAGAGGGGTTTGCCCGCCAACGCCTTTAGTTCTCTAACATCCTCGTCCTCGACGTCCCTCTCCTCGTATTCAACAGGCGGGAAGGCTGCGCGGGCATTTTCGCGTCGCCGTTGTGCGTCTTGAGCCATTTGGGTGAGAATCAAATTGTCGAGGAAAGCCGCACTGACGTCATCGACGTCGTTAGATCGCCAGCGGGGCGGGTCACTCTCGAACCAAGTCTCCTGCCCGATAGGAAGCGCTGCTAGCCTCTCTTCCTGTTCTTTCGGGATCTCGTCAGGCACAAAATGACCGTATGGGTCGTAGTAATATGGGATTTGTTCATGCACATCGGGGAGGCTCATAGCGGGCGCGTCATAGTAATATTGCACTTTAGGTGTATAATAATACTCATCATCAGCATATTCTCTCGGGCTTTGTGGATACATGGGCCATGTTTGCATAGGATATGTCGTTGCTTGTGCTACTAAGTAGCCAAGTAAGACTGTCAATAGCCTACAACAAAAAGTAAAATAAGTACTTCATATTAAAGGTGGCTTTATGTTCATGATGTGGCTTTGCATTCCAAATAGATGAGGCACAAAATATGAAAGGATTCGACGCTATGATTTTCATTATTTGCACTGTATTAATTTATACGCAAATTTGGAATGAACTAATTAAAAGCACAGGTCACCTACCTTGAAGTTGTCGGATGCATGTTGAACATTTAACACTGTTCGATGTTTCTCAGTTCGCGATCAGAGCACGACTACACGTAGGAGGGGAGAGCCGGGCGGCTTTATAAAGAGGTCGCCCACGCTCGCCGCCCACACGTTCTCAATGAAACCTCCCCACCCAGCACACCCCCGCAAAACACCCCTCACCCCCAACCCGCTCTATACTGCTATCGATCGAGCTTGAGATTATTCATCTCACTCGTTCTGCTAATATTTTTATTGTTGAAATGTTGACGTGTCCTATGCTTCCAATATTCCCCCTGTAACACTGTCAGTCCTACATTTGGAAATACGTGTCAAAAGCTTTAAAAGAGCGGTGAAAATCTTCGCCCGCCATAATGGGTCCGCGGGGAGGCATTTGCCTAGCGGAGGGTCGTAGCGTATATGAAATTGAAGCACTTACCTAGAATACTGCTATATCGGGCAGTACATTGATTCTTTAGCTTAAATTTAGACTCAGGGTTACAGTGACATTATCATTTATTTACGATGATAATAAAACTAAGAATAGAGACCTAGGTATTTTTGTTTTTACGATCGGGGAAAGCGTCCTTAAAAGATTTTAGCGTAGACGTGTATCGATGACTGTCCATATTTTCTTTGTTTTGGCGCCATTATACGAGACGATTATACGTCGATGTCTGTGTCTATAGGCATACATAAGTCGACGTCTTATTATAGCTTACGTATTGTTAAGAAACATTTTCTTAGAAATCTAGTTATTCACGGCTCCTATTATAATAGTGCAGAATACTATTTATGAAATAAAAACATTGATCTCCTTTTCTGGTTCGAAAAAAAACATGTTTTTTAACTTTTTTTTTTTTTTTCCTCATCTGACGGCCTTTTTATTTAATTTTAAGTTAGTTTTGTTTTCTCTAGATGTTTTAAAATAAAGTTCACTTTTTTAACTTTTGTCAAAATGCTGTTTGCAAATACAAATACTGATACATCACACTCAACATCATCACTTACCATCAGGTAAGATGGCGGTCAAACGTAAGCCTATTTATTATATAAAAAAACTGTATCTTTAATCTAAAATCTTTAAACTTATATTTTTTTATCTAAAATCTTATAACTTACCTATTAAGCTATAAATTGTACCTTTGTTCAAGCCCTTATCATTAGTGTATGGTGCGAACTCATATTTATTACAATTTGATGATGTTCTATTGATGCTATGCTATGCTATCCACTTACCCTTCACCAACCGTAGGTACATCTATTAAGACGCGTCCATTAGCCAGTGAGTTTTGATACCTCTAAATTTAGTCAGTTATACATAGTACATTATACAAGTTTTTGCTATTGTTTGACGTTTATTGTAAAAAAAGAATAATTAATGGCATTAAAACTTTACTTTTTAATGATTGACAAAGTCTTTGACCACAGCTCATGATGTTGTATTCGAAAATGGTAAAGCACACCTAGCCTGGAATGAAACTGGCTCCCAAGTGAGGTTACCGGAACACGCCGTTAGGTGCTTGGCGGCAAATTATCAAGTTGAGGGTGGTAGCTAGCCAGCCGAGTACTAGAAAATACCCTACCACTATGCTATGGTTTCCTCAAGATGTTTTCCTTCACCGGCAGCTCAAGTTCATTGTAGGGGTTTAAACCCGACCGCGCCGAATGTTAAATTTGTGTTTTGAAAACAACTTTCTGCTTAGAAATATCATTAGGATTATTTATTACTCAATTTCATACATTAAAATTGTTGACCTCTTTAATTGCTAAGTATGTATTGTGCAACGATCTGACAACCTTTAGCTTTACAAATAGACATGAGATTGATTTACCTGTATGTTATAATGTAATGTTTAAAAATAATCATAATCATTTACTATTAAAATATTGTCACTGGTGAAATAAATAGGAACCTATTGAAGAACCTCATCTGATTGAAGAAATAAATGTTTAATACAATACACGGGGCCATTTGCTTCCCTGTTAGTTCATTCGATAGTGTATAATTATGTTTAAGAGCTGTGGGGCGTGGGTTTGATTCCCATTCAGGACAAACATATTATATTATACTCATAGTACCTACGAGTTTTCTTTGGTGACCTTGAATATGTATTTATTTTTAAACCGGCCAACATTTGTCGGTAGTTTCAAGACGTCATACGTAACAACTCTTGTTATACAACTTTTGATAAAAGTCGACACAAGTTTGAAACTTGTATGAAAAAAGAAATCATGTCTCAAGTTAATATATATATGATATCTTGAAGCCAAAGCAAGTGGTGGCCGATGTTTAAAAATGACACTATGTTATTGCATGGGCTTCCTAAACAACATTTAACGTTGCCAATATTTTGACGCAAAAATTGTTTTCAAACTCGAGTATACATACGTATTTAAACGATTTTTGGAAGTCTCACAGTACCTAAGTAGTCAGTTTAGAATATAAACTTTTAATCTACTTCCTTCCTTTCTTTTTGTCTCTTAATTTAGCACCTCAGTTAATTTTCTGTTTATACTATAGTTGTAACTGTTATTTATTCTGTAATATGGCGTAGGTGCAAATGTGGGGTAGATAAATGCCACAGTGGTATTTTACATAATTACCAACTTATATGTAGAGTTGTGCAGAAGCGCCACCTACTTATTTCTTGGATAAAACTGAGAGTCTCATACGACATGTTTTAGCTCTTCTACTTGGTAAAGCTTACAAATAATTTGATTCATTTGTAAGTTCTTACAAGCTCTTGCTAAGATATTCTATCTCATCATGCCGCAACTACCGCTTACATTCTTCATGAATTCTTTATCATTCTGTGGTCTTTACTTACATTAAGAGTTTCTTAGCTATCTCCATCCACGTAGTTTCTAAAATAAACTTCAGGACGACCTACACGCTTATTTATTTATTTTGTTATTTGAATTTCATACATTTGTGACACATGTTTGCGATAGTTCTCACATAATTATAGATCACTAGCTGCGCCCCGCGGTTTTACCCGCGCGGTGATGGATGATGATGATGATGATGATGATGATGATGAAGAAAAGTATCCTATATTTTATTCCAGGGTCGAAAGTATCTACATGCATAATTTCATCGAGATCCGTTCAGCCGTTCTGGTGTGTGAGTAACAAACATCCATCCATCCAAACTGTCACATTTATAATATTAGTGGGATAGTGGGATTTTATTTTGTCAGAAGGTATAAAACTAGATGGCGCTAGTATCGTGCACCTTTTTTTTACTAAATCGCGTAATAATTATAGATTAGTACATGTTTGTCAGAAGGTATAAAATTAGATGGCGCTAGTATCGTGCAGCCTTTCTACTAAATCGCGCAAACGTTCCGCTCCAGTCAATTCCCACGCTAAAAGACATAATTATATTCAAAATTAAAATAAGCAAGTAACGCAGACATATTAAGAAAGTATTTATAAGTGTTATTCTTGGTTAAACAATTAAAAGCGAATGCCAGCGTGGTCGACTATTAAATTATTGGAGCCATCATTTACTTTGTCATCCTGGATGTTGAATAAGCGCTGTCACTCCTTTTCATGCTATGAACATACAATACAGTTATCAGTTGATTATTATTATTATTATTATTTATTCGCATGGCGTGTGTAAAGTCCACAGTAAACAGGTTCCTAATAGAAAGCATGCTTCATCGTAGACCACATCTTCACTTGACATATGGGGAAATATTTATTATAAAATAAAAAAAACCAGCCAAGTGCGAGTCGTACTCGCGCACCGAGGGTTCCGTACAAACCTGTAGGTATATAAGTAAAAGTTATGGTATATTTTTTAAGGGTGATTTATGTTTTTTGCAATTTTTCCTTTATCTGTGCTATAAGACGTTGCTTTGTACAAAATTTCAAGATTCTGAGTTCACGGGAAGTACCCTGTAGTTCTTGATTCTCTTTCGAGTGTCGAAAATTTGCAGCATCAACGACTGTATATTTTGATTAGTTGGCTTAGAAGTTTCATTTTTTCACAGCTCCAAGGGACAGTAGACTGAGTATTTGATATGAATTTCAGCTTGATACCTCCAAGTGTTCCTGAGAAAAAGGGTCTTGACAGACAGACAGACGGACGACAAAGTGATCCTATATGGGTTCCGTTTTTTCCTTTTGAGCTACGGGACCCTAATGAAAGTGTAGCTATCTTTTCTTGGTGGTAAATCTTATCAATAAATATCAGTAAATCTTATTATATAGACAATCGCCATGCAGTAGTGTGTAAACATTGCTGTGGTCCGGTTTATAATACCTATAGTACCATCACAGGATTACAGTAATGTGATTGCTAGCTATATTAGCAAAATTAATGGGCTTTTGAGACTAGCTATTTAGATAGCGCTAATGCAGCGATGCCGTGAACTTTATTTTGTTACTCAAATTGCGGAGTACCACTACGATGGTCATAGATAAGCGTTTCGTTTGTATCGTTATTTCTATATTTAATAAAAACATTACTTTATTTATATTTTTCGAACTGTCAAGGTAAAGTGTTCCGAGAAGACTAACGATTTTATGAGCGGATGGATGTTTATTTTGTTTTTCAAAGTTCTTTATTTTATCAGAAATAAATATACAGGCATACAAACTAGACACAGTCTATGATTCGCGAGTAACAAAGATAGGCTAATGCCGCCTACATTTTAGTCTTTTAAAAACTAATAATAATGTTCAAAAATTACCACTTTGTAAGACTTTGATTATATATATAGTAAGTACCTTAATAATCTCAATGTAATAACATTGAGACCAAGTCTTTTGAGCAGGTTTGGTTTATAAAATGAGCGGATGGATGATCTTAGTAAGTAAATGGTATAAGAAAATTTTCTAGCTGCGATCCGAATTATTGTAAAAGTTAGAAGCGGGGCCTTGTTTTGTTTAAAGAAGTGTTTCAAATGTGACGACATTATTACCCTAACATGAATAGCCTCTCACACTACAGCTGACTCTTTTATGATCTGAGACTGAGACATTCTCAGTTTAAAGCCACCCAGATTTTGTATCTATAATTATAAAAAGTGTGACAGATTGAAAGTATGTATGACTGGGAAAGTATGTATTTAATGACTTTATAAATGTATGGCTTATCAACCCAGTTGCTAGTGAAGTGAATAACAAAATTCACAGTTCAAATCATACTTGACTTTGATATGACGCAAGCGCCACTAATTTGACGTCACAGAAACATATAGGTAAACAAGCTTACAGGAAAGATAATCGCTTGGCTAACATAATACTTTCAAAACGATTAGGTATTTGTCCTCAATGCACTATACATATTTATATACCTGCAGTACTTTTGTTTAAAGAGCAGCTAATGAGACGAACGAGTCGCTCTCTTGATGGTAAGAATAACGCCTGCCTATAGTCGCGGCATTGAAAACTTTGGCTGATCCCAACCGTCACATATGGATCGCATATTAGTGCTATTGTCTACGTACTTCCAAATCGGAGAGACGAACTTTTTTTTCCTAGTTACAGATTAGGTACACAGCTCACCTGATGTTAGGTGACGGTGTGATCGAGGACGCAAACACAATTAGCCAGGAATGGGAACTGGCTGTCAGGAGAAGCAAATTTGAACTAGAAGGTGTTAGCTAGCCAGGCGAGTACTAGAGAGTACCCTACTACAATGCTATGGCAAGTCACAAGCTGCAGCTAGCAATAAACTAGCAAAAAGCTGAGCTTTGTGAGGGCTCGCGTAGTTTTTCTAACGGGTAATAATTTTTAAGACAGTTGTTATTTTACAACCTGATTCTAGTGGTGTCATCTAGTATTAAGTAGATTAACTACGATGTATTTGAGTATTGAGTTTAGTTCTGTTGCAGCGATGTTAACTCTTTGGTTTTCTAACAGATGACGTTAGTAGTACAATAGCACTCTATCCAATGAATACAAAATTGGTAATGTTAATTTTTTTAATGGTTATAAAATATTTTTTTTGACACATTATACATCTAGATATGAAGTTAAATTACTATGTTAAAGCACAAATCTATAGGCGTGATAGTTTTTCAGTAAAGTGTACCACAAAAGTGCTCAGGTTGTGGAATAGAGTTAGGGCTCGCTTCGCTCGCCCTGAAAATTTTACTGAATTTACTACTTAATTTTTTCATTCATCTTTGTGTGCCAAGATCGTAGCAACTGAAATTATAATTATATTTAGTGATCATATATTAAGTTTATATTCTCTGTCTGTCCGTACGGGAAAAAGTGTGATTGTGTGTATATGTATTAAATTCACTTCGTTACATGGTACTAGAACTTATTCTCTTCGTGTGATGCTTCCAGTTTATAAGCAGCGATATTAATATACGTTAAGATGATATTCAGCTGATTCAAGACGATATTTCACAATAGCGTAGCTGTCTGTTGCTTCACCACAGTGTATCACGTGTAGGCGTACACGTGACATGAAAATAATTGCCTTGATTGTTTTTCAAAAACTTTTTAACTTGGATTCGTAAGGTTTGAATATGAATAGATGTTTTTAAGTTCAGAAAGGTTTCACAATTCTAAAGTAACGTTTGTGAGTTATTGTTGAGGAAATTTATTAAGAGTTGGTAGACATTTTGCAAAAAGTTTAAAAACTCTTGTGAAGTGTTTGTTTGGTATAAACAACGTGAAGAGTTTAAAAAAATCTATAATCCGACTGCGATTAAAATAGTAATAATAATTAAAGGAAAAAACTTTTTCAACTAATTTACTATTATTCCTAATTAAATTTAAACATATAACTTATACATATTTTTGTAACCCTTTTTGAATTGCCCTTATTTAGATACCCTATTTGATATGTTTGGTAATTTTTATTAATTAACGTATAACATTACTATTTCGCGCCTAAAATCCAAATTTTTTTTTTTTTAAACCACCTTAGGACACTTGGATTGGCTAATGATACCTTAATTGTCGTAATCCATTCGGCCGTTTGGAAGATACGAGGTTATAAAGTAATTTACATACCTACATATAAGATACGCGCGAAAAACATATCCCTTCCTTGGCAGTCGGGTAAAAAGAAGCTTTTATTTTTTACTAACAGTGTTAGTTTTACTCGCATTATTATGCAGAATCAGAATCAGAATATTTTATTGTGTAAAACTGTGTACAATATTAGATTATAGGTATTAGTCATATGCCAGTACTTACAAACAGTCTTGTCCTTGCGGACATACAATAATTGTTATAACCACCGAGCACCATTCCAGAAAAAATATCACTTACCTAAATATTCATTTACAGAGTAAAATGCTTTTTCTTGTAACCAAGCTCGCAACCTATTTCTAAATTTAGTTATAGGCAATGCCTTGATTATGTCAGGCAATTTATTATATAATATAATAGACATTGTCATACAACTATGTTCATAGCGTGCTGTGCTATTTATGTAGGTTCTTACCAATCTAAACTTATGTCTTTCACATCCTCGTCTATATTTTTCTAATGCTGTGGTATATAAATTTTGATTTTGTTTCACGAAACATGTTATGTCATAAATATATTGACATGGGAGTGGCAGGACTTTCAACAGTTTAAATAGAGGCCTACAGGAATCCAAAGGCGCTGCCCCACATGGCTCTAACACATTTTTTTTGACACACAAAAGCCTTGTTGACATCAGTTCCTCGCCCCCAGATAATCAAACCATACCTTAAAATTATTAATAATTCGACGAATTAATTCGAATATTTAAATTAATTATTTATTAATGCGTATGATATTATTGTGCGACAGATGTTAAAAAAAGCTATCATTAATTGTTAACTTACGAAATATAAATAGGGAATAATAATAATAAATAAATAAAATTACATAGTTTTCTACGAGATTTTGAAGAATGGATGACATGAGTCGTGGATGGAAGTAATGAGTGGCAAAGAGTAACAATCGATACAAAAAGTCCGGTTGAAAATATATAAAAGAAAAACCAATTTATTTCAGCAATTTTTAGCTAGTAAATGATACATATATGCTAGTAAAAGCCTCTTAATATCAATACGTTACGTACTACCTACATATGTAATATTCAAACTACCCACGCTATTTTAAATTGCACCCACGTATTATAGCTAAAGGGTATACACACTGTCCCAAGTTGCCGCAAACGGTATTTAAAGGGGATTCATGGGGTAGGTCGGGAGTGAGTAGGTGGGGTGAGGGGATCGATGCAGTCAAAGTGCATCAGAATTCGGCACGGAAGTAACAAACAAGAGGTCGTTGATCCCGTGGCGCCAAGACGACGTCTACTATTTCTAAAACAATCCAACTATAAAACCTTATGATACATTAGGGAACGCATGTTTTCCTCATTTGTATATATTCTCTTCACTGCTACATTCTACATAAACTTAACAATACGACGTGAATATTAGTAGTCCAGTCATTATATACATTTGGAAATGCAAATGAACCGAGAAAGCCAAATTTTGGATATTACGTGGGGGATGGCTAGAAAAGCTTAAGTTCAAATTGTCGACCAAAATAACCTTGTGGGTTTTCCGCCATCTTGAAAAAAGGGTTAAACTCAGTTTTTTTTATCATAACTCGGTTCCCCGTCGAGATACGAAATTTTTTATGGAATACTTTTTGTTGCTCTTTGTACGATCTACAATTAAGGTCCTATACATTTTTCACGTATCGATCATCGTTATCGAGATATCGATAAAAAAAGCCACAAATTTTGGGAGAAAAAATTGTTTTTCGCTATTTCCTTTTTTCTCGCGAAAAATATCGAAAAATGTTTCGAATAAAACTTGTAGAGCCTGTTCAGACCTACAAATTCGTTTTTTAATTTTTCATTTTCGAGAAAAATTACGACCTCCAGCGCGCCGCAAAGTGAGTAAGACTGTGCCCGGTTTCGATTTAGCCGCTCGCACGGTTGTATCCACAACGTAAAAATTGTTGAATTATTGCTTAAGGGAATTATTGGTTATTGGTTGCTATACAAAATAAATGAATAAACCAGCCAAATTATAAATCAAACACATGAAATTTATTAATCAAAAAATTTTTATGCAGCAAAAATAATAATATTACACGTGGTCATTTTTGTCACACGTTTTTCTTCGTTTTGATGGTCCTGGCTGCTGTTGAAGTTCCTCCTCGGTACACTCTTCGAGTCGTGTAAATTCTTCAATCGCAGGAAATGATGCTGTGACAGTCGAAAAATCGTAATCTTCATCATAGATCTTCATTTTCGCGAGAAAAAAGGAAATAGCGAAAAACAATTTTTTCTCCCAAAATTTGTGGCTTTTTTTATCGATATCTCGATAATGATGGTCGATAGGTGAAAAATGTATAGGACCTTAATTGTAGATCGTACAAAGAGCAACAAAAAAGTATTCTATAAAAAAATTCGTATCTCGACGGGGAACCGAGTTATGATAAAAAAACTGAGTTTAACCTTTTTTTCAAGATGGCGGAAAACCCACAAGTTTATTTTGGTCGACAATTTGAACTTAAGCTTTTTTAGCCATCCCCCACGTAATATCCAAAATTTGGCTTTCTCGGTTCATTTGCATTTCTAAGCCGATTTTTCCGACGTAATGACTGGACTATAGATATAGTCGTGAAAATGAAATATCCAATTTATTCAGTTGCGGTAGAGTTCTAAAGAATTATAACGTAGGAGGTTTCATGTTAAAACGCTACGAGTATTATATGGAAGTAATAAAATAAATATTCTGTAGTCTCTATTTGCTGCTACGGAACTGGCTACGCCGCCGCGTGCTACGAACAGTGGACAATTAGTTGAGCGTTATAAATGTACTAGATTTACTAATATCGATTGTAAGAGATTACGCCCATATATTATTCTAGTGTTTTTTTTTTGCAAAGTAAGCTCATGTTAGTTTTATGTCTAAAGTGAAATTAACCAAGTGAACACTACATTTTCTCCGGATAAAAAGTAGCCTAATCGAAGGTTCGACGAATCATCTTCCTCCATACCAAATTAAAACAATTCTTTTTAGGTCCTGTTTATGAAACTTGGCATGTACACTTAAATTAGCAATACGAAGACTTGTAGGCTATACTACCGAGTTCCTAACATCCCTATTAATGTACACAAGGCTTCGAGCGCTATCTTACACGTGGCCTTTTCAATACGTGTATAACCTACGAATAATAAATTATTCGTAGTGTATAACACTGTTAGGTATTTGTATGGAGATCAGCTACATCTATACCAATTATGAAAAGGTTGGAATGTTCTGAATTTATGTGATAATCTGAAGTAATTCTCTAGAAAACTATAAATATATATATAGAAACGTATTAGCAAGCTGAAGTGGCAATAGCCTGGACATTGGACATATCTGTCGCAGAACCGATAACCTCTGGGGTAGACGTATTCTAGAGTGGAGATCGCGAATTGGCAAACGTAGCGTAGGACGCCCTGAACTCGATGTAGTGTCGATATACGTAAGACAGCTCGCGGTGGATGGAAGCAAAAAGCCGAATATCAGGCTGAGTTGTGTCTTGGGACAGGACTATGACCGGCATAGGACTTCGATAGGCTGATGATGATGATAAGCCGGGCAAGACCAGTTCAAACACAGATTGAAATTTAGCAAAAATTAAAAAAAACAATTGCTTCTTTCTAATAAGTATATGTAGACTAAGTTTATCTTTCAATCATAATAGTGAGAGTTTAATATTACAGCAGTTTTGATGCAAAGTTTCGATGTAGGGCGTGGCTTGGATTCCCGCCATGGACAAATGTTTGTTTGGTATAAACAAATGTTTGTTCTGTGTCTGGGTGTTCTGTATGTATTATAAGTATGTATTTACAACAAAAAAAAAGTATTTATGTATTCTATCAGTTATCTGACTTCCATCACACAAGCTCTGCTTAGTTTGGGGTCAGATGGCACTGTGTGTAATGTGTGCTACAATATTTATTTATTTATTTATTTATTTATTTATCATATAAAAAGTGACTATCGTCATCAGTCATAGGATATCCACTGTTGGACATAGACCTCCTCCTGGGGGGGTTTTGCAAAGTTTTGCCGGCTTGGCAGGCGGGTTGGCGAGCGCAGTTAGGTGTGATTGTTCAAGGAAGACGCTGCTGCCCATCTTCCGGATTACATCCCTTAGCCGACTCTTACGGCAACCACCGGTAGAGAGGGTGGGGTACAATTTTTACACCGGCACCACCACGGCAAAAAAAAAAGTGACTATAAACTTACGAATTTACTTCCAGGTTGTTGGCAAGTCTGAATAATGTGTGATTGTTTTATACTTCGTTGACATGAACGAAACTGACTGCCTTGGACAACATTTTTGTAAAACGCTTCTGCGTGTATAATTTAGCAAAAAAAATCTCATCAGCTACGTTATTCTTCAAAAAGAAACATCTCTTACACATAAATGACGCCCAATCAAAAGGTACCCGCTATATACCTACGACTTGTGTAACTTTGCCATTAAGTACCTACTAAAGGCCAAAGTTCGAAAAAAGGCGAAGAGGGTGACTATTGTTTGTCTAAATAGCAAGTTAATTTCAATTATTAATAAAGAATCATTTGTGTAGCAAGGAACTAAATAAAATATTTGTAAAGCTTCAAGCGCTGACGCAATTCACTTCGTTTATTGAATTGTTTATTTCAGGTGAAGTTCGGCGAAAATTTATTTATGGAATTTGATTGGACGTAATAATATTATTTTGTTGCTGGCGTGTTTTATTTGAATTAGCTGCAGGTAGCTGGTAGAGCTTTTGGTGACTGCGTAACTAAAAAGCTACAATTACTAACTCGATCATGGTCAACTTTGGCGTCATACTATTCAATGTTCCAATCGCCTGTATTGTGTTCGATGCCATCTTGTATTTTTGATAACGTCAACTTTTTTTTACTAAATAGGTTTGCGTTTGACTACGCCCTGTCTGATGTTAGGTAGGATGTAGTCTAAGATGAATCACGCTTACCTAGAAAAAACCTTTTTACTGTGGATTTGAAGACACCCAAGTTGTACTTAGCAGGAAAAACTGACGCCGGCAGAGAGTTCCACATTCTCGCTATACGTATTAAGATATATCCACCATGTAAGTGTCTATATACCATCACCTCCACAGTGACTATATCTCTAAACATATACCTACTATGTCTAAACATATATGAGAAAACACTTAATTTAAAAAAATTGGTTCAGCCTTCTACACCTTAACTAAGTAGAGTTTGTAGATAGATAAACTCTTTATTACTACTTCTACTACTTACCTACTCTCTTTTTATGCTCTTTACTTTTTAGTATAGGAATAGGAACCAGGTAGCTAATAGAATATCTATTTTTGTTGTTGTAAGTAAATACTTACTTATAATTCATATTTTTAGAATACTCAGAAATATAACAAATATGTATGTATGTGTGTGTATTGTATTGGTTTGGAATCGTACCCATTATTTAAACAAATTACCAAATGACCTAACAGGGCAGTTGATATATCCAGGGCCCCCGTTTGAATAATGTATGTATTAAATTTTATGTGATTGTAATGAGACGAACGCGACGCTCTCCTGCTGGTAAGGGCCAACGCCTGTCTATGACTATTGCAGCGATACACAGAACTTTGAGTAGCAAAACAAAGAAGTCCAGAGTATCGCTGCTTTAGCGCTCATTACTCTTAGACTTTTCATGGTTAGTTTCAACAGCTCTGTAATTTCGTTAGCTACAGTACTCTTCAAACCGAAACACAGTAATGTATATTGTATACACATAGCATACGACGGCAGTGATAATAAACACATATGATATAAAACACTTTACTTAATTACAAGAATTATATAAAATGTTGAATATCTATAATTATAAAGCGGGCCAAGAATGTTATATAGTAGAATATATTTTTCTACAGCTTCCAGGTATTGACCGTTATTTGTGTCAGGCTACCAGGCCTGCTAGGTCACCAAACTAGGTCAGGTGTAGTTGAAGCACTGGAAGCTGTATGCAATTTTAAGGCTTATCTATGACACTCATTAACCCTAGACACCTAACCTTCACATCCAGTCCTTTAAACCTAACCATACGTCGATTCGACGAGCAATTTTTGGGACATAAAATTTTATTGAATTACTTAAATTTTTGTTATTTTTATTACTTGAATACATATACCAAGTATTATTTTAGTAAATAAAATAATAAATTTCTATTTTAATACGAAAATATATATTTTACACCTTATATTATAGGAAACTAGATTTTCGCGATACCTACTTAGATAAATAAATATAGTAAAAAAACAATAAAAAATAGCCTTTTTTTATTTAGTGAACATAAATGATAACAGTCTTATCAATAAGAAAAAAAACTATAATCTTCTATTTTGATGCACATTTCATGCAAAAATCAACTTTATGTTCACCACAAATTGCCGTGTCGCATTTCGAGCAATATGACTTTGTCGGACCAGAATACTCTGTGTTGTACGAATTCGTCGAGGGTCAGATGACTATCTTTTGGAGCTGCAGCTAACACTAGTACAATAATACTTGCTAGAGTTAATCTGCGTCGATGTACTTTGGTCATAATTTAGCCTTTTTATCATAATCTCAGTTTGTCCATTTCACAATTTCTTCGAGTACCTGATCAGTCATGAATTGTCAAAATAGTAGTAGTGGTTCTAAAATATTCCTTAACGAACGCGTAGGTTCTCTGATAATACACAATATTTATCGCAGCTACTCTATTTGAAATACACCCTTTGCTCGTAGCCCAAACATGACGGGTCCGACTTTGGATATTGGTTTGTGAGAAGGTACTAAACTACTACCTAAGCATTCTGCTGAAGGAATAGGGGTATTGGGGGCTCCCGCACATTGTTTTGCGAAGTAGGTGGAGCACGATCTTGAATATCTTCGTCATCGGAGGGGTCGTCTTGAGTGTCGGTTTCTGCATCATCCACCTCCAAGTCGTCTTCTATTTCGCTATCTGATACCACCTTCAATACATTATCATCTTCCTCGCCCATCAATATACGCCTAATTTGGTCATCGACATCAATCTTTCAGAAACCATGGTAAAAACTGCAAAAAGTAGAAACATTAGTTGTAAAAAATATCTAACCATGAATACCAAAATATCAACAAAGCCTAACCATTCGTCGAAACGACGACTATTTTTGTAATAAATCTAAAAATGATGTACTTACCCGCCGGATACCATCGCCTCCCGAAAGAGCTCGGCGAACACTGTGTTGACAAGCGTAATCGCGAAGATAGGCACACGCGACGAAAAGAAATCGCAATATTTTTGTCGTGTACTCGTCGATTCGACGAAGGTTAGGTGTCTAGGGTTAAAGATATTATGGGAAGATTATTTCATGGTAAAAAAGTAATGAAATAAACGAGTGCTCTCCGATGGCACACAAAACCAAATTCAGGGCATCGCCTAATCAGTGCTCATTATTTGGAGATATTTGGTGGTGAGTGCCTTTTAAATTGGAACACAGTAATGCTAACACTACTGTTTTTGTGATGCTTGCAGGATCACAAAAACAGTAGTGTTAATTCTAAATGCTTGCAGGATAAAGTATTACGAGCATAATTTGGGTAAGTTTCTATTTAAGTATACTGCTGATTGGCAACTTACTAAAAATACTTTATACTCTTGCGTTGTATATTCCTTTTTTGTCTAATATCTTTTCTTTTTCCGCCTACAAGTTTAATGCCTACCGCCTTGTCTATTGAGCCGAGAATATTTCGTGTCATTGTATAATATTCCACCCACCACGTTTACCCGCCTTCATTTCATTATGTTATCTTGTCTTGAACATACTTCAATTTAGTATTTTATCCTATCTTGAGTATTCTGTAAATAGGTAAGCGTTTTGCGACATGTATTACGCATATTTCTCTTAGCAACCTTTTGACTATAGTTACTGTATCAGCATCTTTATAGAATCTCTATCTGAATCTAGTATTTATTTAATTGACATTTTATCTTATTGACGTATTTTATATTTGACATATTATTATATTGACATTTTCATTATATTGACATATTATGATTTTGATATTATTAATGTTATTTTTAAATATGAATAGAAAAATGATGTAACTTTGGTGTTATCAATAAAATATGTGTAAATACTATTTTTGCAGTTTAAAAATTAAAAAAAAATACCCTTTTTTGGGCTTAGTACATTTATCACCTACATGCAGCTTTAGTATACAACGAAATATATACAATTTAACTAAGCTATAAAAAACGAATAGATTATACCAATATAACACAAAAATTGACCCTAAAAAGCTTTTTTTTGAAATTAAAAATTGAAAACATTGAAAATGCGTCACAAGAAACCGATGGACGAGATTGACACAAGAAGGAGCAGATAATGTTATGAACAGGAGATAGCTCTGTAATTATTGGGTGGAAATTCTCTTGATGATATGAATTAAAAGATAAACGGATATAATTGTAAATCCGTGAAAGGTTCTCAATTCTACCCGATTTTGGAAGACTCTTTCCAGTCTTTTAAAATCTTAGTGGCTCTCGAATGAGGCTGCCGGATCACTTGGATGCTTGGCGGCAGATTTTCAACTTGAGAGTGGTAGCTAGCCAGTCGAGTACTAGAAAGTATCCTACCACCACGCTATGGTTTCCTCGTTTTCCTTCACCGGCAGCTCAAGCTCATTGTTGGGGTTTGACTGCACTGGGTGATTAGGGCGTGGGATCAAACCCCATCATCGCTACAAAAATATACGCTATAAACTACATTTGAACTGCAGGGCATGTTAAATAGGGGCTAAAATGAATTATTTAAATAAACCGTTTTTTTTTCAGCTTGTAATAATGACTATTCATTTTCGAATATAGACGTGACATTTGTTAATGGTACTTATATTTCCATGCTTTCAGCGATTAGATACCATAATAGCGTATTTATGTTGACCGTAATATGTGTCACGTCGATAAACTAGGTCATTCTATACTAGATATGGAAGGCGATGCAGTTTCAAGGATGTGGCACTCGGCTTAGTGTTCGGAATGTAAACATTAATGAAGGACGGCGTATTTTTTTTTGTCTTTCTTCTTGGCATAGCACTCTGTGCATTCTACCAGTTTCAATGTTTCTGTATTTCGTCTGCAGTCTTCAGCTTCTTTATCTTTATAGTCAAAGTCCAGTCCTGGTCAAGTCTAGTCCGTGCCAGTCAAGAAAAGTAGTGGTGACTTTACTATAAGCTTTGATGGAGTTTTGGAAGCAACACGAAAAGTCATGTTTCTACGCATTGTATCACTTTCCCACACTCGTGCTTGTAAATCGGCACTTTATGAATAAAACACCACTATTTTTATACATAAAAACATTCGAAAAAACGCTAGTTTAGGAAAAAATACAATGGGGCGACAAGTCTCTTTCCACGTTCCCGCTAAAACTCAAAGGACGGCATTATCTGATATCATACAGTAATAACATTTAGTGTTACTTAAATTATCAAGTTAATTTAACTGTTCCATCAGTTCTACTCGAATCAATATCTGTATGTTATGTTTGAGGGTAGGTATATTTGATGCGGGAAATCCTAATTACGCGCAATGATTTTATAGCTACGGTAGCCTAGTCGAGAGGCCGTATTACTGTTAATTAGTGGTCATAGGTTCAATTCCCTTGGCACGCACTTCTGTTTTTTCTAAGTTATTTGTGAATACGTAAAATCTGCCGACTCGTACTTATCCAGCATGGTGGATTATGGTCTTAACCTTCACGCAATGAGAAGACCCACGCCCACCATTGGGATAATTTATAAAAACAAAGCTAACCTGCTTTATGGAGCGAAATATGCCGAAGGCAAATTGAAAACTTGTTCAATCTTATGATTTCAACATTGCTTGTTTTCATAGAATGGTTATCATAAAACACAGGTCAGACTTTATTCTAGCAATTAGGTACCTATCAAGAATTAAAATAAGAGTAATGAATAATAATGAATGAAATAAAGAATCATACTAATTGCCTGCGACATTCATATATTATATTCATATCATTCGTTCATAATTATTCATTCGTTTATATTAATTAATTAATTCATATTCATTCATGTTCATTCATATACATTCATATGCATACATATGCATTCATATTCAATCATACCTATTCATTCATAATCATTTATATTCTTCAAATACTTTATCTACTCCTTTTGGTTTAGTACTACGTCATGCGTGACCCTGTATTTTGATTAATTCAATAAGTGTATTTGGCACGAGACATTTTATATTTCCTTAAAAAGAATGTGCAAGTTGATAAACACTTTAACAGAGAAGTTGCTAGAGACTGCCACCCACGAAATTAAACAAATCAGCCTCATTTTGGTTTTGTTTTATATTATTTTTCCTCAATTTCGAGAATTCTGAGATTTTTTGTGAAACGCCCACTCGGCATTAACTTTATCTTAATTTTTTGCGTTGTATTAAAAAGTAACCTTGCTCATTTTATAGCCTTGAAGTGACCTCTGCGATTTCTTAAAAAGAAAATGTAAAATTAACATTTATATTTTTTTACCTCTGTTCCTTCAAAGCTAAGTTAACATCAGTTTTTATTGAGACGTTTCTGTCACATGAATTTATATCTAATGTAATTTTTACTATTGATAAATAGGCGTACGATTGATTCATATCGGTCTACAAGTATTTACGATAGAACAACTGGCTTATAAACTTAAAAGAAACCGATTGATTCGCGACGTGAAGGCATGCAGATTTTATTTACAAATGAATTAAGTAAAATGGACATATCTATATCTCCACGCTATGTAATAGTCATTACTGTCATAGTTACGAGTATCTGTTGAACACAAGAATAAAACGCTAGTTCGTTCTTTATGTTTTAATTCTATGAACTGGCTTATAAGACTGGAACGAAACGGAACGAAGCGGAACGGGACGGAACGGGACGGAACGGGACGGAACGGGACGGAACGGGACGGAACGGGACGGAACGGGACGGAACGGGACGGAACGGGACGGAACGGGACGGAACGGGACGGAACGGGACGGAACGGGACGGAACGGGACGGAACGGGACGGAACGGGACGGAACGGGACGGAACGGGACGGAACGGGACGGAACGGGACGGAACGGGACGGAACGGGACGGAACGGGACGGAACGGGACGGAACGGGACGGAACGGGACGGAACGGGACGGAACGGGACGGAACGGGACGGAACGGGACGGAACGGGACGGAACGGGACGGAACGGGACGGAACGGGACGGATTGGAATGGATAGGATTAGAACGGAATGGAACAAAAACAGAATAGAATAAAACTTTATCGTACACCAAACATACCTACATCACAACATAAAAATACTTGTTACTTTTGTGCATATAAAGATGCGAAGTAAAAATTTGTTAGTTTTGTCGTCATTGTGATTCGTACGATTAATTTAAACGAAAATAATAAATTGCTGATGTCAAATAGTCAAAACTATTACGTTTTTATTTAAGAAAGACAATACTGAACGTAATTTCTATTCAAATTCTATTTAAATACTTAAATTAGTATTCTTAGTATGTATGTATGTATGTCTTAGTTTTAAATAAGCACAGAAGACTTATTTTAATAAATATTATTTTAAAGGCTTAAGATAAAAGTTAAAATATCGCAATCTATTGCAATGGCATTACCAGAACACGATTAATTTGAACACGATTGATAGATTCTCAGCAATATTATCAAGATTAATATTTGTTTACTGCTTTAAGAAGCAGAATTTATTTTTGCTGAATATTTTTATTATGCAAAATTATTTAGACAGATGAAAATGTCCTAAATAAATAATTTGAATTTGAGAGTCAGATGCCTCGGGCTGAGGGGGCTGCATTGGAAGATACTTATGATTAGCAGTAAATTAATATCGGTTAATCATGACGAAATCAAAATAACAAGCAAAAACCAACTTTCAAATGTTCCTACCAATTTACAGATCAAACAAACAATTTACTTATTTTTTTAATTTTTTTTTAAATTTTTACAACAACCAATTTACAGATCAAACAAAAAAAAACCTATATCAAAATCGGTTCAGCTGTGTGGGAATTGCAATGTCACAGTCAGACGGATACATTACGCACGTTAAACTTATAACAGCCGTATGTTTGCGTCAGGCGTTAATAAAATTCAAATGAACTACACGAAATTACGAAGTTCTGGAAGTTTCTATGACGCAAGAAAACTACGCGCGCAGGATCTATACTACATCTACATTCTATGGGGTTCAGGAAGAGGAGGCAAAAGTCCTTTCGAATCGCAGCCTGCAAACATCCGTCCCTTTCGCGGCGTGGGAGGTAGCTCTGTCTATTTTTAGACTTTATAGACTTGGCCGGGAATACATTTAGCGTACCAGACGCCTACCAAGAAGATACTTCAGCAATTTTCCATTAAGAATATAACTAAGAGAAGTGAACGTGACGATGTACTCGTATTTAGAGGACAATATAAAGTAATAAAATTTTAAGACAACTTTTATTGGATGAACCTTCCATCAATTCTGGATGACTTGGGATAAAAAAAATGTCATGGAAATGTCGTATACATGTAAGCGGACGAGTTATTACTGAGTAAACATAATAATATGAACATCGATAACGTAGAATCAACTTTGCTGTAATATAGGATATCGCTTCCGGTATATTTCTTCATAAAATCTCCTAAATGTTAGAGATCCTCACTTTATTTTCCTGTATGTGCGTAGATATTGGATTCCAGGCTCTGTGATTCCTATTCAGTCGCAGCACCGACAATTTAGGACTAAAAATGAGTAATACGAGATATATTGAATAGAATGCGTAACTTTTTTTATATTTATGAAAACGTATAAAATTTCTTTTCTATTCTATTATCTTGTTACAACCAGTAAGATTATTTTCGGAACAAGTAGTATTTGAAGTTATTTATGTTTAGATTTATACTTTGTGAGTGATATGTCTATTGTAGTTTATAAAAATTGCTGTGTTGCGGTGTGAAGGGTACAGCTAGCGAAATTACAAGGGGTATTGTGACTGATCATTAAATGTTTCAAAGTAATGAGCGCCAAAGTCCGGATGCCCTGGAGTTTGTTTTGTTACTCGAAGTTCTAGGTACCGCGGCAATGATCAAAGGCGTTATCTTTTACCACAAGAAGAGCGTTTTGTATGTCTAATTATTTAAAAAAATTAATTGCATTGCTTTTTGGTTCAAATTTGACTACTATTAAATATTTTTTTTAAATGTTTTGTATACTAAGTGTTTGACCACAGCTCCACTGATGTTAAGTGAGGGCGTGGTCGAAGATGGTAAACACACCTAGCCTGGAATGGAACTGGCTCTCAAGTGAGGCTGCCGGATCACACCGTTAGGTGATTGGTGACAGATTTTCAAGTTGAGGGTAGTATTACTAGAAAATACCCTACCACCACGCTATGGTTTCCTCTCGATGTTTTTCCTTCACCGGCTACTCAAGCTCATTATTGGGGTTTGAACCCACGCCCTTCGACATGTAGCAGTAATTAGCAGTGTCTGTTTCTATTTTTGCTATACATGTTTACCTTTTTGTTCGTATCAACTAAAGTTATCCACTATCTACATATAGGTATTATAGCATTATTAATGTTGTTAGGCCTTTACCCCTGAAGGACTATGTTAAGGTATGCACACCCACGCAGTGTCGGGATGTCTCAGGGACGTATTCTAGTGATGTCTCTAGGGAGTAGAAAAATATCATTTTCTAAGTTGTGAAATATCATAAATATCAAGGTCATACAATTTCCTAGATAAGCTGCTGGATTTCGTTTGTAAAAATTGTTCGATGGTACAGTTATTTGAATTTATGTTTGGAGTCTTCTGGAGTTGGATTTCAAATTATTTTAGTTATTTATATTTCAAGTAGAACGTTAGAATAGACTGTTGGTATAACGTTCTTTCTTTGTTCCTAAATATTTTCTTTATGTTATATTCATGAGCTTGACCTTTAAATACGGCTATGGAAAATTCCTAACAGCAACCCTCATTTACAAAGTGCCACAAAAAGGATAATTAAGACACTAGAGGGTTTTCATTAATTACTTTTTTAATTAAAACTATAGGGTTAAAAAGGAAAATTGTGATTCGTTTGGTAAATTTACGACAAGTTGGTATATGAAGGTATGTATATAGTATATCTACAGATATTAATGAAAAGCTTGTTTCTTGCCCTTTCGATTTGTTTGAATAACATAAAGGATAAATTGTATCTAACACAATCGTCTTTAGTTTTACATTTCGCAAGATTTACATTTTTATAAGTACACACACAGTTTTACATTATAATAAGTATTAAAAGACTCACTAATGTTGAGAATTTCAACTCTTATACTTATAGAATAAATATTAAAAATATATAAATACCTGTCCAGGCTTTATTCAGAGACAAACTATACACCTTTAAGAAAACGTTTCCTTATAACTTTTTCATAAAAAAATCTAAAGTCTTGTGAGTAACCAGTCTGAAGTATGTATTTTCTTTGTCCTTTTGATCGAGTACCTACCCACCTTAAACAAAGTAAAAATGTGTGGTATTTATAAAATTGAGTTTTTTATTTATAGCCCGAAGGGTCGTTTTTCTATTTCAATACCAAGGAAAAAGTAAACTGAAATAGAAATACATTTATATCGAGATGTGAAGGAACTTGACTATTGTTAGATCGTCCACACCTAAAGGTAACCAATAATACAGAAAAGATGGGTCAATCCACCTATCTGCGATTATTAATAGATTTCTGCTGAAGAACGACTAACTACGCAAATGTTAAGACTTTTGACCCACTTAAGCAAGTTATATTTTACTGAAAGTCAGACAAAAGATTTTCTCATTCTATTTCGTCGTTTGTCCGCCCACTTGCAACTTGAATATAGACATTGTAATAAATTTTCTTTGATGAAATTGGTTTTTTATTAAGGCCCAAAATTTAACGCGAATCTATCTGGCCTGATAAAATCTTTGAAAATACTTTTAAAAATCGTTAAGTTGGTAAAGATGTTGAAAATAAAAACACAAAGGTTTGCTAAAATTATTATTTTTATACTCGTACTCATTCATTGATAACCAATGGTTACAAGTTACAATCGTTAAATGAATACAGTTCAATTTATAAAATGGTATTTTATTTCTTGTTCATGACTATGAAAAGTTGTATTAATTGATACAATAAGTTAAAAACCTTTAAGTTAAAAGTATGTAGATGTTTTTAAATGCAAAAGTAATGAGACACTGTCCTGATGTTAAGAGACTTTGGCGGCCTATGACTATTGCGGTGATACCCAGAATTTTGGGTACAAAAACACAATCTAAAGCATCGCTTTGGGGATCATTACTTTGAAGATTTCGATTCTTTGTTTCAATAGCTCATTAATTACATTACATACTGTAAGTACAGGGTTGTCAGTTAAAAATGTTCAACGTCAATATTTTTTGTGTACTAAAGGTAACGGTTAAAATCACCCGTGAACACAAGAGTCAAATACAACACGGACAAGTGTTCATTGCTCCCAGACGACCAAGAGCTTTTATTGATTTCCGGGTCACATCCTCGCGCCCTTCTACCGTTCAGGCGCAATAAACAACATAAAAATGTACCTATAGGTTCTATAGTGAGAACCTACATGTACCTATTATAAGTCAGTCCATGATGGGTCTGGGCTTCAATTCATTCATGAATGTAAGTCCTTACGTCAGCAGCCGACCCACAAGGGGCGCGGCCCCCTCTGGTGCTAGCTCACGGCTAGTTGGAAAGGGGGGGCTGACGTCAAACCTGTGCAACAAGTGTGCCAATATAAAATGTAGGTGCTAGGTATCAGAATAAGGCTATTTTTAACTTAGCTGGCTTTTTGGTGCGGCTGGAGGTAGCGAGCTGTCGATCAATATGTTTTTAAAGGACAGTAGAGGACCCTTTACGGTGTTGCTAGTTCTCAGCGAAGAGATATTTAATTATTTACATTTTAAATCAAGGTAGGGTAGCAAAGGTATTATTATACATTTATTGCTTGCAAACAATAGTTTAATTTTTCCAGAGGAAACTTGGGTATGCAAGGTTAACCTACTTTGGTCATGGAATTCAACTTAATTTTATTTTTTCTTTATACTAAGAATATTGTACTTATGTCCAATGTCCACGAACACAAAATTGTTCTGAAATAATTAACACAAAAATGTTTATCACTTTAAATTGTATACAGTTTTAGACCGTTAAATAAATCATTACGCAGTACTGGGGTACAAAACTAAAGAAGTATGTATACATTGTATATAAAATTATAGTAATAAAACATAATCATAAATTACGTTTTTTTATGGGGCTGTTGAATTTTTCACAATTTAGCTTTGTTAATAAATGGCTCTAATTGGCTTAGTACCACCATTTATTGCCATTTTCAATCAGTGGGAAAATTTACATTACAATATTCTAAAGAAATGTAATAAAAATTAATGCATGTTTAAAATTGTGTGGAACAGGACGTGGAACTCTACCGTCTGTATTTTCCATGAAAGACAATTTGGGTGTATTCTAAGTAAGCATAACTGCACCCTAGACCGTTTCACTGTCTAACACGAAGTGTTTAAATGCAGTCTTATTATTAATTTAAAAAATAATAGACATTCGTGCGAATCTAGTATTTCAAATATATTCAGTATTACAAAATATCGATATAACAGGGCAATACTATTTATTGTTGGCATTTGGATACAAGTAAAATTAAAAACTTAAGAAACCCCGACACAAAATCAAACATAGCTAAGAAAAGTCCCGACTAATTCACCTTTCAAACAAAAAAAAAACTAAATCGTTTCATCCGTTCGGGAGCTACGATGCCATAGACAGACACACACAGACACGTCAAACTTACACCACCCCGTCGTTTTCGCGTCGGGGGTGAAAATGGGACCGAATGACACCCACACAATGGAATCTGTGCTTATTATTTTCATAGTACTAAAATACTGAGTATATATAGACATTTATAGAGATGCCCAAAAACTGATGAAGCCTCTACATGCATTAAACTAGCTTTATAATAAGTGTTAGTTTAAGTGTATATGCGTAAAGCAACAGTTATTATCAATTAAATATAATATTTAATTGAAAAATTATTTGCAATTAATTATTATCGTTTGATTACATATATTAAATTTACATTTTAGCTCATTTGGTACTAAATATAAAACATGGGCTCGATTCCAGCCCAGGATAAATAGTTATGTGTTGAACATATGTATGTAGACTGATATTTGATCTGCGGTAGAAGTCTCATTACTCTTAATTTTATCAATTGGGAATTTCTAACAGAGTAAAAAAAAATAGGGTTACGTTGATTTTTTGTTTGATTTAAAAATTAAACAAATACTGTTAGTTTCATTCAGATCATCATCATCGTCATCATCAGCTTATTATTGCCTACTTGACATAACCCTTCTCCAAGACTTGCTACGGCAAGATATGCGACTTTTTGTTTCCATTCACTGCTGGCCGTCCTACAAAAGTATATCGTCACTCCATCGTGTCTCAGGCGGACACTACGTTTGCTGATTCGTGGTCTCTACTCTTAAAACGTTCAGATGTCACATAATATCTACTAAACATTTAAATAAATATCGTCGGACATTTCACACAGCGCCATCTAACCCCAAATTCAAGCCCTCAAGTTGAAAATCTGCTGCCAAGCATCTAACGGTGTGTTCCGGCAGCCTCACTTGAGAGCCAGTTCTATTCCAGGCTAGGTGTGCTTTACCATCTTCGACCACACCGTCACTTAACATCAGATGACTTGTGTTGTCAGCGTTAAAAAATAAAAACAAAAAATGGGAACTAGATAACTGATAGAATTCTTACCTATATACTTTTTTGTAAATACATATTTATAACTACATACAGTACACCCAGATATAGAACAAACATTTATCGTCACATAAATGTTTGTTCTGGTGGTAATCGAACCTACACCCTACAGCTCTTGAAGCAGATATTCTACCAAGTAAGCTAACAGGGTAGTCAAAATAACATGATTATTTACATAATTAGACTTGTTAATTAATTGGATAGCATTTGAACATTCAATTGAACATAAAATAAAAGAACAAATAATGTTAAAAAATTAGGAAAGAGGAATTTAGTATTAATTTTTGATGTAAGTTATAAAATTATCAAATAGCCTACATACGTGTACATAATTATATGCCATGCCTTTAATGACTGAGAGCGGAATAACGGTAACCCTACCCCATCGGGTACCTACCGAATAGAGCCATATTAAAGTCGATAGCACTTATTGAGTAGTACAATAATTAGCGTTGCCATATACTCGTATTATCCTATATTACTAGAGCTTTAAGAATTGTCAGAAATAATATTTTTCTTGTCAATAAATTACATTCAAACTTATAGTGCCATCTATTGGAACGAGCCACAAACGTTACGAAAGCTTACGTTACTAAGTTTGTGTTACGAAATAAAAGCTCGAACAGAAGAACTTCCAGTCAAAGTTTCTAAATATCTTCGACAGAGGGATTTCCTTCACTGATTCCGAACTTTTTTTGTAGTTGAAATAATAATGTGCGTTTTTGTGCGTATTTTGTTTACGGAACTAAATCGAAGCAAGATTACAGTTGAAATTTTTACTAAATACATTTTCCTTCGTCTGCACCGTCACTTAACACCAGGTGAGCTGTGGTCACACACCCAGCCTGTTAACCGTAAAAAAAAGTTTCCGCTTTTGACATAAATACGTAAATATATATATATTATATACTAGCTGCGCCCCGCGGTTTTACCCGCGTGGTGATGGATGATGATGATGAAAAGTAAAAGTAGTAAGTAGTAATCCGATTGGTTTAAAATTGACAGAGTTTCATACAAACTTTCATCCCCTATTTTATCCCCTTGGGGGTAGAATTAATCAAAATCCTTTCTTAGCGGATGCCTACGTCATAACATCTACCTGCATGCCAAATTTCAGCCTGATCCGTCCAGTGGTTTGGGCTGTGCGTTGATAGATCACTATGTCAGTCAGTCAGTCACCTTTGAGTTATATATATTTAGATTTTGTAGCGATGATAGCTCAGTGATTACCGCTGACGGTTTACACGCCGAAAGGCGTGGGTTCAGACCGCAACAATGAGCTGCCGATGAAGGAAAACATCGTGAGGAAACCATAGCAAGGTGGTGGGGTATTTTCTAGTACTCGGCTGGTTAGCTACCACCTTCAAGTTGCAAATTTGCCGTCAAGCACCTGATGGTGTGTTCCGGCACCCTAACTTGAGAGCCAGTTCTATTCCAGAGGTAGAACTAGGGTAAGTAGGTAACAGAGGCTAGGTATGCTTTACCATCTTCGATCACATCGTCACTTAACATCAGGTGAGCTGTGGTAAAACGCTTAGCCTGTAAACCATTAAAAAAATACGTTTTTGAATCTGCTTCTATAGTGGGAATTATATCTTTCGATAGCTTAAGGAATTCATTACGTTGAGTGAGGACTTGAAACATGGTAATCCGAAAGACTTAGTATAGCGAAGTCTTAGTCTAAGACTTAGACTTAGTGTTTAAAAATAAGTGTTGTACACGTATTGACATATCACACGTATTCACGTACATAACGACACAAATCCCGATTTTTTCAGGATTTACAGAACATTTAAAGACATTTTAACATAAACATTTTAATTATATCGGAAACACCGACTAAAATGTGTCAAAACCACGTCAGTTACCATAGTAAAATAACAAATATGGACGTAGATGAATACACAATTGTAAAGGAAATTAGTTAATTAGTTTCATCCCTCACTACTCGTGTTGTAACGACGCCCTTAGCACTGGCGCATTTCCATACTGGGATAGCAATGGCTAACGTTGGACCTGACGAGTTCTCGTCTGGTCCCAGGTCCAGACCAGACCAAATTTGAACGACAAGGATGAGATTCGCTAATCCTTACTCCTGCATCCCAACGTGAACCAGATTTTTGGCTTTGCCCAAACGATCCATGGTGATGTTGGCTTCATCGCCGCGTATTTCTACTACTTTTAGGGTTCCGTACCTCAAAAAGAAAAAACGGAACCCTTATAGGATCACTTTGTTGTCCATCTGTCTGTCAAGACCCTTTTTCTCAAGAACCTTTTTTGAAGCTTTTTTTTTTTGGAATGTAATACGGATCTGTAAATTGAATTTTGAGTTGTAATTAATTACAACTTGTTATTGCATTCTGTTTTGTGTGTTTTGAAAATAAATAAATAAATTTAAGAACGCGTGGAGGTATCAAGCTAAAATTCATATCAAATACTCAGATGTACTGTCCCTTGGAGCTGTGAAAAAATTAAACTTCAAAGCCAACGCAATCAAAAGATACAGTCGTTTCGTCGACACTCGCAAGGTAATCAAAACCTACAAGGTACTTCCCGTGAAATCAGAATCTTGAAATTTGGTACGAAGCAACGTCTTATAGCACAGATAAAGGAAAAATTGCGAAAAGCATAAATTACCATTAAAAAAAAATACCATAACTTTTACTTATATACTTACCTACAGCTTTGTACGGAACCCCAGTGCGCGAGTCCGACTCGCACTTGACCGGTTTATTTTTCATATTGACATCCTCGGCAGTAGCTGCTAGTGCATTAATTAAGTGACTTAGGTGGATTGCAGCGACCGTGCTGATGTAAGTATTATACCACTTCAACCACTTGCCGTTCTCCAAAGCAAGAAATGGTAAAAATATCAAGTTGAAATGTATTATATCTAGAGATATAGAAAAAATCTTTCTTTAAAATATTTGACTGTTCATTCAAACTTCTCATTAATCTGTAAAAATGATAAATATAAGTATTACTTAATATTAAGCTCTTTATGACGTATCTACTAGTTGGTTGCCCTAAAAATTATAGGCTTTACTTTTAAATGTAGCTTAAACTTAACTAAAGCTTAAGTTTAAATGCGAAATATGATGCTGACTTATTAAATATTTCTTTCGCTAGATTAAATTAACCAACGGTCATAAGTGAATTTAGATAATTGTTATAATAAGAATGAACAAAATTAAAATTTATGTTTTGAATGTCAACGTTACTGTCCACCATCTAATCAAATAAATATTAAGTAATATCACGGATAGATTTTTAAAATTTTCGTCATTTTAAATATATTTTAATTTAAATCTTCATCACAGTTGTAACCAAAACGACTTCTAAGCGAAAACAAACTGAATAAATACTTTGAACACTCAAAATAATTGTAAGCGTTTTGTGTACTGCGTGCGTTTATGTCTATTATTCGAAGGCGCGCTATCGCAGCCGTAGCACTTAGTAGAACATAAGCTTGAGATGTCACTTAAATACTCGTATTGACAATTAATTTAATATATAGAAATAGCTACCTACATATGTACTCGTGACGTGAAGTTTTCGAGATTCCCGCTCCTGCTCGTATCTGGTGCAAAAGTTGCGTGTGGTGGTCACTTTTACACCACGAACACGTGGTGGGTTATTACTATAATCCGATATTTTGTTTAAGGATTACATAGATTAAAAAACAAAACTTAATGATATTCATTATTTATTAATTAACGAAGTTTTAAACACGATTAAGTAATTTTGTAGTAGTATATATTTAGCCTTGTCTAATTTAAAAACCTAAGTAAGTAAATTAATTATAATAACAAGCAATAAAAATGTTTCATAATTTCGTGCTCCCGTGAGCTTTTCTCAGAATGGATCGAACAATAAATAGTAGAATCCTTCGGCGGCCATTATCTTGGCAGCATCATCACGCAGCCACAGTGGGAGCTCTCGAAGCTGCGCCGGCGGGGCGGGCGGTGCGGCGGAGTCCGGGAGAGGGGCGCGGAGCCCGTGGAAGCCTCCGCCTGCCAGTGCCGCGCCGGCTCCGTCGTTGCCCGCATGCCGCATCGCGCTCCCGCTGTAGCTGTCAAACGAACAAAACATTACTGAAAACATCATTCAAAGTGTAATAGCGGAACTTGTGATAGTGACGTGACTAGTTTCTAAGTGAACACATACGGAAACGACGGATAAGCAAGTGTACATAGTGTAGTGTCACGTGTGTTTACGAATGAATGTGACGGCGGCGTAGGCGCAACCGCGGCGGGTCGCACTCTCCGTGAGATATTCGTGCACGCGCAGGTCGTCGCGGCCATGCTGCATACCTGAAGTGAGCGAGCGCGCTACATTGCGCGAACGGGACAAAGCTATCGCTCCTGGTGCGAGTCGACTTTCGCTGACGAGGAATCAACCCTGCAATGTTTTTGTCGGTGTCATGAGGAGGATGGAGCGATGGCACGTGACGCTGGTCACGCTGGCGCTGCTTGCCTGGGCGGGCGCGGCCGTCACAGAGCAGATGCAGTCGCGCGCTGTCGACACCGGTGTCGACTTTTCAGTGCCTGAAGACCAACCAGCCGGAACCTTTGTTGGAAAAATTCCCATTAAACCTGGTTTCACGTATCGGTTCAACGAACCTCCGAAAGAGTTTGTTCTAGATCCGGTTACAGGTGTAATTAAGAGTAATGCGATTCTTGATAGGGAAGCGATGGATCGTTATGCATTTGTGGTCCTTTCTAGCCAACCGACTTACCCTATCGAAGTAAGGTTGCGGGTAACCGACGTTAACGATAACTATCCAGAATTTCCTGAACCAAGTATAGCAGTTGCTTTTTCCGAAAGTGCGGCGGCTGGAACAAAGCTATTGCTTGATGCCGCAACTGACAAAGATTTAGGTGAAAATGGCATTGCTAATGATTATCGGATAGTAGATGGGGATAGTGAAGGTAAATTTCGGCTCAATGTAACGGTAAATCCCAGCGGACAAACGTCATATTTGCATTTGGAAACTACTGGAAAGTTAGATAGAGAAACTACCGATTTTTATATTCTCAATATATCTGCACGAGATGGGGGAAATCCTCCAAAGTATGGATACCTTCAAGTAAACGTCAGCATCCTAGATGTGAATGATAATCCTCCAATATTTGATCAGAGTGACTTTTCGGTATCTCTGAATGAGAGTGTTCCACCAGGAACTACTGTATTGAAAGTGACAGCCACAGATAGCGATTTGGGAGATAATAGCAAAATAACTTATGAAGTTACCGATACTGAAAAGCAGTTTGCAGTAGACCCTGAATCTGGAGTTATAACAACCGCTAAGAAGCTAAATTGCCCTAAATATTGCAGTAACACAACTTGTAATATGACCTGCGTCCTAACAGTCATTGCAAAAGATCATGGTGTGCCACGGCAAGATGCAAGAACATACGTAACTGTTAATCTTATTGATGCCAATGATCATGATCCTGTTATAACTTTTACTTATGTCCCTCCCACGGCAAACTTTGCTACTGTTGATGAGAATGCTAAAAATGGATCTCTTGTAGCTGCTATTACAGTAACTGACCAAGATGCAGGATTAAACGGTATTACAACTATTAGCATAGTAGCAGGTAACGAGTTAAATCACTTTAGACTAGAAAACTCGTCTAGTGTTTATATTGTTTATGTAAATGGAATCTTAGATAGAGAAGAAATTAGTAAATACAATCTTACTGTGGTTGCAACTGATAAAGGTTTACCGCCACGAACATCAACTTCTTTCCTAGTAATACACGTAAATGATGTCAATGATCATGAACCAGTATTTGAAAAATCTGAATATTCAGCAATATTATCAGAACTTTCTCCAGCTGGAACGTATGTAGCCAGCATAACTGCTACTGATGAAGACACAGGGGTGAATGCCGAAATATATTATGATTTTTATGATGGAAACCAAAACCGATGGTTTGCTATAGACCATTTGACAGGATTAGTTACAACTAAGTCTGTACTTGATCGTGAAATTCAAGGAACTGTGGAATTAAACGTTTCTGCTAGAGACGGTGGACCAAATCCAAAATGGGCATACACAAGGCTTAAAATAACTATCTTAGATGAAAATGATGAAGCACCTACTTTTTCACAAACTCAAATTAATGCAACTATTCCAGAAAATGTAAAACCAGTCAAAGAAATTCTTATCCTAACAGCATCAGATTATGATCAAGGAACCAATGGCTCAGTTTCATACTACTTTACGTCAAGCATAGAAAGAAAATATCCGAATACATTTACATTAGATCCCATTACTGGCCAGTTAAGTGCAATAATTGAATTAGATAGAGAAAAAAATCCTTTCTATGAGTTACCAGTTATAGCGAAAGATCAAGGATTTCCACCACAATCTTCTACTGCAACAATTTTTTTGAAAATTTTAGATGTCAATGATAATGATCCAGTTTTTTACCCACAACGTTATATAGAAAGTATTAGCGAAGATTTGTCGCCAGGATCAATCGTGCTTCAAGTAAAAGCGTTTGATTTAGACGAAGGAGAAAATGCTCGTGTTATGTATAAACTAGAAAGTGGTGGAAACAGTTATTTTGAAGTAGAACCTTGGACCGGAAACGTTATATTACAGAAAAAGTTCAATAAAGCTTCAGAAACAGTACATACATTGAAAATATCTTGCAGAGATACAGGAAATCGGAAAGCTTATCAAGATGCTATTGTTGAAATATTAAAAACATCTCAACGTAAAAATTTACAATTTGACGGACATAATGGTTATAGTTTCAAATTGGTCGAAGATGAAGGCATTTCTAAGCCAAGTATCGGACGGTTTGTTGGAAAAATAAGCGCTAGGATATCTAGTGATACAATATCATACTTCATTTTAGAAGGTGATCCGAAACATGTATTTAAAATTGATGAAAAAACCGGAATGATTACAACTAATGCTAACGTAGATCGTGAAGATAAAATGACGTATCATCTAAAGATAATGGCGAAAACTGGAGTGTCATTTGGATTTACGATAGTAAATATATCAATATTAGATGTGAATGATAACTATCCAGTATTCATTGAAGACAAAGATGAGATTCATATTCCAGAAAATATTGCTGTAGGTCAAGAAATTTATTTTGCAAGAGCTACAGATCGTGATTCAGGATCTAACAGAACTATATTTTATTCGTTGAGTTATAATACTGACAATATCTTTCGCATATCTGAAACAACAGGTGTAATTTACCTAAACAAACCTATTTCAAACGAACCAGGCAGTTCATTGTTTATCGAAGTGACTGCGACGGATAATGGAACTCCACCTTTAGCCACAAAACACTCTATTACTGTGTTAGTAGATGATGTCAATGATCACACACCAGTTTTTGACTTGACTTCGTACGAAACTTCTTTATTGGAATCAACTTTAGTGAACACCCGTTTCTTTGCAGTTTCTGCTTCTGATGATGATTTGAGTGCAAATGGGCGAATTTCGTATCATATAGCTGATGGAAATACAGACGGAAAATTTGGAGTGTTTCCAGATGGTTTCTTGTACGTAAAGAGCCCTTTAGATAGAGAAGAAAGAGATTACTATTCTTTAACAATAATAGCCGCTGATAGTGGAAAGCCAGCAAGAACGTCTCAAGTTCCAGTGGTTATACATGTTTTGGATGAAAACGATAACAGCCCCCAGTTTACAAACACCACTTTTATTTTTAAAATCAAGGAAAATGAACCTCCAGATACATTTGTTGGAAAATTGACTGCTACTGACAAGGACATAGGTAGAAATGCAGAACTGACATTTTCATTACCAATTGCACAAACTGAATTCAGAATCGATTCAAGAAACGGTTTTATAAGAACATTAAAGCCTTTTGATCGGGAGAGTTTGTCTACAGGTCAAAATTATATAACATTGACTGTAACTGTGAGTGATAATGGAAAAATAAAACTATCTGACTCTGTACGAGTAACAATTTATATTACTGATGTAAACGATAATACGCCTATTTTTGAACCAACACCTTATAAAGTTGAGGTATCTGAAGGGGCTGCAGTTGGCGCTTCTATCTTGAGAGTACATTGTACAGATGCAGACGAAGGTCTTAATGGTGATATTTATTATAATCTCATTGGAGGCGATGACTCTGGAAACTTTGTTCTTGATGAAGCTACAGGTCAACTGCTGATAAATAAGCCTTTAGACAGAGAAACCACCGATTTCTATCAACTCACAGTCATGGCTCATGATTCTGGACAAAATATACAATTGTCTGCTACTACAACAATTTCAGTAACAGTTTTAGATGAAAATGACAATGCTCCAGAATTTTCTCAAACCGAAACAATCGTTTCCGTATTAGAAACTGAGCCTATCAATAAAAAAATAATACAATTTCACGCAACTGACGCTGATCTTGGAATAAATCGTGAACTTCAATATTCCATATCATCTGGAAATAGAAAAGATGCTTTTTTCATCGATAGTTACTCCGGCGAGTTGTTTCTGCATAAACAATTGGATTATGAAGACCTAGTTTCTTACACATTGAACATTACTGCAACTGACAACGGTAGTCCCAGTTTGTCCTCAAGCATCTCATTCATTATAAATGTCATCGATGCTAACGACAATGCACCGGTATTCACAAACACTGCTATTGTTAGACAAATTAGAGAAGGTATTCCAAAGCACACTCCGATAGTAACAGTGACCGCAGAGGACCCAGATTCAGGTCTGAATGGCAAAGTTTATTACTCGATCATACACCAAGAGCCTAACGATAACAGGCGGCACTTTGCAATAAACAACGTTACAGGGGTCATACATACTTTATTGCCCATTGATAGAGAAAGCATCGACACGTTTAGAATTACTGTGGCTGCATACGATAGAGCAGAGCCACCCTCAGCGAGATTATCTGCAGAGAAATTGGTTACCGTGATCGTTGAAGATATAAACGATAATGCTCCAACTTTCGTTTCTATGAATGCGGCCGTAATTAATTCTGAGAGAATGGGAAGAAGTGCAGGTCGTGGAATATTTATAATGCATGTTTTGGCTCGTGATCTGGATTCAGGAACAAATGGGTTGGTCACATATAAACTCATTCACGGTGGAAACGATTTATTCGATTTGCATAGGAGCAACGGGGCATTGACTTTACGTTATCCTCCAGCGGCATCCGAAGCAAGATGGAACCTTGTCATAAAGGCTACAGATGAAGCTGTGTTGAGTGAACAGAAGAGCACAGAGACTTATGTAAGCGTAATAATGGGAGGTACGCAGTTGGAGGGTGTGACTTGGACGAACGTTAGGTCCGTGTCCGTGGCTGAAAATGAGCCTGTAGGAACAGCCGTGTTGAATTTGACCAATAACTATAAATCGGGTTTAGAATATTACATAGTGAATGTGACCGGTGATGGTAAACAAGTGGATAGACTATTCGACATAGATTCTACCCTAGGAATCTTATCTACGGCAGTGTCCTTGGATCGAGAAGCTGGCGTGGATCGTTACGAGGTCGAAATTTGTGCTGTATCTTCAGAAAAGCCACTGAAAACTACAACAACAAAGGTGAGTCAATTTTAAATTGGATGAAAAAATTTTAATTAACTATATTGTGATAAAATTGAACGAGCTTATCGGAAAGAGTTGACAGTGTACTAACCACAGTTAGCATTTAATCGGACAATCCAATTAACTGGCACAATTGTCGGTAGAAGACAAAACATCGGCACCATACCGTTGTTGAAATAAAATAAAAAGCAATGCTCGTTAGTGTATGTCGGCCGGCGCAGCCTAATCTGAAGCTCTAAATTACGATAAGTCCCTTCTCGCGAATGATATCAGAGCACACGTTCTGAATCCCTCGAAGATTATATATGTATGTATTCATGCAGAACATAATTTTGTTTGCTTTGTATCTTTTTTACAACTTGAAGTACCAACCAGACCGATTCTGAGTTATCTACATTCTTTATGAATGTTACGTTTGATAACGTTAAATTTTCTGAAAATTCAATTTACGACACCAATTCTGTTTGTTTCCAAAAACGCATAATATTGTATGTTTACTGGTGTCAATGACTCCACTAACATTAAATTTTGAGATGGCACCTCATACATGATCGGATCGGTGATATTATTATCTACAATGTCTTGGAAAAAAATATCTCAATGCAGAGTAAAATTTAATTCAAGTGCAACTTAACCTCTGGACCCAAAAAGCCATTTCAGTCGCGAGATTCAAGTGTACTTTTATTTGTCTGTTGGTGGAATAAAAAGATACATAAAACAGGTCGTATGCTCGTAAAAGATCTCGTCGCATTACGATGGTCTTCAGCTTTGACGAATGAAATCGTTGAACCGGAGAAGTACAAAAGTAGCCAATGTCTGGGTTATTAAGGTTTATTTACCTACCGCATATTACAAAATATGAGTTTCATAGGCAAAATGTGACGTGTTAGCATATTCTTAGAAACAGTAAAGTTGTTTTTCTATATTTAAAAAAAAAACACTGAAATTCTTGAATTAGGTCCGGTCCGCGGTTTCAACTGTGTATAAAAAAATAGATTATAGAAAATCTGTCGTAAAGCACTTAACAGTGTGTTGCAGCAGTCTCGCTCGAGAGCCAGTTCAATTTTAAACTGGGTGTGCTTACAAACTTCGACCAAATCGTCACTTAATATCAGATGAGCTGTAGTCAAACTAGTCTGTCGACCATAAAAAAATGTACTAAACTAATTGAAGTAAATAAAATAATGCATTTAAATCCGTTATAATAATTATATAAATATATGTAGATTTTTAAATATATTTTAGTAAATACATTTGCCGTGGTGGTGCCGGTGTAAGAATAGTTCCCCACCCTCTCTACCCGTGGTTGCTGTAAGAGTCGGCTAAGGGATATAATCCGGAAGATGGGCAGCAGCGTCTTCCTTGAACAATTATACCTAACTACGCTCGCCAACCCGCCTGCCAAGCGTGGCGAGTATTGGCAAAACCCTCCCAGAAGGAGGCCTATATCCATCAGTGGACGACCTATGGCTGATAATGTGATGTGAAATACATAATAATCACAAATTTAATTCAATTACTAATTACATACAGAACAATTCATCATTTAATATATACATGTCAATAAACCTAATTAATGAGATTGTATGTCGCATTTCCGTAGTTACTATTAAAAACAAACAAACATACAAACAGATACAATTTCGCATTTATAAATAAATAAATATCGTAGGACATTACACACACCCAAACTAAGGAACGCTTGTACTATGAAAGTCAGACAACATTAATACTTTTTGTTTTTGTAATTACATACAGAACACCCAGAAACAGAACAATTTTTTTTTTTTTTTTTTTAATTATAGATAGGCTTACGTTTGACCGCCATCTCACCTGATGTTAAGTGATGATGCGGTCTAAGATGGAGCACGCTTGCCTAGAAGATACCGATTCACTCTCGACTTGAAGACACCCAGATTATATCCATCGGATAGACTATTAAACATTAAACAATTAAACATTAAAAACATAGAACAACAAACAAACATAAACATTAGATTATTAAACATTTTTTTATAACAAAATGCTTGTCTTGGGTGGGAATCAAACCCATGCCCTACAGCTCTTAAAGTATATTTACTACTAATGAGCCAACAGGGTTGTTGTCAATAATATTAGTGTGATAAACTATAGTTTGATAAATTTTCGGTATCATTTAGATAATGTATCTGGAAAGTCCATGAAGCGGGCCGAGTCGTAATATATTAATGGATTTATGTAAAATTACTCAGTTCCAATAACGTAACAAATACGATTAGGTACGTCAAGGATCAACAAGCTCTACGATATCATACTACGCTTAGTTGGATTCACTAACGTATCGGTGAATTTGTTAATATTATAATTGACTCTGACTAATTCAGCAATATCAAATATTTTTTAGTTTTGTAACAGAACACCGATTTAGTGTCATTCGCCTCATTGTTTGTTTCAATGGTTAGTTCATGTTTCTATTTTTAAGATTACCTACAAACTTTATACAGAATGTAGCATAATAAATCGATAACCTATGGATAAGGTGGTATATAAAAACAAAAAATATGCTTAGAAAAATTACAAAGTTATGATGTTTAATCTGTTTTTGGGATACTATTTATCTAGATACTAGATATCTTTGTGAAATCTATTTCCTGATATTAGATAAACATTTTATTACTTAGCTTTAGTGTATCAACTACATTTGCCTAGTATTGGATACAATATAAGTTTTTGAATGTAAGCTGCCATATTTGTGTCGGAAGTATAGTTTTTTTAACGAATAATATTTAAATCGAAAACTTCAAGTTTCAAGAAAAAAATTAACAAAATCCTTGCCTTAAAGGTAGGCTAGTACAATACAATACAGTAGTAGAATACAATGCTAGTTTCGTTGCAGTTGTCCAAAGACGGCAGTAACTTCATACCATCAGAAGGCCCGTTTGCCTATTAATGTCTCTATTTTATTTAATAAAAGCATAATGTTTCATTTATTCATTACGCAACATCCTATATACTATGTATATAGACAATTGTTTTTGCGACTGAAAACCGTGATAAAAAATCTGTCAAGTGCGTGTCCTGATATGCTCATGTAAGTGTGTATAGAAAGAAATAATTTGATTACCATCATAGTACCTGAAGTTGTTTGTTTTTTTCGATTTTGATAACGTTTTGTCTAAGTCATAAGTATTTAGTTTACTAAATCGGTTATATAGTTAACATGACATTTGGTTTTTTTTCTAATGTAAATTGAAATGAGACGAACGAGACGTTATCCTTTTAGTAAAAGGTAACGCCTGTCCATGACCATTGCAGCGATACACAGAACTTTGAGTAGCAAAACAAAATACAAGGTAACGTTAATTTGACACTCATTACTTTGAGACATTAGATGGTTAGTCTCAACAGCCCAGTGATTTCGCTAGCTGCAATACCCTTCAAACCAGAACACAGTAATGTTTGGCGGCAGAATATCTGGTACTGCGGTGGTACCTACCTAGACAACCTCCCCGTTTTAATAACTTAGGCTTAAAGTGAAATTGATAAACAATTTTTTAAAGTTTATCTTACGTCAACTCTTTTTTCATCGCCTTTTCCGAGCATGTGTATCCCTAAATTTTATCAATAAACCTATGAAATTTTTAAAAGCCAATTAAGTACGAGAGTAGGTATACCATCGCTTCATTGCCATCATATGCCAGCCCATAAAACTGGCCGAGTTATATCACGTTGACACCACCGTTATGTTTAACCACCGTCCAAAACAACTCGCATACCACTCTTGCAGTAAAAGTTTTTTAAAATTGAGAGAAATAATAAAAACGTTAAAGTGGCATTCACACGTTGCCATCCAGTATTACATGAGTTCTTATTATGTAAAATATAATAAATCTGTCAAAGTAATTTAACTCACTTGGGTAAGTTAGTATTTTGCAAAAAATGTGTTTAGAAGGAATGTTATGTACCTGTTCTATGTATTATTTAGTATATTAATATGGTATTCTTACACCTGTCCCCGCGCCGGTGTGGGCACGGAACACTTAAACTTAATCTATTTAGCACAAGTAAGTCTTTTTTGGCTTTTGTGTTATTACTTATCTACTATTTATTTTGTTCATTAGCAGCTGTTAGTTTTTCACGTTAAATAAAATAAAATATTATGACTGTTGGCTTATTTGGTGAAGATCTGCTTCAAGAGCTGAAGCGCGTGGGTTCGATTCCCACTCAAGACTAACATTTGTGTGAGGAACATAGACGTTTGTTTTGTGTCTGGGTGTTCTATATATATATATGTATTAAAATTATGTTTTTACAATAAAGTATTCTATCAGTTATCTTTGCTTAGTTTGAAGCTAGATAGTGTATGTATTTATCGTCTGTTTCCAATAGTGTAAGCTTTATTTAGTTTGGGGTTTAGTTGGTTAAATATCTTCCGATATTTATTTATGTTCTTTATTTGCTAGTTGCTACTCGTAGAAATGTCTACCAATATTTCTCCTACTTTTAGTTCCGTTTTCCTTTTTTGTAAGGTTGAATGTAGCTATGATATATATTTAGTACCTTACCAAATGTATGATTTCTGTACTATATAAAGGACAATATTTTGTGTTACCAAAATCGAAATTAAAAATATTATACGCGTTCGGGTCAAATAAACCATCAAGGTACACACCTTCTTCTGTGTGAAATGAAATCGAAGGAACAAGGATTCTTCACTTCTTTTTGCAACATTATATTTGTATTACTTCTTTTTAATTTGTGGTTAAAGTCTTTAATCTTCAAAATATTATTAACCTCTATAAATAACAAGTATGTAACTACAATGTAACAAGTCGTATTAGGTTTCGAACAATTAAAAAAAAATAAGCGCATAACGTTATAGACGCTATGTACCTATCACGTTTTCGGCACGAAATCTCATGTGAGTTAGAGAATCAGGAGCCAGGTCGAGCAGCAATACCAGTGTTGCTACACTTCTCTGAAAATAATCCAGCCGTGTCTACGTTAATGTAAATTATAGAATTCGATTTAGCAAAGTCTTATAAGGCTTTATGAATCTAGGGTCTTTTGAAACATTCTTTTGTTCTCAGAATACCAGTTTTTGATTGCACCTTGCGCCATGTATGAGTTAAGCCGGAGAAGAATAATAAAAGTGTATTAGCTCGAAACTCGCTTATTTGCATACCAATCAAATATCTTACTTAATCGACCTAAACCGATTGGCCGTCGCAAGTGAGAAGTGTCGCCTTAACTACTCAACATATTGTCATAAACATGTATTTTTTTAACATTTTACTCAGTAATGGTCACAATCTTGTTATTTCGAACTGATGATTTACACTCAATTAGGATACGGTTGCATTTTATTATTGGCATCTCATTTACCGTAATACAATTAGTTGGGAACCGGAGAAGAAAACATTTTAAGCCATCTAAAATTTAGTATATTTTAACAAGCCTTTTTTTATTATTTTTCTTTATTTTTGACATCGCACTTTGTGCATTCTGCCAGTGTCAAGTAGTAATTAATTTCAAGAATTTTAACCAGTTACATAAATCAAGCTACTTTAAAGTCCAGTCGATACCGTAATAAAACAGTAGCGCTTGTATTTAGAAGCTTCTACGCAGGTTTCGAAACAACGCGATAACATAATTATGTTTCTGCACAATACATCACTTGCCCGAATGCCCACACTCATGTAATTAGGCACTTAAAGATTAAAACACTTTTATTTTTAAACATATGCAATCGAAAATGCACACGTTTTGAAAAATAATTGAATATAAACAAAAACCGGCCAAGTGCGAGTCAGACTCGCGCACGAATGGTTCCGTACCATTATCTACAAAAACGGCAAAAATATAATGTCTGTTGTATGGGAGCCCCCTTAAATATTTATTTTATTCTGTTTTTTAGTATTTGTTGTTATAGCGGCAACAGAAATACATCATCTATGAAGATTTCAACTGCCTAACTATCACGGTTCATGAGATACAGCCTGGTGACAGACGGACAGACGGACAGCGGAGTCTTAGTAATAGAGTCCCGTTTTACCCTTTGGGTACGGAACCCTAAAAAATACGACACCTAGCACCAAAATAAGCAAAGCTTGTAGGTATATGAGAACCAGATAACTGAATACTTTAGAATACGTATATAACTTTACTTAACTGTTTTACTTATTTTTAATATAACTCCATTACTTTTCCGCATTACCAAAACTTCCAATTAAACTTAGTTACTAATCTGTTGACCCATGACATTTTAATAGCCCTTAAACAACTGTAGCTGCTACTTAGTTGTAGGATTACACTTTACAATGATATACTACTTCCTATTTTGTATTGATCCTACAACAGTGTGAATACATGGAATTTTAGCACTTGGATGGGCTTAAAAACCTATTTATCTCTACATAGTATAAAACAAAGTCGCTTCCCGCCGTCTGTACGCTTAGATCTTTTATACTACGCAACGGATTTTAACTAATGCGATACTAACTTTTTAAGTATAATTTTTTTTTTTTTTTTCAAATAAGTTTTTGTGTTTACTTTGAGTTAATATCCCTATATTCCTTAATATCAACACAAAGACTCATTAGACAAAAATCGATCATACTTGAAAATAGCTTAGCATAAGTCAGAAAGGCGAGTTTGATGCTAGTCATAGAACAACACTCAATAGAGACATTAAGTAACGTTGTGGTCGAAGAAGGAAAAGTGCCTGAAATATAAATTCTCTCAAGTTAGACTGCCTTCACACTATTGGCTCCTTTGTAAAGCTACGCAGGATTTTGATGATTCCACTATAAATGCAGATGTAGATGGGCTCGTTAGAATTGTACCTAGGCAAGGTTCAATTCTAATTCTGAATCCTCATTCCGAAATCTTCATTGACTTTGTTCAACACGCATGCTATTTGTATCAGTTGGAATAACGAAAGCCATTTCACAGCAATAGAACGTAACGTGTACGTTCATTAGGGCGAGTGTCGATGGCCGAGCGGTGGTCGCAAGCCGCATAAATCAGTCCCGGGAATGCACCAGGGGCCTTAATGCGCTTTCGGTGTCGGTTGATAGCTCTGAGTGTAAGCAAGTCACTCCTTTATTCTAACATGCTTCAGATTTTGGCTGTCTATCCATCGTTTTTTAACACCCGACGCAAACAGGGGTGTTATTGAGTTTAACGTACCTACGTATCTATGTGTCTGTGGCATTGTAGCTTCCAAACGGCTTAATGGTTTTTTTTTTGACATGGTAACTGATCTAGAGTGTCTTTAGCAATGATTAAAAAAACTGCTTTCTTTTAGTTAATTCAATCTCGTGACTATTTGATGGGTATTTTAAATTTATGTTTGTGTACTTTAAATATATTCCAAACAGTTTTGGAGTGTTGAAAATACTGAATTCATGTCACGTAAGCTGTGGTCAAACATCTACCTTGATGACCATAAAAACGAAACCATTATTTGTTAAGTCTTGATTTGGGATGTTAGATTTTGTAAAAATTTAAATCACTCTTTTGAAGGTGATAAAATGTGAAAAGTCAGACAATCGAAAAATAAGGTCCATTTACCGCCATGCTCTTTGACTTATTAAGGTTTTGCTTTTTATCAATGAATTTATTGGTGCTCGAGTCGACTGTGCTGATTGGGCCGAAAGTTTAAATGTTAAATCAACGTTTATTTGAACCTGTTACCAAACCTAAATGCGTTTGTAGAAGGATTGATAACGTGTTTGGGTGGCATAGCCCTTAGAGCGTTATCGTAAAAGAACTCTTGGTTTCCAAAAAGTTTCTGTATCTCCAAAACGCATTAAGTAATTTCCGTCGGTTGATTACAATTTACATACTGGCATGAATAATGCGTGTTGCCGAACGAAATTCCTGCGCTGGCTATATTTTGTTGAACCTTTAAACAATACAGAAATAAAATATGTACATATTAATTATGATACCTTTAATCAGTGATAAAAATGCACTACGTACGTGATTAGATTCGAACACATACTTCGTTGAGCTAAACTGCAGAGCAGTGTGCAGTAACCTACAGAAAACATATTTTTTTTAGTGAATAATTTAAACATTTCGTAACATTATAAAATACGAATCGATTTCATCAAATTGTTTTATTTTATGCACACAATTTTTCGTTTTAATATTCTCTTTTAGATACATAGGAAACTTTATGAAGTCATTCAATTAAGTTACTGTTTGGGATGGTATCCTTTGTTACATTTAAATAGCATACATAACTAAAGCCTTGGTCTCGGAAGGTGGTAGTTTGGTAAGCCTTAGTCGATATGAGATTTCGGAAGTTTTCCAAAACTCTTGTAATAATAATGTTAACCAATCACACGATAACAGCAAATATATTTATATTCTCAGCGCATGCGGTGGGCTTGCTTTACAAAATAATGTAAGTTAACTGAACAGAAAAAAAAAAAAAAAAAAAGACTGTATATTAATGTCCCTAAAACTTTAATTTGATGTCAGCACATACAATTCCCACACACGTCGTTCATATTAAAAAAGTTTTTATTACTGATGGCGGGGTGTGTTGAGAATCAAATTCTTATCGTCACCGCTGCTGGGAAGATCAGTGGGTACCTTGGGAATATAACATTTTTCTGTGGCTACACTGTCTAGGTATTGAATAATACCTAAGTAGCCAGGTTTTCAGACAGCTATAAATAATAGTTATATTGTGATTTGATTTACGTCTTCGGTTATAGTTTATTAGCCATTATCAATAATATTTTTGAACGTTTTCTTTTTATAACGATGTTTTAGTGGCCATTACGTGTTTTATGTCTTTTTGTATCCTTGATTTTTTGTTATGAAATACACAGCAAAGTTTGCTTGTAATATTACATTCTTGGTTGTTGAAAAGTTCAATTCAATTCCAAATATAAGTCCCTGTTTTATAATGTTTCTCAATGTTATGCCGATGTGTAAAATAATATACGTTACGTAATAGTTTACGTTTGTAGTTCAAATACAAATATTTTATTGATTACACCAATGTTACAAGTCAATTCCGCAATATCAATTGAAATATAACATTAAAAGAGTTTTAAAACACTGGTTACTTAATATGATTTTTTTGTCAATATAATATAAAAGTACCTGGTTGACCGAGCATTGCTCGGCTGAAAACATGGATAAAACGACGTTTTCTGAAAATGAAACCTAGCTAGATCGATTTTTCGCCCCCGAAACTCCCTGGATACAAAATTTCATGAAAATCGTTGGAACCGTTTCCTAGATTCCGAATATATATAAATATATATATATATACAAGAATTGCTCGTTTAAAGATATAGATATAAAATCATTTTTTATATATACTAGACATAGAAAATTACTATTATGTAATACAATAATTTGGTGTAATTGTACTTCAGTGAAAAAAACCTTAACCATGCATATAATATAATTTATGATAGCGCCAAAGTCCTATGCTCAAATAATTTTTTTTTTAATGTACGAACAATATGTTCATTTTTTTTAAATGTATTTTTAGAAAGTATGACTTTTTTTTTTATACGAACGAGACGCTCACCTTATGGTAAAAGATAACGATTGTCCATTACCATTGCTTCGATACACAGAATATGAGGAGCAAAGCAAAGTCCAGGGCATCGCTGCTTTGACACTCATTACTTTGAGACAATACATGATTAGTCTCAACAGCCCAGTAATTTCGCTGGCTGCAGTACCCTTCAAACCGGAACATAGTAATGTTTGCACACTACTGCTTGTTGGCAGAATATCTGGTACTGCCGTGGTACCTACCTAGACGACCTCCTGCTAAGGAGATCTACCACCAAGTAAATATGTATATCTTTTTATAAAAGAGACATACAACGTTCATAGTGCTAGAAACTAGATTAGAATAGATTTCGCTAAGAGAGATTGATCTTGTTTTTCTGTAGTTTTCTAATTTTACTGATTAAACTGGTAATGTAACTGCAAGTGTGCCCAGTACAGCTATTCTTGATTATGTCTTAATTAACTACCAGTTAGTTACATGCTTAAAAAGATTTTTTAGTAATTTTGATTATAAATCAGATTTATCAACATAATCTTTATTCGGAACGTGTAGTTTGATCAATTTGTATTAATTTAGTACGACAATATTTTGATGTTGTGATAAAGAGTAACATAATCCCCAAAAATATGTAGAAAATTACCTTCAAATATTATTATACCTAGAGATTACACTATAAATTTACTAAAGCTCGAAAATAAGGTAATTTAATTGCTTTTTGTGTATAAGTAAAACTACTATAAGTTATGCTCAAAAAGTTTTTTTAAATAAATTTGCAAAAGAAACATATTATATACCTTGCGAACACGGTTTATAAAACTTTTTCAAACTAGATATTGGCAGCACTAGCACATAGATTGTTTCTTGGCAGTTATTTAACTCCGACCACTTTCAAAATCGCTTGTTGGTCGCATACCGACCGTTATCTGTGAGCTTCTTCCCTTCTCGAAAGCATTCTTCTTCCCAGACCTGTGCGGAGACATTGATCTCACTGTCACAGGCCTAAGTTAATTGGACAGTTTTATGTGTGTGCATCCATGTGATGTCGAACCGGTTAGTTCTGTTGCTTTCTACGTCATACATCGATGTTTATGTAGGGATAGTTATGAGAACACTCGTGTACTCCTTAAGTTCGAACTTGTACGGAGTTTATTATGATTTGTGTATCATTGACTGAAACGTGATTGGAGCTTAGCTGCGTTGGACTTGTACCTGTCCTCTTTATTTTGTTTATATCTCTAGTATAGTCTTACGGATGTAGATGTTAAATGATATTATAACTCATTATAAAGTAGACCAGTTAACATGGTATGCTATGCACTTACCGCATCTTCAGCGTCTAACGTGCTCTAGCAATCCTGTAAAGTCTTATAGTAATCAAATAAAGTGGATCATAAGCCTGGATGTATCGAGCCGAATGCGTTTCATTATACTCATAATTATGAATACCTTTTACTTTGGACACAACTTTGAAATCAAGTAAAAAATTAGCTGCTTCAATTTGTTTAGTATTTAGTGGTATTTTTTCTACGGAACAACTGTTTTTTTCACGATTTCGGAGTATTATAATTACATTCTTTTTAGTTTGTTCTTCATATGAGGGAAGGGGTTAGGATAAATAACCCACCACGCTTGTTCGCTGCGGGTTGGTGGGTGTGCAGTGAGCAATCTGACTCGGCCCGTGGGCGCTACAGTTGGTACAGTAGGTACTGGTAGAGGTACTCTTCCGCTACCGCTCCAAACTGACATCCTGCGCTGATGCCAGTTGTTCTACCTTGACTTCGTATGGGATTTAGCGACCAAGAACCCAATGTAGCTTGTTGATGCTGTCTGGTCGGGGACTGCCGAAGCAGCTGGTGTTGATATATCAAAACCTTTTTATGATCCGCCACCTATGGACCCCGGTAGTAGCCTACAGCCAGCCTTACCTAACTGGGACTGGGCGGGCCACCTTTGTTGCATGTCAAACGACTGCTGGGCAAAGGTTACCACAGATTGGACGCCAAAATTTAAGCAACCTCAGGGTCGACCCAGACGAAGGTGGAGTGACGAACTAAATCATCACAATACTCACTGGACCACCAAAGCCGAAGACTGGGCTGTCAGGAAGGATGAAAAGGGGGCCTTCGCCCAGCAGTGGAAAAATAGAGGCTAAAAAAAAAAATCCTTTTAGATTAGCACACCTCAAACTTTTATCTCTTTTTATATAGGTATACGTAATTTTTGGTAGGATAGTTAGGTTGTAATTTTTTTATTGGATTCTTTTCAGAGAGTGTGCCTTAGTTGTACAATTTGATTCATCCAGTTATTTTACTACTAGACAGCTCGATAAACGCGGCTGAAACATAATCGTACATGGTATTCCCCACGTAAATATATAACATTTCGTTTCTATCATTTTTATTCCACAGGTTGTGGAATTCTCTTTCGGTGTATGTCTGTAAAAGTACAATATGGAGGTCTTCAAATCCAAAGTCAATAAATAGGTTTTTTATAGTAAAAGTGTACCATCTTGCGCATATATAACACCTAATATCTAGTAGAATGCACCTACTCAAACGTGAGCCTATTGAGAGTAAAAAAAAAAACTACTTGATATTAACACGGAGGCGTAGGATAAACCGTATAGAGCGCCAAAGCAGCGATGCCCTGGTCTTTATTCATCATCATCATCATCATCATCATCATCATCATGAAAAAGATTTGTGTATCGCTGCAATGGTCATGGACAGGCGTTGTCTCTTACCATCAGGAGAGCATCTCGTTCGTATAATTACTATCACATAAAAAAATATTTTAATCCTTATAAAATTGTATATCCACATGCATGGATTAATCAAGTCGAAACCAACTAATTCATGAATGGAATTTTAATTTGGATGGTAACTAAATGGTTACATATTTTACGTTTTGGTGGACAGTTTGAATAATTTCGAACATGATATTATAAATACCTAATTGGAAAGATAAGAGAGTTCAAAATGTTTAATGGACTTTTCAAACTGTAGGACTTTCAATATTTTATTAGAAATCGATACATGAGATAAGCTTTTTTACTGTTATTATGAAACTAAGTGAAATGGATCTGACATTATATATACTTTTATTGAAGGAGGTTTTTTGGATGACATTTCACACAGCGCCATCTAGCCTAAAGCTGAGCAAAGCTTGTACTATGGGGACCAGATAAGTATTAGAATACTTAAATTTTGTAAATACGTCTTATAATACATACGTTTAAAACACCAGAACAAAGAACAAGCGTCTATGTTCGTTATTTAGGTACATATATGTTTGCCAGAATCGAATTCACATCCTTCAGCTCAAGAAGCAGAACTACTACCACTAATATTCCCGAAACATATAATATATTATCTACTAGACATACACATAATAACAATTTATAAATGAATGAGGGCATATATAATGCTATGAAATTAAAACGATTTTTAGCTCATAATTTTTATATAATATCGACCCATATAACTTAATGGCCACAAACCTTACGCCTCCGCGACGTTTTGATGCAAAATTGATTTTCCGATACTATCTGCCCCCCGAGGGAGTGCTGGATATATAAATACTTTAAGATAATCTCAGCAGATCTGAGACAGGCCAGAATTACCGACTGGTCGGGATATTATTGCATTTTAATTCTTCTCTGGGCACACCTCGGTCGCATTATGATTTGATATGATTTACCGAGTTATTGTACATTGCTTGGTGCTCAGACTAAGTGTTGCATTAGTCAAATTTCGGGGAATAAGCGTGGTCGGATGATTTTGATAATTATACTCGAACGGTTATATACTTTAAAAAAAAATTATACGGTCGAGGGATAATACCCTCAGTAAAAGAAATATAAGCATTTTGAACCCTTTGACTCGAGCTCCAACTACCTCGATAAGACTAAAGCCGTAGTGCTGGCTTAAGACTGCTGGGGCAGCATTGCAGCCTACAAATCCCGGGCATAACAGAACGTTACTAATAAATTACTGTTTTTTCACTTTATTTTTGGTATCACATTTTGTGGCTTCTGCGTCTGTCAAGAACCTAGTTCATATTTACAAACCCGCCAAGGAGTTTCCCGCCTAAATTACATTTTTTTTCTCTTTCTTCTTGGCTTCGCACTCTGTGCATTCTGCCAGTTTCAATGTGTCTATATTTTGTGTGCAGTTTTCAGTTTTCAGCTTCTTTATAGTCAAAGTCCAGTCTTTGTCAAGTCTAGTTCGTACCAGTCAAATCTAGTCATGCTTTAGTAAAGTAGTGGCGACTTTACTATAAGCTTTAGTAGAGCTTTGGAAGCAACACGAAAAGTCGTGTTTCACCGCACTATATTACTTTCCCACACTCGTGGTTGTAATTCGGCACTTTATGAATAAAACACCGCTATTTTTAAACATAAACACTCGAAAAAACACTAGTTTTGGAAAAAAATACAATGGGGCGACACAACGCTTACCGCGTTCCCGCCAAAACTCTAAATTACAATAAAAAAAAATCTCTTTCTTCTTGGCATCGCACTCTGTGCATTCTGCCAGTTTCAATGTTTCTGTATTTTGCGAGTAGTCTTCATTTCTCAGCTTCTTTGTCATCTATAGTTACAGTCAAAGTCTAGTCTTGATCAAGTCCAGTCGGTCCCAGTCAAATCAAGTCATGCCTTAGTAAAGTAGTGGCGACTTTAGTATAAGCTTCTGGATGGAGTTTTGGAAGCAACACAAAAAGTCATGTTTAACCACATTATATCATTCTCCAACACTCGCGCTTGTAATTCGGCACTTTATAAATAAAACACCACTATTTTTATGCATAAAAACTCGAAAAAACACTAGTTTTAGAAAAAAATACAATGGGGCGACACGACGCTCACCGCGTTCCCGCCAAAATTCCTAAATTACAATTAGGAAGCGCGCGTTTTGACATTTCGCTTTGGACGATGTGCGAAAGGTGATTTTTTTCCTTCTTCTTGGCATCACACTCTGTGCATTCTGCCAGTTTCAATGTTTATGTATTTTGTGTGCAGTCTTCAGTTTTCAGCTTCTTTATCTTTATAGTCAAAGTCCAGTCCGTGCCAGTCAAATCTAGTCATGTTTTAGTAAAGTAGTGGCGACTTTACTATAAGCTTCGATGGAGTTTTGTAGGCAACACGAAATGTCATGTTTTACCGCATTATATTATTTTCCCTCACTCGCGCTTGTAATTCGGCACTTTATAAATAAAACACCACTATTTTTATACATAAAAATTTAAAAAAAAACGCTAGTCACGTGATTATTATATCACAAGACTTTATAATTTGTAAAAGTAACGGTACTTATACCTTGTATAAAACATGCAGCTACTATCTTAAAAATGCCTCGTTCTTTAATTTAAGTACCTAGTATAGCGAAGTCGTTACGGTTTTCATATAATTTATATAAACTGTTATTGTGAAAACTATACAGCTTATTTATTATATTTATCACATATTTTAAAACCTATGTGAATATTATTGTAATGTTTAATGATGTCCTACGTATTTTTTATTTACAATTGGCTAGCTTACTCCCGCGACTTCGGGTTAACTTTAGAATTGGGTTCAGAGAGAAATTAAGCATATTGTGTAAGAAACAAATAAGCAATAGTCATAAAACTTGCGCCATTTTATTATTAGATTATGAATACCTTTTATCCCAAAATAATACCTAATATATTATTTAATAAGACGCATCTATACCAAATTTCAAGGGTAAATAAAATAGAACACGTTTCATGACTGTTGCTTATTTGTTACTTAACATGTACGGGCGAAGTCGCAGGCGTAAGCGAGTGATATTCATCAATCTACAATGATTTAATCCTAAAATGCAAAGTTATAGATTGAAAAAAAAAATCGACGCATAGATTCCGTACTTCGATAAATTAGCTTTAAACGTATATTATATCGTATTTAAAATATCTGTCAACGTTTTATGTAATATTCCTGAACCAATTGAACTCGGGAACGCATCAAAAGTAATAAAGAATGTTTACAAATCGCCTAATTAAAGCTGCTGCATATATGCGCACTGCGCACCACTAATCCTTTTACGCCCGAGGTCATAATATAAAATGTAAGCAATATGGAAGACGCACTGATTCTCGCCTTCCGAAGCAGAATCTCGTTTAGAACACCGATAAAAGTTGTAAAATGCAAATGGTGCTAGTGAAATGTTAAGAATCTTACACCCACGCCCAGCTTTAGCACCGTTACTTTATTCACTTTGGTATTTTCACACAAGTTTGGTATATATTTGGATTGCATACGGATTTTGTTCATAATATATTTAGGTTGTTTATGATACGGACTGTGTAACAAAAAATTATAGGTATTGTCAATATCATCCATATATTAGAGTAGTTTGCATAAAAAAGCATCGTAAATGACGTATTCTATAGAAAACGGTAAGATAACTAGAACCCCCATACAGTGAGCTTTTTTATTGCGATGCCTTTTTAGACACTCATAAAAAATACAGGGGATAATATATCTCATGCCTGCGGAATAAGGTTTCTAGTTGTTTAACTTATTAATAGGAATCGCAATAACAAGCTCAAACTACGGGAGTTGCACCTCTATCAACGGTATCTGCCTTTTACACTTTTGACATAATTATTATATTGATATGTTTTATGGTATTGCCATTTTATTGTTACTTTTAAATATGATTGATTAAAGACTGCACTTTGCAGTTATCAATAAAATATTTGTAATTAAATATACATTGCTCCGTATACGTATTAGGTTATTTTCGATAATTAACAAAGTATCCCAATATCAAAATTCTAAAAAATGTGGTGACTTCTTTTCATCGAAATAGTGTGTGTGTTTGTTTGTAAAAAAAAGAAACAATTGTCTTCATGTAAACTGGACGTGCTTTTATTATATTTGATGGAAATACTTAAAATATCTAGTATTTTTTTGGATAGTTATATTATAGTGTGTTGTACTTTACAAACTGTACAAGAACGATCGTTCTTGCGGGTACACTTGAGTGCATAAATCGTAGGCGAGCAGAGGTAGAGACAATAGAGAACAGACGGCTACATTTCATCCACTAATTGTAGGGGCGCGAAGGCCGCCTGTCGATGATCAAGCGCCCCGAACGGCAGCTAAACGCCATTTTGTTACTAGGGATGGCATAAAATATCGATATGATATTTTATTTTGGAAATTTTACAAGTTTTTACTAGTTTCTCTTTTTTAATAGTTTTATCAGTACTGTCAGATATTAAAAATAAAAAATAAACTATCGAATCAGGTGTATTTATCTACCCAAATTATTTAATTATCCAAACCTAACTTCCTAACTTTAAGTGCTCGATATTTTAATTACACTTTAGTAAGTTAACAGTATAGTTTGCCTGCTATATTAATAGATGAAGTTTAAATCCGTAGTTACCTATACTTACAAGCGTAAATAAGAACAATATATCTTTTAAATAATTTGATTAGAGAAACAAAATGTAACGCACCGTCCGAGTAATAGCATCATATAAAGTTAAAAATTCCGGCAACACTTGCGTCCTTATCCAAGAATGTTATCGATAAACATTTTAGACCATGGATATCCCTAGTGGAAGAAGCCAGCCGTAAAAATATTTAATTTGGTTAGCACGTAACCCATAATTACACCTTACACAGCTATTCACGACTTGGAACCTGCCTCTATATTCACTCTACAATTGACTTTACAGATATTTATTTTTATGTTGATATTTACATACAAAGTTACAATTAACACAAATTTATTTGTATACTTATCAATTTTCGTAATAAAACACAACGCATTAATTGACCATTTTTTTGATAATATAAGAGAAATTAATAACTTTGTAAAACTTATTGGTTTTATCACAAAATATAAAGCAAAATAAAAGTATATGAGTATTCTGGTTCCCAAGCCCTACAAGCTTACTTTAGTTTGACACTAGATGGCGTTATGTGAAAACTGCAACGTTTTATCATTATTAATCAACTTCAAGGGATCGTAATATTAAATCAGCGTGTAGTAAACTTTAATACTCTACTCTAAGTACTCTGATATAAAAACCGTATTAAAAATAACATTTTCTAGATACAAATCGAACAAACAAAACATCAAGTATTTTCCGTCAGTTTTGTCGTAATTAAAGATTTATCTTTTACTAAATCTTTGGTATACCGAGAGCTAAATAGAGCTTCACAATGCGCCCGCGCTAAACTACTGCTCGACCAATTAAGAATACAGGTTTAAAACAAGTGTGAGAACGTATTACGCCAAACAAACAGCTAACTCTTCCCCCATGTAATACTAATAGGCTTATTCAATATATTTAATTCGGTTAAGCAGGGGCTCTCTTTGTTCTGTTTTGAAAGAATGCGATGATTTGAATGAAAGACGCTCAGACGATCCTGAGAAGGTGAATGGCTTTGTTTCAATTCTAGCTTTTTTTTTGTTTTCTTTTCTTTAGTTTGAGCTAAGAGCCAGTTCCCATTCTAGACTAGGGTATTTACTATCTTTGACCACACCGTTACTTAAGACGCTGTGGTATTCAAGATAGTTTCGCATTTTTTTGGCACATTACTTTTTTAAGTAGTAAAAACAAATAAGTTTTGTTGATATTTTAAAAGGAGAATATTGTTTTTAATAAAAATTTCAAAATAATAAAAAAAAAAACTGTAATAATAATGATATAAACAAAACAAGTGGCAAGAGATATAAGATGACCATGTTATTTATTTAAAAAAAAAATGTAGGAACTACGCACTATACTTCAATTTAAATGGCACTGTTGTTTAACTTTTTTTTATTACGCAGTTGTGTTAATGCAATACATTGGTATTTACAAAAAAAAAAAGTATTTAAGTATTCTATCAGTTATCTGACTTACATAGTTACAAGCTTTGCTTGTTGATTGGGGACATAATTACGATATTTATTTATTTATATAAACTGAGAGTGCCTTTTTTTATGTAACAGTAATGAGACGAACGAGACGCTCTCCTGATGTTAAGAGATAACGCCTGTCCATGACCATTTCAGCGATACACAGAACTTTGAACAGTAAAACAAAGTCCAGGGCATCCTTAACACCAGCTGGAAACAAACAATTAGACTGTCAGCCATAAGTCTGTCAGTTCAGAGATGACAGAACTCTCAAAACTATGACATCTAATTTACATTTATACTAGCGAATATAAAAACATTTCGCTTTTAACGGGCATAATAATATTCAAGAATAATTTACGATTAAAATAATTAAACATAATTCATTCACAAACTATTTTAAAACGTTGTAACAGTTTTGTACTAAATGTATTCTACATATAGTACAGTAAAATAGTTGGGCTCTCCTAGTGAATGACTTGGTTAAAATAAAAGTATTTCTGGCTGTACAAAAATCTTTTCGCGCTTACCTGAACCAGGTAAACATATTTCAAATAACTGTGAAAATGACAAATGCCTTACTATGGAACAACTGATTTCAAAGACTTTTTTATACTCATACCTTATTTCTTATTGTGTTGTCAACATTGTAATAGATTGAATACACGAATCTTTATGAGTCACCCCGTAGTCAGTCTTAAGTCGTCCATAATAAATAATTGAGTGTCATAATGTACCTTCTTATAAATAATTGAAGTTTCGAATCCCAGCATAATTTTTTAAGATTTTTTTTAAAGTTTGACAAGGTATTTGTTTGACTACAGCTCACCTGATGTTAAGTGACGGTTTGGTCGAAGATGGTAAAGCATGCCTAGCTTGGAATGGTACTACCTCTCAAGTGAGGCTGCCGTTAGGTGCTTGGCAGTAGAACTTGAGGGTTGTAGCTAGCTAGCCTAGTACTAGAAAGTACCCTACCACCATGCTATAGTTTCCTCACGGTATTTTGTTGATAAAAAAATATCGTAGGACTTTATACACAGCGCCATCTAGCCCCAATCTAAGCAAAGCTTGCACTATAGGAACCCGATAGCTGATAGAATACTTTTTTTTTGTAAATACATGTTACACATAGAACACCCAGACACAGAACAAACATTTACCGTCACAAGAATATTTGTCCTAGTGGGAATCAAACCTACGCCCTACAGCTTTTGAAGCGGATATTACTATCATATGAGTTAATAGGCCAGTCAATACGATATTGAGATAGAGGCGAAACATAACGATCAGTTGGTATGTTTCGCCGACATGTTTATGTCATACAAGTCGAGAGTGAATCGGTATCTTCTAGACAAGCGTGCTCCATTTTAGACCGCATCATCACTTAACAACATCAAGTAAGATGGCGGTCAAACGTAAGCCTATTTCTAATTTAAAAAAAAATACAGATGATTATTTGTGCTTAAGTAGGTATGTATTTAAAAAATCTACAGCATGTGTACACATACACATACATGTACACATGCTGTAGATTTAATGTTCACTTAGTCTAAAATATTTCGTTCGAAAACTAGGCTCCTCAAGACGAGGTAGTATTTATAAAGAAAGAAGTAAAATCGATATGACGACTATTTTCAAGTGAGCTTTTGTTTCTTCGTAATTTTTTAATTTTTTTGTTATTCCAATTTAATTAAGGGACCAAATCGAAATAACAAAAAAAAAAAATTACGAAGCAACAAAAGCTCACTTGAAAATAATCGTCATATCGATTTTACTTCTTTCTTTTATTATAAAGAAGAATAGACTCCGTGTCCAAATTCAAAACAATAATTGTTTGTTATTCAGTATTAATTCAACAAACAAAACGAATAATCCAACACACGTTCATTAATCGAGTACAGACCGAATTAAATGGAGCGACACATCGGCTGCTTGTCTGTTTTGTCTTGCTAAACATTATTTTCGGTATGAGAAAGAGTAAAAAAACATTACTTTGTCATTTATATTTGAGCGTGAGTTTCTCTTCTTACTTGGATACCGAAAACACCTACTTTTAGTACTATTTTATCACCAAGTTTTATCATCTTTGTAAGTAAAGAAGATATCGTAGGACATTTTCATACGCCATCTAACTTCTTATTAAAGTATTTTTAACAATACAGAGAGAACCACTCGTCTACATAATTATGTACGACCTTATTGACTGTTAAGATAGAGATATACCAACTTAACTGTTTTTCTAAGACTAGGTAAATAAGTAGATAAAGCCACTGTTACTACTATTGTAATCAGAAAATCCAAACCGTTATCATTCCCAAGAAGATTGGAGAAACGGAGGTTAGTCCAAGGTTTTAATAACTTTAGCCAAGTTAATAAATCAGCGGGACGTTTACGGCACAACTTCATTACCGTTTCGTCCGCATGAACTAAAGTATATAAGTAAATCAAACAGTTTTATGTATTAAATTAAACATTACATGCATTCTAAGGAATTCCAATTCACATAATTACCTATAGACACATTCTATATAAATTTTTTTTAGAACAGTTATTATAGTCAACAAATATACATAAGTATTCATGTAGCACAAAGTAATTTATTAAAAATTTAAAAATCCCCCGATACAAAATCATACATAGCTAAGAACACTCCCGACTAATTCACCTATCAAACAAACAAAACAAAATCAAAATCAGTTCATCCGTTCGGGAGTTACGTTACATACACACACAGAGACACGTCAAACTTATAACACCCCGTCGTTTTTGCGTCGGGGGTTAAAAAAAGCCCGAAAATAGAAAACAAGAATAGAAACAAGTAACAAGAAGTCGACTTTTATCAGGAAAACTTTGTTTTGTTTTAATCTGCGTATAAACTAGTTACTTATGATAATGTCTCTATTAGAGCAAGTTGATAACAACTACTTGGACGTTAATAAAGTAATCCTCGTATGGGTAGTTGAGGTTATTTTTTGTCGCGAACCGCGCGGTCCCACAGTGCGGCTTGGCATTCGCCGCTCATCCCTACGTAGCTTGCGGCTATAAAGGTGAGCCATAAAACGGCTCTCGGTTTATGACCATTTGACGAAGTTATATACGTTTTTGAAGCCATTTCTTAGCCAACCGACCATTGTGGCCGCGTGACCACGCGTCTCCTCCTCGTGCTATTCTTATTATTCCGTAGGATTGCGCTATTGCGAATGGATTTTAACCTCAATCACTTTGACGTATCTTTATTACATCTATTGTTCAGATCTAATGCCGTCGCCGGATAATCAGTTTAGGTTAATTCGTTTGGAATCGTGCTCGAGAGTAGAGAGGGCGGGCTATCGTCGGGGAAATCTGCAATCTCGACAATGCTGTATCAATATTCATGCTTAAGGTCGCGACTCCTTACTATTTGCATAGCAGCAAAGCATTCTCCCGGTTGCAACTGTTCTATTGTTTTATGATCTAAATGACCATGCGATATAGGGCTGGTCACGATAAGCTTGTAATAATGTACCGAACGCATGTTTATGGGAGTCAGTATTGATATGTGAGCTAAAGATTGCCTATTGAAGTTAATTCAATTTAAAGCGTTGTGAAATCCGAAATGATATATCAAAAACGAGATGTTGATTGTTTAATAACCGTAGAAATTCGTTGATTGTTCAAGCTGAAGCTGAATAAATTGGCCGTGAAACTGTTATTGTCTTAGTGTCAATTATAGCCTGGCGCTGAACGTTTTGGAGTCAAGTGCAGTAGGCAGCACAATAGCAGCCTGGGAGAAAATAATTCCATTGTATCAAATGGTTTAAATGATAGTAAAGTGTTTTTTATTTTATTTCAGGTAAGGTCCTATAAATCTGCCAGCCATTAAATGCAGCTACGAGTTTCTTATTAAGTTAATTGGTGAGTTTTTTGCAATTGTGTGACGAGACGAACAAGTTGGTAGCTATGCTATGTTTGATCACAATAGCTCAGTGTCATAGCCATAATTTTGAAGTAAGACTTCAATTCAAATTGCCTGCGGTAGAACACTGCGCTTGTCACGTTGAAATAAGTGTATCGTGTGTTATTACAAATTACTTATTACTATTATACTTACTTATACATGTACCTATATCCATTTTTGTAAAATTTAATTGAGTAAAAAGAAGAAAACAAGAATTCAGTGCATAATTAGTTTATGAGTACGTTAGTACTCATTAACTATTTAATTCATGTTCCTAAAATGTTGTCAAGAAAATTTTGTTTTATCAATTATCCGTTCAACATATTTTTAACTATAAGTATACTAAAAATGCCCGTAGGTAGGTAAGCATCTACTTTATATCTTAGGTATTTAAATTCTATTATTTATCTTCTAAGAAAGTCTTAAGTGCGCTTGGATCAATAAAAATGACAACTAGAAGTAAACGAGGTATAGCCACTAAGCCTTTTTAATAGCGGGTTCACAGTAATAAATTACGTTTAATGAGTACTTGAATAAAATAAATTGGAAAATACAACGCTTGAGTGTAAGTAAAAATAAATAAAATATGTTTCCTTTTCAAATACTAATAAATATAATTGTTTGGGTATCCACATAATTATATGTATGTACTTTAATTTATATGTGTACTGGAATGCTTCATATAAATAAACTATAATTGTACATCCTAGACTACACTGTTTTTTGATATACTGTCCCACTGCTGGGCGTGGGGTCTCTTCTCATTGTGAGAACGGTATAGCGGTAGAACGGTATATAACGGTATAGTGCGGGTTGGTGGATTTCACACATTTTTCAGAACATTTTTTAAGAACTCCCAGATATGTAAGTTTTTTACGATGTTTTCCTTCACCGTTTGAAGTTATCTCCAATACGCACGTAACTTAAAAAAGACAGGTGCGTGCCGTGGGATTCAAACCAAGGACCTTCAGATTGGAAGCCAGACGGTCTCCCAGCTAGGCTACGGAAACTTTTAATGTAACTAACATCTACAAATTTTTTTAAGTGTTGATTTATTTAATTATTGGTGTTATGTTATATCAATAATTGTGTTTTTTAGGGTTCCGTACCTCAAATGGAAAAAACGGAACCCTTATAGGATCACTTTGTTGTCCGTCTGTCTGTCAAGATCTCTTTTCTTAGGAACGCGTGGAGGTATCAAGCTGAAATTCATATCAAATACTCAGGTCTACTGTCCCTTGGAGCTGTGAAAAAATTAAACTTCTAAGTCAACTTAATCAAAAGATACAGCCGTTTATGCTGCAAATTTTCACACTCGCAAGGGAATCAAAACCTACAGGGTACTTCCCGTGAACTCAGAATCTTGAAATTTGGTACAAAGCAACGTCTTATAGCACAGATAAAGGAAAAATTGCGAAAAGCATAAATTACAATTTAAAAAAAACATAACTTTTATTTATATACCTACAGGTTTGTACGGAACCCTCGTGCGCGAGTCCGACTTACACTTGGCCGGTTTTTTTATGTAAGAATGAAAAAGCGGTTTTTTATAATAGACATTATTAAAACTAAACAGAAGAGGCAAAACCCAAGTAAATTGCAAAAACAAATAAATAAAGATATATTTGTATTTTAAAATATTTAAATTTAACATCTGTTCATGGCGAATAGATGTTTAATTTAGGTGGGCCTAATTCTTTGAAAGTTCGATCTTCAATTGTCTCCATTGACTTACTTGAGAAAGCAACGAACCGAACTAACTTTAGCCATTTAGAACATGCAACAGTGTACGTAGGTACTTAACAGGACATTGACAAGGATCGCGGGCGCAACCGCGCGATAACCCACCGACCCGACTCGGCGGCTTGTAATGAAAATGTAAAGCTTATTATTGCATCGCCAACGCATTAATCCTACTAATATTATAAATGTCGAAAGTCTCAAAGTAATGGGCGCCAGCGATGTCCCGGACTTTGTTTTGCTACTCAAAGTTCTGTGTATCGCTGCAGTAGTCAAGAACATGCGTATGAAACAAAATTTGTAGGACCAAAAATTGTTTCACGCATCATTACATCTGTATTTAACTTTTTGTGAGTTTGTGTCAGTAAAAAGTATTTAAATAAACTTTTTCTTTGCTAAGAACCCCATAAACTTCTGGCTAGAGGAATTCAATCCATCAGTTAACTACCACCTCTAGTAACGGTACCCTGTCTCATCGAAGCGATGATAAAAACTCGTCTTAGATATGGTCACCTTTCTTAGGTTAAAGATTTTTACTGAGGTTTTCCAGGCAGAAGGTGTTATTAAGCGATTGGTAGTTTATAGAACAGCTATATTAAAATTTTACTAGAATTAAGACTGGCACTGTTCTACTTAATACTCAATCATTTATTGCAGCATATGTATACTGTATAGGTACAGGACTTATAACATTGCTATGCCTAATACATATGACCCCATTAGGGTATGGCAGAAAAAATATTATAATTTGGAACAGAACGTCTTATGTATTAAACTAAATTGAAATTAAAAAAAAAAATTGTACCGATGATGTTAGTTATGCTTAGTGGTTAGTGCGATAGCTTCGCATGCCGAAGGGCGTGGATTCAAACCCCAACAATGAGCTTGAGCTGCCGGTGAAGGAAAACATCGTGAGAAAATCATAGCGTGGTGGTAGGGTACTTTCTAGTACTCGGCTGGCTAGCTACCACCCGGTACGGTCAAGTTGAAAATCTGCCGCCAAGCATCTAACGGTGTTCCGGCAGCCTCACTTGAGAGCCAGTTCCATTCCAGGCTAGGCGTGGAACGACACCGTCACTTAACATCAGGTGAGCAGTGGCCAAACAACTAGCCTGTCAGCCATAAAAAATAATAATTGGAATATTAATTATTCACTTAATAATTATAAACATTATCATCATTAAAAAAATCGTCAAGATTGTAGTAGCATTTGGCTTCTAGGATTGATTTCAACCGGTAAATAAAAAAATCTTCATCTTATGAGTTAGGCAACTTGTTAAAGGTTTTTACAGCCATCGCGCTAGGGCCAGAACTATACACATGGCGAGGTTAGACTTTGGCTCAACGAGCTAATATGTAGATGCTCGTTTATTTATTGTTGTAGCATTGTAGCATTTAGAGTTTTGTACCTAAATGTAAATTATAATACAAATGTCGCCTATACTTTAGTTTGGTAGATCTAAGTTTCATCAATATTTTCACCATTTTAGCCGTAGGACGTTCACTGCTGGACATAGGCCTCCCCCATTGACTTCCATAAAGACCTGTTGGAAGCGCTAGTATCCAGCGCGTTCCTGCGGTCCTTACGAGGTCGTCTGTCCACCTTGTGGGTGGGCGTCCTACGCTGCGCTTGCCGGTTCGAGGTCTCCACTTCAGAACTGTGCAGCCCATCGACCATCAGTTCTGCGTACTATGTGCCCTGCCCATTGCCACTTCAACTTGCTAATCCGTTGTGCTATGTCGGTAACTTTGGTTCGTCTACGGATCTCCTCATTTCTGATTCGATCTCGTAGGGAAACTCCGAGCATAGCCCTCTCCATAGCTCGTTGTGCGACTTTGAGCTTATCAAGAAGGCACGTAGTCAGAGACCACGTTTCAGCACCATAAGTCATCACCGGTAACACAAACTGGTCGAAAACATTCCACTTGATCTTTGACTTCGATCTAAGTTTACTTAAGCAATTTTTTTTTTATAAGGACTTGGTACATTCGTTTAGATATAACCATAGCCTTTAAAACGGATTATTATATTGTGTCGATTAAACCATGTTTCTAATTTGCATTCTAGTTTCTTGAATAAACCACCAGAAGAAATTGTTTTTTTCATCGCTGCAGTATAATTCTCCTATTAGAACATGACGATAAATTGATTCCTGACAAACCCATCAAGATGAAAAAAGTTTACTCATTTATATGCCATATTGCGACCTTCACCGCAGCGCAGCCGCAGGCGTCGTATTTTTTCAAGAATTGTTAATAAATATAGCCACTGCACTATTATTCTCATATCTGAATTTTAATTAGCTGTATTAAAAATATATTGATGGTTATTGTTCATGTATACTAAAGTTTAAGTGTTGTGAAACAAGGAAACAATGGCATTTTAGTAAGATTTTTAACCGACCTCAAAAAAAGGAGGTTTCTCAATTCGACCGTATATGTATAAATGTATATTTTTTTATGTGTGTTCGTGGATAACTTCGTCGTTTATGAACCGATTTTGATGATTCTTTTTTGTTGGAAAGGAGATATCCCAAGGGTGATACCATGATAAAGAAGCCAGGATCTGATTATGGCATCTTAGATAAATAGAGGGGAACTTTTTACTTTTTGTTAATTTTAAAATAAAAGCCAGAAAGAAACGTATAAAGAACAAAAATGAATTATTGAAAATAATACATAGGTACATCCCCAATCAGCCATGTTTTCATAAACTGTCCCACAGCTGGGTGTGGGCTTCTTCTCATTATGAGAAGGGATATGCCATAGTCCACTGCGCTGGCCAAGTGCGGGTTGGCAGATTTTACATATCTGCCAGAACTTTTTTCATGCCGTGGGATTCGAACTCAGGACCTCCAGATTGGAAGCTAGTCGGTTTCACACCTAAGCTGCCGAAACTTCATACTACAATCAAATTAATTACCTAATCTAAAAGGCCACTATCAACGGGGATAATTCTCAAAAAGGTGGCTCCTTTCCATGTTGTGTGGCAATACTCAAACTTTGTGCAAAATAGAGACCAGCTTTTTCATCACGTCTGGCGTCGACATTATTTTAGTTCAACTAGGCATGCATAATTATAATGATTCATTATCATCAGTCTATCGAAGTCCACTGATGGACATATACCTCTCTCAAGACACGCGACTCAGCCCGATCTTTCGCTTCCATCCACCGCCAGCTATCCTACGTATATCGTCACTCCATCGAGTCTCAGGGCGTCCTACGCTATGTTTGCCAATTCACGGCCTCCACTCTAGAACACGTCTACTCTAGCGGTTATCGGTTCTGCGACAGATACTATGTCCAGCCCATTGCCACTTCAGCTTGCTAATACGCTGAGCTATGTCTGTGACTTTAGTTCTCTGGCGAATTACTTCGTTCCGTATATAATGATTATAATTATATTAATGAAATAACTTTTATTATTAATTATATTCTTAAAAAAGTTTTGTCAATTTGAATTATTTTTCTTGTCAATTATTTTGAATGTGTAATATTTCTCATCTAATCTGTATTAGGGTGGATACCTTACGATACATTTAATTATTATTTTTATTCAGTTCTAATCGCCATTTAAAATCGTTTATGGACTGATCGCACGGATATTTGCTTAAAAGCTGACATTTCCATTTGACACAGAGCAAAGGCTATGTGCCATGTATAGGCAGTATCACGGATTAGCTCGCGAGATATCTGCGGGTTTGTCATATACTGCAACTTATTTACGATCGATATCGACTGTGATTTATAACGACAATGCTATTAGATTTGTATGGGTGCATGGGCATGCAGCTTTTGTCCTATTACGCAGACGTAGTCTTAAATAGATTCCATCGAGATTGATTTTAATGCCTTCTGGAATTTGATATCTGGTCTCACAGTAATTGTATATTGTAAAAGTAATGAGCAAATCTATTTTCAATAAAAAAATTATACTGCTTGTCGCACATTGGTCTACTTGGTGGTAGATCTCCTTAGCTTAGGTCATCTAGGTAGCTACCACCGCAGTACCAGATATTCTACCGCTAAGCAGTAGTGTGTAAACATTACCTGTGTTCGGGTTTGAACGGTACTGCAGCTAGTGAAATTACTGGGCTGTTGAGACTAACCATCTATTGTCTCAAAGTAATGAGCGCCAAAGCAGCGATGCCCTGGACTTTATTTTGTTACTCATAGTTCTGTGTATCGGTGCAATTATTATGGACAGGCGTTATCTCTTATCATCAGGAGAGCCTCTCGTTCATTTAAACACATTGACATTTAAAAAAAAATTGTAGCAGATTATCGCTTTATCATAAAAAACACAGTAAAAAAATTACAAGAAAATACTGTTAAGAAAATTACGAGCTTAAACTGATGGGCTGCTGGCTGATAGAGTAAAACCGTATTTAGGTTTCATAACAAGCTTTTAACATTGACGCAAAGTTGCTTGTCTGTCGGTTTTCTACCGAATATATTTTGGAGAGTGCGCGTCAGATCTGTATGACCTACATAATTCCACCCTACCTTTTCTACTACCGGGTAGCCAGGAGCTCTAAAAAGTCTAACTAAGCTGTTTGATTCCATCTTCATCGTACGAACCGTTCAATTCGGTATGTAAAGTTTTTTTTTGGTATTTATTTTTTTTTTTTTTCTGATAGTAAACTTTATTTCATGAAACTAATTTGAATATTTTGGCTTTTTATGCGGTAGTTGATTTTTAATACGTTTTCAAACTTTCGATAGCGATGACGTCATAAGGTTGACTGAATATCCCTAGTAGGCCTTTGCCATGTAAAACAAAAAATAATATTTTGACACATTTGATTGACTTTGACAACTGACATGAAGTAAAGAATTTTGTTTATCAAAGCTTCTTAATGTTGCTAATCTATTACTTTTTTGTATGGATTATTACGCTATTACGCCGCTGGCAAATCTATTAAGATTTAAAAAGATATATGGATCTATTACAGTTGTTTTACAGAAACATTAGAACTGACAGAATGCACAGAGTATGATGCCAAAAAGAAAAAGGACAAACCCAATGAACTTTTTTTTTACGTGATTTGGCAATGCACGGGTGTTATATTTACCTATTTTGGTATTTTATAAATGAAGTAACGAAATTATAGTATTTTTCCGTACTATCCTTAGATATGGATAGTATCTAGTACGGAGCATGAAATAGTTGTACAAATACTGTAATTATAGTACAAAATCCAACGCTGCGTTGACTTGACATTGACAGTTTTTGTTTAGGTTCGCCATTGCTTTTGCACAGCGAACTACATGACGTCATTATGGGACTCATTGAAAGTCAAGTTTATCTTGTGTATTTTATTGAAATATACCCCATCTCATAGTTTAGAGAGTTTTAAACGTCAAAATAATGTACAGGAATGTAATATTTCGAAATGGTTTTGGAATCAGCAAAGTATTTTTTTTCTTTACATACCGAATTACGAATTCGCTGCTTAGGAGGGTGCTCCTATATAGATACAATCTGTTATATGAATGATTTCAAGACGAGAGTGAATTGGTTTTCTTCTAGGCAAGTGTGCTCGTATATTTTCAGGAGAGATGGTGGTCAAACGCAAGCATATTTGTAATAAAAAAAGAGTACCTATTACTGCGATAGCAGTCAGCCTCCGCAAGTCATTAGTTTGTCCTGCAATATACATCTTTATTCGCATTTAAATCACGCTCAGTATAGAAAGATGAGGATGTTTAATACACCTTTTAATTGATATGTTACGTTCTGAGTTATAGTATCTGATCTCTGGTCGGCGAGTACCTCGGGCAATTCTATTGGGCAATTTATTTATATTGATTCCCATACCATTTCCTTGGTGGGTATGTATAGATAACTCTCGCTACTAACTACTTTATGTGCTTGCACTAAAGGCTTATGGACGTTGATACTCAAGTTACCATAAATTAATGAATGAGATGACTAGTGCCTATTGTATTTATAATGGGCTCGTGTCAGCTTTTTGGATTTATTTACGCTTGAATAATGTTTTTTTTTTTTTTTTTTGCATATGATTCGGGTTCTAAGTCAGTGACTAATATCAGACGTTAGACGTATCATTTTTAATTAATAGCCATTGTGTATTGTGGGGTAATGATTACAAATTGGCCTGGCCAAGGTTGGTTTTTTTTTTTTTTTTTTATGTAACTATAGTGAGACGAACGAGACGCTCTCCTGATGTTAAGAGATAACGCTTGTCCATGACCATTGTAGCGATACACAGAACTTTGAGTAGTAAAACAAAGTCCAGGGCATCGCTGCCTTGGCGCTCATTACTTTGAGACTAGATGGTTAGTCTCAATAGCCCTGTAATTTCGCTAGCTGCAGTACCCTTCAAACCGGAACACAGTAATGTTTACACACTACTGCTTGGCGGCAGAATATCTGGTGCTGCGGTGGTACCTACCTAGACGACCTCCTGCTAAGGAAATCTACCACCAAGTAAAAGTTTCCTGTGGAGTTCGCCGAGGTTCAAGTTTATAAAAGAAAATGTGGAACTGCGTACCATCAGGTGATCTACCGGCTAGCGATGACTGTAAAAACGTTGCCACCTCCCGAGAACTCTTCACTTAGCTGTAATTAATTAAAACAGGATAGTTGGTAACCAAACTTACCAGTTTTTGTTAGAGCGCATTACGTCAGGTCCATCGAATGTTGGTAGACTGCTACTGGGCATATCGACTGGGCGGTTTATTTATATGTATACGAGTATCATGATGAAATACGTTTATGCTCAAAATTATGAATCACATCTTGTTAAATGTTCTAACAAGAAAATTTCTAAGAAGAATAGAAAAATTATGCATGACCGTTGCTTTAGAATGCAAATAATCACGTGTTCAAATAGTTTGCCGTTAAAGGCGGGTTTTAAAGATATAAAACAATACAAATTCATTCATTTGAAATGTTTATGTCTGTTAAATCAGATATAAAATACCAAAATCCATTTATTGATCAATTTACGAATAAAATTATGAAAATGTCTATTCTACGCATTTTTGTATCCCATTTAGACAGTAGATTTATGATAGTCCGTCTGTCTGACTTTAAGGTCAGCTGGCTACTGCCATAACTTTATAGATGTGTCAAATTACGAAAAGTCAACAACGCCGTGACGCTTGGAGATATTTAAAATATATCGCAAAATTATGCACTCACATACGCGTTATCTAGCGGCCGGGAATGCCAGTACCGTGAGAACCGGCCGATGTAGCTGCCAAATTATTCAGAATACGTTCGATCCACGTCCTTGGTGCGTGACCGGTGATTGAATTGCCAAGCAATACCGAAGAACACCATATTGTATTACTTAGCACGTACCCGCAACCGACACTACCTATTATCTTTAAAAATGCTGTATCTCGATCTACGTTGTGATGGTATGCAAATTGCCTATTATTTAGCTAGCTTTCTGTCTTCTTCGCAATATTGAGTAAACCACCTACGTATTTTTGTTCGGCATAGTGCTAACACTCTAGCTGCAAAGCGATTTGAACTCTGATGCTCTTTCTGATGTATCATTTGGTGTGATCGTAGATTTACTCATATTTCATCTAACACAACGTCATACCACCTACGTATTTATTGTTCGACGTTAAAACATGATTACTCGTAAATTATTCCCATTATATTAATTAAGTTTTTAGTATAAATAATGGTCTTACGAGTGAATGAGGCAGAGACGGGACGGATACAGCACGTGAATCGCAGTTAAACGATTAAGACGAATAAGCCGTATCAAATTCGATTACGGTTCGGCATCGTCGACTCGGGCTTCCGATGACAGTATCGGGAATGCGATTTAAGATTTTGAGAGTTCGATGTGTACGTATAATTAGAGGCACGGAAGCTGGGTAGTTAGTACGAGGGGCGGGTTGTCCCGTAACGATAAATCATAAGTGCGCAGGAGCCACTGGGCGGACGATGGGCGGAGCGAGTGATTTTTAAACGGTTTTTTGAGTTTCAAGACGGCCAATGCACGAGTAATTCGGGCATCCTTTTCTGGTGCCTTGAAATGGTGACATTTTTTCGTTAATTAGGACAACCATGATTACGCCTAATTTTCCGGACAACGAACCTGACAAGTTGCTATGAAAAAAGTGGTCTCGCTAAAATGTCAACTCATTTTCGGTATCAAAGTGATTCCGATAATTTCAATTTCGATTTATAAGCTAAAAAGCCCTTTATGGTGTATTCTCTTTGTAGTATAAGGGATGGGAGAAGTTAGCAACGATTTGGGTCAAAAAGTTGATGAGTTTCTTGCACCATTGTCGCCCTAATATAACTAATTAATACCCCTGACGACTGTCGCAGGTTCCCTCCAGCCAGCATACGGGCATGCATTCTGGTTTTTTGTATAGTCGCATCTCTATTGTTCTCTGTCGGATCACAAGATGTTTGCCTTTAATTCCTTCTCACTGTTGCATGAGCTCTGAATACTGATACATTTAAAGGGTTAGTGACATAGTCACATGATAATGTGGGCACAATATACTTTTTATGTTGTGAATACTATGTGTTTAATTTCAATAGTCTAAGTCCGCCCTGTTTTTTTTTTATAAACTGGCCCACTGCTAGGCATAAGTCTCTTCTCATTGTGAGAAGGATGAGGCCATAGCCCACCACGGTGGCAAAGTGCGGGTTGGTAGTCTTGACATATCTTTGAGTTTTTTTTTTAAGAATTCAGACATGTATGTTTTCGGACGATGAAGTTATTGGCAATACGCACATAACCTAGAAAAGACAGAGGTGCGTGCCATGGGATTCGAACTTAGTACTTCCAGATTGGAGGTCAAACGGTCTCCCAAAAAGGCTGCCAAAATTTGGAAAAAGTGTTACAATTTTTTTTTTTAAATAAAATATAAGTTATGTGGACTTTTTCATTTATTATTTGCTTCATTTTTATTTAATTTGTTTTTATATTTTGTGTGAAACTCTGCTTACTACCAGGTTAAGTAACTAGAACACTTATAGAGTTACTTATAAGAATAGTGATACATAATAATGATAGTGATCTCACTATAACCAGAAGCAATGTTCTGTTTATGGTACAATGCGTGAGAATCCTCCAAGTCGTTTCTTTTTTGACTGATGGATCCCACGCCTCCATAAATATATTACTTATATTGTATTGGCTCAAAGTAAAACAACTGAAGCTATATTAGTTTAAGGTTGTGCAGGTAGGTACCACTGCAGTACCAGATATTATGCTTGTAAGCAGTGGTATGGAAACATTACAGTTCCGGTTTAAAGGGTACTACAGCTAGCGAAATTACAGTGCTGTTGAGACTAACTTTCGAAAGTCTCAAATTAATGAGCGCCAACGCAGCGACGCCCTGGACTTTGTTTTGCTACTCAAAGTTTCGTGTATCGCTGCAATGGTCATGGAGAGGCGTTAATCTCTTAACACCAGGAGAGCGTCTCATTCGTCTCATTACATTTACATTAAAAAAAAGAGTAAGCGTGCTATTTGGGTAGATTTTAAGGGTATGATGAAGAAGTAATTTTTTTTTATCTACCTTATTAATAAGAATCTAATATCAGTCTAGAAATCTTTGCTTTTAACGTATTGAACGATTCCGACATGTCGTTCAAATAATAAACCATAGATTTTATTCAAGGAACGCTCGCTATAAATTATGAAACATAAGAATACTTATTAACGAAGAAAAATTTAAAACAAACTTATTATGAATACTTTACATAAAGACACCTACATATTAATTTGTCACTAATATTGTTCTAAAAATTACAAGTAGGTATACTATACGTGTCTCCAAATGGTTTGGGACATGTCGAAATAAATATTCATGCACATAATAGAGTCACAAAACATGATATTATTTGAAATGTTTGATAATATTTAAAATACTCTATAACTACCAGCGATCACCTCGAGGGCGTTACTATCTACATATTTATACCAGATACAATTTAAAACCTGTTCCTTCTCGCCACTCGATTCTAACAAGAATTTGGACTCACACAAAAATAAATACTGTCCAAGTAACATGAGAAAGGTAAAATCATCATATTAAAACTTTTGCCCATCAATTTTGGATTAAAGTAGACAGTAGATAAGATACATTTTTGTATAAATAGCAAGTCAGTAGTTAATTCAGAATAAAGTTGAAAATGAAAAGCTATATAGCAGTATTTATTATGACATCCGACAGTAAAGTACAAAATTGATTTTATCGAGGTTTACAGACATACATAGTTTAAATTTCTACACAGCACTGTTAACTTGCGTTGTTGTGGAGTAATTACTTACATAGTTTAACTTACGAGTTGTTTTGTGGCTTTTGGTATTAGTAACACCAGTTAAACATTGTAAATATTAACAGAAACTTAGTAGGTAAAGTTTCTAGAGTTTCAACAGTCTTGCTAAGATTGTTGAAACTCTAGACTTTTTCTTGAGACTCTCTGTTGTTTTCATGCTTTGTGGTGTCAATAAAATGTGTACGGATAGAAATTCTATTTATAACATATTTAATGTCTCAACAGTACAACGAAATAAAAAAATATCTGCCTACCGTCTTCGTAGACATTATTTCGCATAACGAAAATTAAATAGATACTAAATGTAAAGCTTTTACTAAAGCATACTTTTTAACAAATTATTAACTTAAAGCTAGCTATAATTTTTTTATTTCATATATATTATTCTTATGTTATATGTGTTTTAAAGGGTCACCTAAAAACCACATTATTTTTTGCACTACCAGGAGAAATTTACACTGATAATTGTACTATTTGTTATTTTCTTATAATATGGCCAATAAAGATATTTTGAAATTGTATTGAATGTCTCAACCCTATTGAACAATAATATAATTGATCTAACAACTGAAATTGAATAATAAGTATTTTTTAGTACTTAGACTATATGCGAATAGCCAATTACGCGAAGATCATTGCCTACCTGAAACTTCTCAGTATCCTAAGGATTCTCCAATGTTTTATATTAAATTAAGAGGAATTGATTCTGATATCCATGCCCATTCTATAAGACAATCAGGACCTCTAAATAAAAGACACCGCTTTATGGTCGATATTCCAAAAACTCGAACTAAACGATTCGAATCTACCTTCATTGTACGAACCGCTAAACAATGGAATTTACTGCCCGAATGAGTGTTCCCTGATAGATACAATCTGGGCGCCTTCAAGTCGCGAGTGAATCGCTTTCTTCTAGGCGAGCGAGCTCCACCATAGTCCGCATCTTCGCTTAACATCGGGGGAAATGGCAGTCAAACGAAAGCCTAAAAAAATATGTGTAATTCAATAATATAGGGAACTATGATTTGCACATCATCTTTAATAATTACGAGTTATGTCTTATGTTTTAGAATGAAAATAACTTTGTTGGGACAAAGTTTGTAAAAAGAGGAATGATTGTTTACCGTGGGCAAGTTTCTCAGCAATCGATGAAGAAAAACATCATGAGAAGATAATAAGTACTCGTCTCGCTACTAGCCTCAAGTTGAAAATCTACCACCTAGTGTGAAAGTTGGTTACTTGCCCATGCCAAGCTAGGTATTTAAGATTTCCACACAGCGAGCTGTGGACAAGCACCTAGCCTAAAAAAAGCTCATGACGCTATCTAAAAGTTGTCGTAGAATGTAGGTCGTATTAAAAACACTTTCTTCATCATCACCATCATCATCTAAGTCGTAGGACGGCCACTGCTGGGCATAGGCCTCCCCATTAACTTCTATAAATACCGGTTGGAAGAATCTCTCTTACATAGTTTATTTTCATTCTAAACTAGAAAACATTTAATTATAATATAGAAATCTTTCGTAGATCTCACGTGCTAACTATAATATCATATTACACATAAAATATAACTATTTATCTCTTCATAAAATATAAAATATTAGAGACTTCTTTCAAAATCAAAATCAAAATGTCATTTATTCAGTTTAGGCCCTGGTAAGGCACTTATGAACGTTAAGTTACATGTTTGAATCTACCACCGGCTCGTAATTACACTTCAACTGAGAAGACTCATTTAAATTTCCCTGTTAGTTACTATTTTACTTTATTTTATATATTGGGCAATGCATATTATGTGGCATAATAATCTTAGTCACACCGTAAAATAAAAATAATACTTATAGAAATAACTCAAATTAAGGCTGGTGCAGCTGCAGAATTTGCAAGAGACCTCAAAAGGCGCAAGTATAGTGCCATGGACAGGACATACAGGATACTTTAGGACCCGAGAATAAAGAAATTATTAAAAGCCTTGTCATCTCGTCTGGTCGACGCCACACGTGAACAAAACGCTGGCCTTTAGTTTGGCCAACGTTTAAGTATTGTCATACAACATACTCAATGTTGACTTGCACCATCGCATTAGGGAACCCCTGTAAGGATGGTGTAAACTGTTGTAAATAAATAAATAAATAAATAAACATGGCAGTGGGGCCAGCGGCCTTTTATATTATTTTATTTATTAGTTCCTTTGTACTATTAGAAGCAATATAGTATGTATATTAGGATATAATTTGTAGATAGCTTTATTATGTAAGTAAATAAAGAATTTCCTTAAAAAAACCTTGCTTAAGTGCCCTAAAATGTTTTAAATTTACTCTGTAATAAGCCTCTCTGGCCTGTCGGTACTATGCTTGCTATCATCAGAGTTTAAGCAATGTAAAGTACAGAGCTCAGCTTTACGACAATGGTCGGTCTAAGATAAAAGTAAGCTTTCGTCGATGTCGCGCTGAGTAATAATAGAGATAGTTGCTATCTTGACTGCATGAAGAGCGAGTGTTTTTATTGACTCATCCAGCCTGTTTATAGGTGTCCGACACAATGCTATTAATATATTACGAACATTTATTAAATTGATTACAAGCATTTCATTGACACATTTGCACTTTTATTGAAAAATACAAAGATTGCATTTTCATTCTTTAGTTGTTTTTTTTTCCATTAGTACTAGTACATATTCAACTCGCTTATTTACACAGCTTTTCAAAGGATAATTTGAAATATAATATCATTAAGGTAGCAAGTAATGTGTTTGTTATTCGAATACAAAAGACCAATAATATATCCAAGTGACTTTGAATAAACTGTATTACTTTGATCTGATTCAATTCAAGAGTCACATATAAAAATATTGACACTAGGGCTGGCCACTCAATCCATATGAAGTCATAGAAATATGGCCACCGCGCGCTGCGATACTTGGACCGGGAACGTATTGTTAATTATTTTCAGAAAACGATTATCCGTTTTCTTGGAACCGACTCGCAAAATATGGTCTCAATAAATCATTTAGTTCTAACTTGCACCGAGTCGTTCGTCATTTTATTCGTACATTTGCTTGGCAGTAAAATGCGGGCTATTTTAGTATATGGTGGACAATGCCGGTGCCGCGGCTGGCCCACGAAGCGCGTACGGGGAAAAAAAGAAAAGCATCAATAGTCCTCTACAGCCCACACGCCTGCCTATGCAATGGCCACTCAATCGTTCGTGTTCCTCTATAGGAATAGGAAAAATTGTGGAGTATAATCACTCAAATAATTTTGTAACTAGAAATTTTTTACCGCGAAGTTTATCTATTTACATTATATAGCAAAGGTCTAGAACAGTTATGGGTAAACATCTGCTAGGATTGAAATTTCTAGTAGTCTATTTCATGAACGCTGCAAAAATATTACGCAATTAATTCGTTTTCATAATTAAATACATATATCAGTTTCATTATCACATATATTTTTTAAATTCAGAATAGGTTCACATTTGACTACACCCTGCCTGACCCTTAAGCAGTAGCATTTTTTACAGCCGACAGTCTATTTGTTTGATCACAGCTCCTGCTTTTGTTTAGTGATGGTGTGGTCGAAGATGGTAAACACACCTTGCCTGGAATGGAACTGGCTCTCAAGTGAGGCTACCGGAACACACTGTTAGATGCTTAGCAACAGATTTTCGACTCCAGGGTGGTAGCTAGCCAGCCGAGTACTAGAAAGTACCCTACCAACACGCAAAAGCTATATGGCTATGGTCTAAGATGGAGCACCTTACAACCTCGCTATGCGAATAAAAAAACGTGAAATCAAAATGCTTTATATGTATGTGGGAACTATCTATCATGTAGGGATGACGTTTTGGTCGCGTTTGTCCGGTAGCAAAATGACGAATCCAACTGTGCAGTACTAGAGTGCAGTTTCCTAAATGTATCTAGTAAATATAGACAATATAGCAAGTTTATAACGATGTTCCAGACTTTGAAACTGAGACTAGCAAGTGTCGTTACCAGTTAACCTTTTAGCGCACCTCTGATTCGACTTCAATGTCAATAAAATAGTAACATTACAGCTGCCTGCGTAAAAATATTAATAGCTAAAAATTGCTTTAAATAATATTAAAACTCTGCCGTGGTGGTGCCGGCGTAAGAATAGTACCCCACCCTCTCTACCCGTGGTTGCCGTAAGAGTAGGCTAAGGGAAGTAATCCGGAAGATGGGCAGCAGCGTCTTCCTTGAACAATCACACCTAACTGCGCTCGCCAAACCGCCTGCCAAGCGTGGCAAGTATTGGTAAAACGCCCCCAAGAGGAGGCCTATGACCAGCAGTGGACGTCCTATGGCTGATGATGATGATCATGATGAATATTAAAACTATATATAGATACAAAATAAATCAGAAAATAAACAATCATATACGTACATAAATTAAACTAAAAGCCCATAGGGGGAAGGAAAAGTAACCAGAACGCTTACGACATTGGCACATTGAATGACAAAACTATGTTTTCTTGTGTGTGTATACTACAATATGTTACATTGTGAGCGTTGAAGCTGAGAAGCTCGTTGATATCTTTTGTATCAGCAGTTTCTTGTCGGCGAATTTTGAGATTGTTTAATTATGTTAATCACGACTCTTCGAATTTAAAATAAGAACATAACATTATTGTTAAATAAATTTATTGATTAAATCTTAATAAATTAAGAATAATAACATACATACAATACAAAATCTAATAGTACAACAGAGGATGAAAGTGTGGCTAGAATGCTGACAGCATTGACCACGCTAAATGGAAATGCTAAGCTTTACAAAATACATGCCAGCATTTTGATCAACTGACCCCTCCTCTAAACGTTTGGCCAGGCCCCTATATAGCCCGTGACCGCTCACGACCTATAGTTTCAACTACAACGGGCACAAATAAGTAAGGACATACTATCTAAATAATTATATTTGTGTTGTATATAATATAACTCTAGTATATTGTTAGTCCACAGATTTCTTGTTCTATTTCTTTCGAGCAATGACACAGCGTTTACTTTCAAGAGATGCTTCGATTCTTTAGAAGTTAAGTTCGAGATACAGCTGCGAGCTAACGAGTTAAGATTGACTCGAGTGCTATTCAATACATAAATAAACCCGATGCCTTAATGATATATAAATAATATCGAATATTGAAACAATAACATTTATGTGTTAGTGGAATTTTATTAAACTTTGTATCTGCAAGGAGGAAAAATGTTTCGCGAAGATGCGGGCTCTTTTAGTTTTAGATTTAAAAATAACGTTTTGCGAAAACATTAGATTTTATTTAGAAAAGTGCAAAAGTATTTATTTTTTTAATTCATAATATTGTTGCGTTTGATTTAAGCAATTTAATTATTATTAAGTTATTGTTTAATATTGTTGTGTTTGTTATGTATTGTTGTAATATTCTTTTATGTTGGTTATAAGTTTTTTGAGACGGGTATTATAAAATACCTTTCACAACTTAATGTAAACTAAACCAACTTAAAGCTAAATAGAGATAATTTAAAGTATGTACCTAGTTATTTGTGAAACGTGTGTTGCGTGAGCTTGTGCGTTGTACGTTTTAGAACGTGAGTAATCACGCATTAGTAAAACAAAAATATATCAATACTACCTCAGTTTCCATAGTAAAGTATATAGTTAAAATGATCTTCAATTTCAGGTACCGTGCCCGATATTTTAAGAGAGATTATATGTTTTTTTTTTAAGAAATGCTCTTAGTTGCTCCAAGTTTACCTAGTCAATTGTTAAATCAAACTTTAAATACATTAATTTGTAAAGAAAACAAGTATTATACCTTTTTGTAGACCTCATAAGCATCACTTAAAGTTGATCTATGTTATCTCTCTTGTTTTCACGTTTATCATTTAAATTTTAGCAAAAAGTTGATAGATTTTACAAGCATTGATGAACTATAAGCAACGTTCATTCATTTATTCATTAGTAATAAGTAGGGAACTTTCTAGTACTTTGCTGGCTAGCTACCACCCTCAAATTGAAAATTGTCCGCCAAGCATCTAAATTCCGGCTAAAAATCTATATTCCGGCAGCCTCACTTGAGAGCCAAATCCATTCCAGGCTAGGTGTGTTTACCGTTTTCGAACACAGCGTCACTTAACATCAGGTGAATTGTGGTCAAGCACCTAGCCATAAAAATAAACTAGAAAAATCGTTTATAAGTAAGAAAACCCTATCATCCCTTCCGTTATAATGTTTTTTTATGAAACTAATTACCATCATAATCAGTCTATCATAATCTTTTGCTGGACAAAGGCATGCCCCTAGACACGCTACTCCCGATCTTCAACTGTTCGCTTCCACTGAAGAAGTATTTATTGAAATGTATATTGCCTGCCAATAAAATAGGAAAACCATTTAAACAATTAATATTATTGCTGTCTACTGAAGCTACCAGTTATAATGTTCCATTTCTAAGATCGCTTAATCATTTGAGCCGGTCCTTAGTTACTTATAAAATACAAACATTTAAATTTGTTAGGTGAGTCGGAAGGCCCCGCCTACACAGGTTGTAGCTAATGTTTTCCATATTCAATTCAAATAGGCCTATTGCATTTGAAGCGACCATTTTGTGTATTTCGTACAAATTTCCTACAACCATTATGCAACTGGACGACCAGTAAAATGCGGTAGAGTCTTATGAATAGAATATTTTTGAATACATCAATAGTTTTCTATGAGTACCTTTATTTGTCTAGCTTACTAATTTCAAAGTACAAAAGATATGTGTAATACTTCAATATATGTTATAAAGACTTAGTTAAATGATCACATTTTTGTTCTGTTTCACGTTGACACAAGGAAATATGACTTCTTCAAACGGGATAAGTATTCATGGTTCACGAGTCAGATATCGGCATGAGGTTAAAGCATTCTATTTGTTATTTGAACAATACATTGCCTACACGACGTGCGACTCGATGCCTTTCAAGTCAGATTAAGTTAGGGAAGGCGCATTATTAATAACAACCAATAACTTAGCCGCAGCTTGAAATATCGAAGTTACTTTTACTTAAGCGACACTCATATATTATTTGACCTAAGAATGTGTTTCCGGATCGAAAGAGGTTTAGTCATTGGTACGTAGCAGAATTATTCGATTTTATTCTTCGCGAGAATTATGACCTTAGCTTTTTTCCTTTATTTTTGGCATTACACTTAATGTATTTTGCCAGTGTCAAGTATTTAGATATTTTCAAGTATTTAATGAATATCATGTGAAATTAAGGTAAGTCACACTTAGTAAGTTACGGTCAAGTCAAGTCATGCCCTAGTAAAGTAGTGGCTAGTTTAATAGAAGCTTCGACAGAGTTTTGCAAACAACGCAAGACATGGTGAACCATTTTATACAGTTTTCTCACTATCATGCACGTGATTCGACACTTTATGAATAAAGTACCACTATTTCTATACATAAAAAATAATGCATGATGATTTAGGCCGTGTTTGTGTTTTCGCCAAAACTCTTATGACGTTAGCTTAAAAGTTAAATTACTTATTTGTATTAATTTGGTTTATAACCATTAAAATGTAGTCTGCAGTATTTCTTAAGCATCTTTGAATTGAAATGGGACCAGTTTATGGTACATTCTACTGTTTTTGGTACCAAAATAAACAAAACATAAAGTTGTAAAACTTTTATGGGCGTGTAAAATTACTTTAAATAAATATTAGCGTGACAAGGGTCAATTTAAGGTTTTGAAAAAAGATGTTTGTAGTTTTGTTTTGTTTTTATAAACACATAATGAAATCAATTTTGTATAATTCATCGAAAAGTCTAAAAGCAAGAGAATCACGGGTAATTTTTGATAATTTGAAATATGTATGATTGTTTTAAAATAAATTTGTTGCATTTCATGTGACAATAAATACGTCATTGTCTAAGAAAAGTTGTACGAGAGTAGAGATCACTTGTTTTATGAGAAAGCTCTTGTATCAAGTACCAGTGTTATGTAACAGACTGAACCTCATTCCTGCACTCTGGTCTTATTTATTGCCCGCTCTACATATAACTACATAGGTTTAGCAAAATACTTCACCAATTGAAATAGAGGCTTGAAAACAAGCCGTAGACAAAGTGGAAACACCTTGGAACACTTTGTATATTTCAATCTTGGACGTTCTAGTCAAACGGCCCGATTTATCTTGAAAACAAAAGCAAATAGATTAAAGTATTTATGGCGTTGCTAACATATCGTCTCAGGTCGTAGTATCTCTTTTATCTTTACTTCGCTTAATGCCTTGCTCGGTCTCGGAAAACCTTTTAAAAGGCTCGCTCATACCTCGAGCAACGAAAGCTCATATTGTGATACACGTTTTTTTTATGGAACGTTTATTTTGCTTTAATGTTTTACTTGAACTGTGAATGCAATTTGTAAAGCAGATGCTGATGCTTGAAGTTCTGTAGTTCGAATGATTTTATTTCGTTCACATATATGCGTGCTGCTTGGTTTCTGCAGTACACAGAACTTTGAGTAGCAAAACAAAGTTCAGAGTATCGTTGCTTTGACGCTCATTACTTGAGACTTTCGTCTTTCGATTGTTGTTTATGTTGTGTTGATTGGGCGTGGGTTCGAACCCCAATAATGAGCTTGAGCTGCCGGTGAAGGAAAACATCGTGAGGAAACCATAGCGTGGTGGTAGGGTACTTTCTAGTACTCGGCTGGCTAGCTACCACCCTCAAGTTGAAAATCCGCCGCCAAGCATCTAAAGTGTGTTCCGACAGCATCACTTGAGAGCCAGTTCCATTCCATTCCAGGCTAGATGTGCTTTACCATGTTCGACCACACCGTCACTTAACATCAGGTGAGCTGTGGTAAACAACTAGCCTGTAAGCCAAAAAAAAAAAAAGTCTCAAAAGCTCTGTAATTTCACTATCTGCATTAAACCAAACCAAACTGGAACACAATAATGTTTACACACTACTACTTGGCGGCAGAATACCTAGTGCTGCGCTGGTACCTATATAGACGACCTCCTAGTAAGGAGATTTACTACCGATTAAATCTCTAATAAGTATGTATCTATGTATGTTTTTATTTATGTATGCTTCACCAAAGCGCTTAAATGGCTCAACTGATTTCTCGAATGAGGTATCAATTGATTAATAATTATAGTCCAAGTGTCCTAGACGATATGTTTTCATTAATAATAATATTTATTTTTTACATAGTCGGGTTATAGTTTTTTAGCTTCGTACGTTTAGTTGTTTAGTAAAAACATATGCAGATATACCAGCTTTTACTTTATTAATCCCACTAATATTATAAATGTAAAAGTTTGGATGGGTGGATGGATGGATAGATGTATGGATGTTTGTTACTCAATCACGCCAGAACGGCCGAACGGATCTGGATGAAATTTTGCATGTAGATACTTTAGACCCTCTAATAAAACATAGGACACTTTTCATCATCATCATCCATCACCACGCGGGTATAACCGCTGGGCGCAGCTAGTAGAGAATATATTATTAAAGGGTATGTACCTATACGTTTAGTCCACAAATTTTCAGTTACTTGTGCATTTAAAAAAAATCTTTAGATTTATCTTGAGCGCTCTTTAAACGTTTAATACACACCACCCTTATTTACGCATTACATTTAATATAATAATGTGATTTAGCTGCAAAAGTATTTCGTATAACTTTTCATACTTTTTAATAATGTGCTCGGACGCACATGACTCATAAGTTTTAATCTTGACCAAATCTCCGGCGCGCCATTATAACTTTACTGCCTTCTAGGCATTTGTGGAAAAAACGGACACTTGACATAAATTAAGTTTTTGCTCACTCTTTTAAGAAGCTGTAAGTTTTAAAGGTTAAATATCTGTTAATATGTCAGGCACTGTATTGTTTGGGTTTTGTGAGATCTTTTACTTGATGTGTAAATTTAAAGACTTATATATCGTAAAAATATGACAGTTAACAAAAGATTTCTATTTGTAAAATAATTAAATTATTTATAGTCTGGTGAGTCCAAACCACTGAAAAAAGTTTGTCTTTTCAGTGATATCATAATCAAAAAGCTCAGGGTAATTGATATTGGTAGCACCAGGAATGCTGGCGGAATTTCTGTGTTAAATTGTATGATTAGAACTCTTTATTGTACATACAAAAAAAAATTATATAATACAGAAGAAATAAACTAATGTAATTTAATGTTTACTTGGTGGTAGATTTCCTTAGCAGGAGGTCGTCTAGGTAGGTACCATCACAGTACCGGATATTCTGCCGCCAAGCAGTAATGTGTAAACATTGCTGTGTTCCGGTTAGAAGGTTACTGCAGCTAGCGAAATTACAGGGCTATTGAGACTAACCATCTAGTCTCAAAGTATTGAGCGCCAAGGCAGTGATGCCCTGGACTTTGTTTTACTACTCAAAGTTCTGTGTATCGCTGCAATGGTCATGGACAGGCGTTATCTCTTAACATCAGGAGAGCGTCTCGTTCGTCTCATTACTGTTACATAAAAAAAAACACTGAGGTACCTACTTTTTTCTTAGTTTTTTTTTTCATATTCTTCCCTTTGTATATTCTGCCAGTGTCCAATTTTACTTAATATTATTAATGTTAAACTTTGTATGTTTGAATTTTTGTTACTCAATCACCTTAAAACGGCTAAACGGATTTGGATGAAATTTGTTACACATTTAGTTTAGTACTTGGATAAACATATAGGACACTTTTTATCATATCTGTGAGTCTATATCTCTTTTTGTAGAAAATGTTAAGTTCCTGTGGGATTACCAAAGAGCTAACTACAGGACTTATCCACTTGGTATAGATGTGGAATATTAATCCAGAATAAAAGGTATTCTTTATATTACTCTATGTAGGTAATTAAGTAGCACAAGTTTCATGATGAATAAAACTATTGCTCTTTCGTTACTTGCATATGTTTCATTTCTCTCTGAACTCAATAGGTACTCAACGCGGACAAAGTCGCGGGCGCAAGCTAGTTATTCGTACTTTAAAATATCTAAAAGTAAAATAAGTCTCTATTTCAGTCAAAGTACATAAAGTAAGATACAGTGCATAGAATAATAAAATAGTGGTGACTATACTAGAAGCTTCGACGCAGCTTTAAAAAATAAGACGAAATGACTAGTTCCACATTATATATATCACTTGACCGCACTCCAGCGTATGATTCGGCATTTTTTGTAGCGATGATAGTTCAGTGGTTAGCGCGGTCGGTTCGCATGCCGAAGGGCGTGGGTTCAAACCCCAACAATGAGCATGAGCTGCCGGTGAAGGAAAACATCGTGAGGAAATCATAGCGTGGTGGTAGGGTACTTTCTAGTACTCGGCTGGCTAGCTACCACCCTCAAGTTGAAAATCTGCCGCCAAGCATCTAACGGCGTGTTCCGGCAGCCTCACTTGAGAGCCAGTTCTATTCCAGGCTAGGTGTGCTTTACCATCTTCGACCACACCGTCATTTAACATCAGGTGAGTTGTTGTCAAACACCTAGACTGTCAGCGTTAAAATAAATAAAAAATATATGTTAACATTAAAAAAACATGACTTAAGGAAAATCATGCAATAAAGTCAAAAATTCATCGCCATCAATTATCTCTTCACTTAAGTACCTACTCGGCAACGCAGAGAAGTCATGTTGTTGCAGAATATTTTTTTCAAGCATGTGTTGTTCGAGTTTTTATGTGTAAAAATAATATCGTTGTCATGAAAAGGCGAATTACTTGCACGAATGTGGGAAAGTGTTATAATGTCATAAAAATGAATTTTTTGTTGCATAAATGCATGTTGCTTTCAAAATTCAGCCAAAGCTTGTAAAGTTTTAACTAGGTACTTTACCAGGACATGGCCGGCATTGACCTGACTTACTTTTTGTGACTCAGACTTATTTCACTTCTAGTTGATAGCTCAGTGGTTATTGCGGTCGGTTCACTTGCCGAAGGCTGCGTGTTCAAACCCCAATAATAAGCTGGAGCTGCCGGTGAAGAAAAACATCGTAAGGAAACCATAGCATGACGGAAGGGTATTTTTATAGTACTCGGCTGGCTTGCTACCACCATCAAGTTAAAAATCTGCCGCCAAGCACCTAACGATGTGTTCCGGCATACTCACCTTAGAGTCAGTTCTATTCCAGGTTAGGTATGCTTTAACATCTTTGACACCGTCACTTAACATCAAACAGTTTGTGGTCAATCTGGGTGCTTTCAAGGTGCGAGTGAATGGGTTTGTTCTAGGCGAGCGTGCTCCACCATAGACCGCATCTTCGTTTAACATCAGGCGAGATGGCGGTCAAACGCAAGCTTATCTACAATTTAAAAAAACAGCTTGTCAACCATAATAAATTATGTTTTTTTTTTTTAAATTGAAATCATCGAAATACTTGGTACTGGCAAAATGCGCATAGTGAAATACCAAAAACTAGAAGTAATAATTTTTTCGAATACAATTTACAATCAGGACTATAAGAAATTCTAGACTTTAATCAAATCTAGATGTACTCATAAACATGAAGTATTAAGTTATAATCATAATTTGGTGTGTGTAAATTTTAATTAGGCAGTAAATTCAACCAACTCCGAGACAATTCCCGAAACAAGCTTAATTTAGATTAGAAGTAAAGTTTAGTAAGTTTAGTGAAGTAATAAAAATTTTGATTTTTATCAGTTTGTATTCAACTTAATTACTACGATTATGATTTAATTTCAAGGTTCCTTAGGAACGGATTGATTATCTTCTTTGCATAACTTAACTAAGAATTTATTGAACCGGTTGTGTTTTACTTGTAATGTAATCGTCATCGCTCACTCGTTGCGATTGCATATACATGAACATTGAATTAATTTTAATTCGGTGTTAAAGTTTAGTAGCTACTATGTAAAAGCACCTCGCGCGGTGTAAGATTAATATGCTTAGACTATATAGGGTTGCTTTTATAATAGTTTTTTAAATTTCTTTGTGGTCATAAATAAATGAATTTGTATAACTTAGCGTTCGTAATTAGCGTAAGTAACAAGTTATTCTTACACTAGGGACTCGCCCCGGCTTCGCACGGGTAGTAAGAATGGGTATAGGAAGCTATCTTTAAAAAGTAGATTTATGCCACCGCGGACTTTTTGTAGATCAATAAAAGACTACCATGCATTGTTTTGTTAAATCTCAAAGGCATTAGGCAGCGTTTTCTATTAAAGCTCCCAGACTTGACTTTTTCCGATACTTCCAACAATTATCATCATATTTCAGCCAATTTACACAAAATCTTGACAAATTATATACCTAAACCTTCCTCATGAATTACTCTATCTATTGATGAAAGTCGCATGATAATTAGTCGAGTAGTTTTTAAGTTTATTGCGAACGAATAGACAGACAGATAGACGCGGCAGGCAGACGACTTTGTTTAATAATATGTAGTGATTCTATGTCGTTTTGTAGACTAGGAGCGCCTTTTAAAACTTAGGGCTACACAAATTATTAGAATAATGTAGGAACTCATAAAAACATAAAATTGAGGATAGTGTATTAAAATTAGTAACATACCACTATGCTTATAAGTATGTTTAAGGTTATGTAACATCAATGTATTTTTTTTCTAGCGAAATTCTCTAAAGCGTTCAAACTTATTATACAAGCTTTTTATGTGTACTTATTTATTAATAACTCATTACTTTGTGATAAGCAACGCAAAATAATAATTTATCAATTAATATTCATTTTATTTACATTTTATTGGTTAAACTATAATTATTTAAAGTTGATTATGAAGAAGAAATTAGTGAGGCATGTTATACAGTAATAAGCATACGCCAGTCACTTAATCGTATTTGCAGAAGTTCAGGAGCTAATCGACTAGTTAGCAATAACAGGTGATTAGGAAGTTAGGTAAGTGGCTCGACCGACTCGTTCAAACAAAAGATTGTGATGGGGTAATCTATTGGTTGGAAAACGTAGCGTAGGATGCCCGAAGACTCGATGGAGTGACGATATACGTAGGATAGCTGGCGGTGGATGGAAGTGAAAAGTCGAAGATGGGGCTGAGTTGCGTGTCTTGGGGGAGGCCTATTTCCTGCAGTAGACTTCGATAGGCTGATGATGAAGATGAATATATAGGTTTTGTACTTGTTGATGTACGGAAGGTTTTTAATTCTAGATCGGCCAATAGAGTGTATATAGGGTTGACATGATTGCAATAGCGCTCATTGCGTTGATGCTATATGAACCAAGCTCTTTTTAATGCTACATTATTTTTAACCGACTTAAAAAGGAGGGAGGAGGCTTATCCAACACGTATATTTTTCTTCATGTATGTACACTGATTACTCCGCTCTTTGTGGGCTGACTTCTGTGATGGATTTTATGACTGCCCTGTTAGCTTTTTGGTAGAATATCTGCATCAAGAGCTTGTAAGGTTCGATTCCCGGCCGGACAAACATTTATGTGATGATAAATGTTGGTTCTGTGTCTTAAAAAAGTATTTAAGTATTATATCAGCTATCTGATTCTTATAGTACAAGCTTTGCTTAGTTTGGGGTCAGATCACGCTGTGTGTACGATATATATTTATTTCAAAGTTTTCACAATACTCTCGTAATATCTACTAGATTTAAATGAGAACATTCAGAATAGTTAAGCTTGTAATCTATACGATATCTATGAGGAATGTAAAGGTTTTTGTAAATAGCACAGGTGATTTGAAATTTAGTTAATTGTGTTTCGACGTTCCTTAATTTTTAGATAAATTTCTCATTCAAAGTTTACCCACCTTTACACTAACCAGGTCCGTTTTTGGACGGATTCTATCGAAATTCAAGAGCGTAGAGGGCAGATTTTCATTGGTAAACATTGTACACAAATGACTTTTAGTTTATTTCTAAAAGGGAGACGTTTTCGTGATGTTATTTAAAGTGTCATGTTTACGGTCATGAGATTTCCAAGCATCTAACGGTGTGTTCCGGCAGCCTCACTTGAGAGCCAGTTCCATTCCAGGCTAGTTGTGCTTTACCATCTTCGACCACACCGTCACTTAACATCAGGTGAGCCCAGTCAGACATAAAAATATAAATTAAAAAAACATGTCTTAACTGATTCCGGTGTAATATTATAGAAATTAATGATGTGTCTAGCATTGTGGCAACCCTGAAAAAAACTATACTTTATAATGTTGAAGTAATTGGAGTTACTAGATATAATTTAAAGGGCATTTGTTAATATTATTTAAGGCAACGGAGCTAGCCTATAATTTGTGTTATGTATAGATTTGAGGTAAGGCGCCACTTCATGATTTGAATGGCGTGCTGTGATTGGCGCGCGCCGGGTGCGCTGGCGACTGTATTTAGGTCACCGCGTAGGTCTCGACTAGCAACAGCTTTTGTAACCTAAGCTATTCAGGGCTACATCGCAATCCTTACGGAGTTGTGTTTATTCGCTGGCATACATTAATGAGTTATCAGTATTGTTTATTCACATCATCAGCCCTAGGACGTCCACTGCAGGACATAGGCCTCCTCCTGGGGGGGTTTTGCCAATACTCGCCACGCTTGGCAGGCGGGTTGGCGAGCACAGTTAGGTGTGATTGTTCAAGGAAGACGCTGCTGCCCATCTTCCGGATTACATCCCTTAGCAGACTCTTACAGCAACCACGGGTAGAGAGGGTGGGGTACAATTCTTACGCCGGCACCACCACGGCACGGTTGTTTATTCAATGACCACCATTTTTTTGAAATAACATAATTTTGCACGTTTACATGAATTCAGAATTGCCGTAGCAAATTTTGTCCTGAATGTTTTTTTTTTTCTCTTTCTTCTTGGCTTCGCACTCTGTGCATTCTGTCAGTTTCTATATTTTGTGAGTAGTCTTCATTTTTCAGCTTCTTTATCATCTATAGTTACAGTCAAAGTTTAGTCTTGGTCAAGTCCAGTCGGTCCCAGTCAAATTAAGTCATGCCTTAGTAAAGTAGTGGTGACATTACTATAAGCTTCTGGATGGAGTTTTGGAAGCAACACGAAAAGTCATGTTTAACCACATTATATCATTCTCCCACACTCGCGCTTGTAATTCGGCACTTTATAAATAAAACACCACTATTTTTATGCATAAAAGCTCGAAAAAACACCAGTTTTAGAAAAAAATACAATGGGGCGACACGATGCTCACCGCGTTCCCGCCAAAACTCTCGTCCTGAATGTTATGAGTCACGTTGGAATATGCCACCTACAAAAGAAAATTCACACTGTCTAACGCACAATTCTTCTCCGATTCCAAACACGGAGCAGTCTCTTCTATTCAATGCTAACCCATTGTAACAATCTTGAGGCTTCACATAAAGCATAACCGTACCCTGTGAAACGACGCAAAGCTTAAAATTTCAATGCTAACGTGTCGGTAAATCGTAAATTAGATTTACGCGGCGAATGCCAGATTTATTCCATCTAAAGGCCGTAAAATCTAAACTGGGATTTCTAGAAAAGTGCGAGAGACTGAAATAATCATAGGAGGTCCAAGCACAATAGGTTTTGCTCGTCTCAGCTCGGAGGGCACGTATGGTCGTAAATACGACGTCCCTTATTATTAGCGGGCATTGTTCACCGAGCCCGGTACAGCCAGCGACACAACGCGCTCCAGGCGCTCAGCTACTTGCTAAATAGGTGTCTGGAAGCCTAAATAGAACTCTCATAATTTATGCCTGAATTATGGATTTGAAATAATTGTTTGAAACTCTCATATAGAACGAAATGCATTATTTATAATGTAATTTATAGAGGAAGCGCTTTGAATGAAGTTATTTATGCCCCCGTGATTGTGTACTTCGAACGGGGCGTTCGAGATGATTTCTCGTTTCGGGTAAAGATTTAATGCGGTTGTTTCGAAGTTGGTGTGGGCGAGTGTACGCTCTAGGTCCCGTCGGACATCCGACACTCAGTTTAGTATTCTGTCCGGGCTCTGCATTGCACATTCAATCCTAAATAAACTCGACACCGTAATTAGCTACGGTGCTGATGAATTTATCGATCAGTATTAAAACCTAATACACCATAATTAATATTTTTATATTCCACTCGTATTCACAAATGGGCCTTATAATTAAAATTCAAATTTTACTTGATGAGAGCCGTCGCGGTTAAAATAAACTGCTAGAAATATCTATGCATACATTGTAATAAGTTGGTTCTCGTTATAGGATAGAATCTATCACGGTAGTTTATACTGATGGAATGTGAACACCCAAATAGAAATGTATCAAACTGTCTTAAATGAAATGTAAAATAAATATAAATATCGTAGGACATTACACACAGCGCCATCTGACCCCAAACTAAGCAAAGCTTGTACTATGGACATCAGATAGCTGATAGAATACTAACTTTTTTTTTGTAAATACATTCTTATAATATATACAGAACACCCAGATACAGAACAGACATTTTTGGTTATACTACAAATAGCTTGTCCTGAGTGGGAATCGAACCCACGCCCTACGGCACTTGAAGCGGACATACCATTATACACCATTGAGCCAACAGAGCAGTCAATGTAGTATAGTGTTTTGATTATAAACAATATGTAATATTAGATCGAATCAGAAATGAGGAGATCCGTAGACGAACTAAAGTAGCCGACATAGCCCAGCGGATTAGCAAGTTGAAGTGGCAGTGGGCAGGGCACATAGCACGCAGAACTGATGGCCGATGGGGCTGCAAAGTTCTAGTGTGGAGACCACAGACCGGCAAGCGCAGCGTAGGACGTCCACCCACAAGGTGGACAGACGACCTCATAAAGACCGCAGGAACGCGCTGGATGCGAGCCGCTTTCAACCGGTCTTTATGGAAGTCAATGGGGGAGGCCTATGTCCAGCAGTGGACGTCCTACGGCTGAGATGATGATGATGATGATGAAGTATTAGTAACAAACTATCCATAGTTGGTATTCTATTTTTATGCTTTGAAGAGAATTACGAGTAGTACAGCTAGCGAAATTATAGAGCTATTGAAACTAATCATTGGATTTCTTAAAATTCTGGATACAACAGCGATAGTTATGGACAAATATTAACTGATCTCTTTATATACATATATATGAAAACCGAAATAAGACTAAAATGTGAACAGAATGATAAGAGTATTTTTAATGAAAACTGGTGCTATTCTGAAGTTACTTTAACGTACTTAAAAATAAAAACTAATTTTAATCTGAATATGTACATAACTATTTCCGACCATTGTTAACTAACAATCTGAAAAGTATAAAAATTCTATAATCCGACTGCGAATAAAATAGCTATAATGAAAGGAAAAAAAACATACTTTATTTTTAGCATTTCTTATTCCAAACTAGGTACATTCAAACAGTTTCAGTTTGAAAGTTCAGTTTTTTTTTTGAAAACATAATTTGGCGCCAAAAATCTACCATCTTGATTTTTTCTTATAAACCACCCTCTAAGGACACTTGGGTTATTGAGACAAATCTAACGATACTTTAGTTATAGTAATCCATTCGGTCGTTTGGTCGCGAAAAATAACTCATCTTTGGCAGTCGGGCAAAAATTAGTAAAAACCGCTAATAAAAACTCTTCTCTTATTGCCACGTCGGACGTCACGATACTTCATTGTTGTAGACTGCGTTTTGGTCAATAATGATTTTCATGAATATTACTTAGATATTTTTTTTTCTGGCTTTCAGTACATACAGGCTATGATTACATTGACTCAACCTGACCGGTGAGGTCAAAACTTTAGGAGCTTTCATAAATAATAACGTTTAATAAACCTATAATATTGAATCGTTTAAAAAGGTCTGTGTATCGCAGGTAGAAGTTTGTGGGTCCGAATTCGAACCATTCATCTTTTAATCTGACAAGTTCTATTGTGGTCGGCAGCAGGTATGGCTTTTGTGGGAGGCCGGGTTGGCCGTAGCTATTTGTTATGTGAACGTTATTTCACCTACGTGTACAGACTTGTCTATAACTACGTTTCGGTTTATTGGTGAAGGGTAACGCTGGTTTTTGGCTCAAGCAAGATTTATATTTTTATGTAAACGTAACGAGAAGAACGTAACTTGCTACTAACTTACAGATTTATGTGTATTTATTAATACACATAAACATCACCTTAAAAGTTAATGTTAATGGTTAAACTGTTGTTCATGTTGTTCTTGTTTGTGTTGTATTTAATTTTTATTTGTAATCCTTGACTATTTTCAAGTTTTGACTAATTATTATTTTATATTATTGACATTGCAAATGTAAAAATTGATAATTAGTAAAACGTGGTTGTGTACCGTTCTTATATTTTAATAAATAAATAAATAGTATCACAGTAAAAGTACCACATCGAAGATGGTAAACACCTAGCCTGGAATGGAACTGGCTCACATGTTACTGGTTTCCATCATTGACCACGCTGTCACTTAACATCAGGTGAGCTGTAGTCAAACACCTAGCCTGTCAACCATAAAAAAAGTATTGAACTATAATGAATCTAATAAGATCCTGTACACATCATACAAGTACTTGTAAACGTATCGTCAAGAACAAAACTTACAGTAAAGTGCATAATAGACAAGTTGAGAGTTAACCTGGCAAGGGCTGTAACCTTAAATAAAAGCACTGCGGCCGCCATTAAGAGCGGTCGATTATAGAACTAGCGTTTGAGAAACAAGAACCACTTTTTAACATCGATCCATCAGGCACTGGGCGCAGATAAGGGCATATACCTGTCACAGTAATAAGTATTAAAGCTTGAGTCATACAATAAAAAAAAAACGTTAGTAATGGTTTGGGTTCCGTAGCTGAATAATGTATATATTAACTGGAGGTGGCGTTAGTTTTATAAAAAATAAATTGCAGTATTTTTATTTACTTATTAAATAAAAAATTACAAAGAGCAAACAGGTACCCTGGGTGAGTGTTTGTGTGTGTTTTTTTATGTGTGTGTGTTTGTGTGTACGTTTGTGTGTTTGGGAGAGAGATCGTGTGTGTTTGGGAGAGAGCGCGTGTGTGTTTGGGAGAGTGAGCGTGTGTATGAGTGCGCGAATGTGTATCAGTGAACGTTGCAGAGTATTAGGTAGAGTTACAAAATACACAGTGACTTTAATGAGCAACAGTTTGAGCAATACAATTGTTTTTCAATACATTTATATGAATATTTTATAGATACATATTTACAAATTAATTTCAAAAGCTAGAACATCCTAGTTTGAATACCACCTGACTTTCATTCTGATTTGGACGTCCTGAGTTCAAATCGCACTGCATGCATCTCTGTATTTTCTATGTTAGGTATGTGCATTATGGCGGTCAAACGAAAGCCTAATTAAAGTAATTTAAAAAAAAAGCTGTGTTTCCGTTAGCTTTAAACAATAATGCCCTATTTTTCAAAAAAAATATTAAAACTCGCGCCCAGCTTTTGACGTTATAATAAATACAGGAGACAATAAAACAGTGCTGATATGGATACAAAAAGATAATAGATTTAAATTATTTATTGTAATCATTCCAAACTTGAAAAATCAATCGTTCAGAACGAATATCCACAAATACAAGCAAATAGAGGTACCTCTTTAAAAAGAAGAATCTCTCTCTTAAATTAGCTCGTGCAAATTAAAACAACTTTGTAATTGCAAACAGTGGTGCCAAGCACATTGGAATCCAAAGCGAGAAAAGAGACTTTTTAAAGTACTTTTGTATTCTTAACACCTCCATTGCGTTAACTAATTCAAACTAATTGTTCTAAAGTACGTAGAGAAAACATTTATGTTATTGAACTTTAAATTGCGAGGAATTCTTATTAGCTGTCATATAAACAGGTTTAGCAGCACCTCAATTGCCAACGAAGCTATCCTGAAGTTAGCGTTTGATTTTGCCTCTTTCTCATCTTGAATATTATTTAAGCTGATTTATGTCTTACTTAAGTGTTATGTCATATAGTAATTTAGATTAGAACATTTCAATGTCACATTTAAGTAAATATTTTTGTTATTACATCAGAATCAAAGATGCAGACATTGATGTCTTTTTTTTTAAATGAAAGACGAAAGCTCCTCCTGATAGTACATAGGGATAATGTATGCCCATGACCATTGCAGCGATACACAGAACTTTGAGTAACAAAACAAAGTCCAGGGCATCGCTGCTTTGGCGTTCATTACTTTGAGACTAAACAATTTTTAAGTCTAAACAGGCCAGTAAATTCGCTAAGTAAATATTTTTGTTATTACATCAGAATCAAATATTAATCAAAGATGCAGATATTGATGACTTTTTTTTTAATGTAAGACGAAAGATACGTTCTCCTGATGGTAAGGGATAATGCGTGCCCATGACCGTTGCAGCAATACACAGAACATTGAGTAACAAAACAAAGTCCAGGGCATCGCTGCTTTGGCGTTCATTACTTTGAGACTTTCGATTTTTAAGTCTAAACAGACCAGTAAATTCGCTAGCTGCGAATTCGCTTCCTTCACACCGGAACACAGTTATGTTTACACACTGCTTGACGCCAGAATATCTGGTACTACAGACTACTTACCTAGACGATCTCATGGTAATGAAATCTATCACCAAGTATGTTAATTGTGGTTTACAGGCTAGGTGTTTGACCACAGCACACCTTGTGGATGGTAAACTCACTTGATCCAACATTTTTTATTTATATAAATAACACTTAACAAGCTGTGACAGTGTAATTAAAATAGTGATAAAAAATTAAGCAATTAGAGCTTTTTTGGTTTAAGAAGTTAACTGTTCAGAAATTCATGTGTCTGATAAGAATCTTAAGTAAACTGGCGTGGCGACGACTAACCTGCATTTCAGATACGACTTACCTGATAATGTTCTAACTGACAACTGGAAATAAGTAGCTAAAAGAAGTATTCGAGATATGTTCTCGGTTATGTTCTCACACAAGAATCGCTCCATGTCACAACAGTTAGGTATTTGAAAAAAAGCCGGTAACAGACTGAGAAAATACTCTTACAAATGGTGCTAAGCATTTTGCATAGCAAAGAAGTAAATGTCGCACGTTAATAGATTATAATAATATATCAGAGAATATTTCACATAGCACTATCTGAATCCAAACTAAATAAAGCGTGTATGGAAACCTACATACTATATACATACTGGACTAAGAACACCCCGTCATAGAACAAAAATCTACATATGTTCGTCACAATTTTGTAGCGATCATAGTTCAATGGTTAGCGCGGTTGTTTCGCACACTGTTCAAACCCCAATGATGACCTTGAGCTGCCATTGAAGGAAAACACCGTGAGGAAACCATAGCGTGGTGGTAGGGTACTTTCTAGTACTCGGCTGTAGTACCACTCTTAGTTTAGTTTCGTTTTTAGTTTCTAGTACCACTCTCAAGTTGAAAATCTGCCGCAAAGCACCTATGTGATCCGGCAGCCTCACTTGAGAGCTAGTTTCATTCCAGGCTTGGTGTGTTTACCATCTTCGACCACACCATCACTTAATACCTAGCCTGTCAAAATATAAAAATTAAAAGAATAATAATAATTAATGTTTTGAAATAGAATATAACTTACGCTATACAGCTCAGGTTACTTATTATAGTAAAAAATATTCATGTGTATTATGATTAATGTGATGTTGATATAAATGACATACAAAAAATGTTGGTTGTTTTGCTATAAAATGGTGTTCTGAGTTTGTTGGAGCTTATTTAATGATTGTGGCATTTATGTAGACACCTTGCACTAATGATTTTTCTTATTTCGTCTTCAGTTTTCATAAGAAGGATTAAATTTATGAACGCTATCAAAATAATACGACTAATATAGTTTCACAATCCTAGTTTACGTGTGGCGGGCCGTGGTCTATTCCGATAGCTGCGCTCATAAACTTGGAATTGCCTAATGAATAATACCGGATTAGTTTAATGGCTCCATATGTAGTTCTTGTCACTTTTGTACTTTTATGTTTTAGAAAATATAATTATTTTTCAAATATTTTACAACACGCCTAGAGTCGAATTTGCATTTTATAGCGCGGCAAGATTTTTTATCGTTTTCGTTGCCGATAAAAATAATGAATGGCGGACAAACTTTTTGAGGTTCGATGGTATCGGAAAAGTAAGGCACTTTCTTGTCTTCTTTCCCCATCTACTATTTATATTCAGTTTTCGGCAGTAATTACGAACGGTGAGCATTAACGTTTTGCCTGGCCACGGCAGCGAATATAAATCGGCTGTTTCATGAAATATCGAGTCGCAGCCGTGGGCTACACGCCTTGAACGCGTCGCGTAGCCGCCCTTATCTTTGCCGATACGATTTTATACGATATTCGATTATTTTTTTCTGACTTTTATGGGTCGGTTGTTCGCGGTGTATCGATAATTCGAGATCGGCCCTTCATGCTATAATTTCTATACAGGTAGCGGTTCGCGATTATGTACCGCTCGTGATGGTTGTACGTTGTTTACATTACATTAATCGATCTATATTGTTCATTTGGTGACAGATCACATAACTGCCTCCTGCTTTGGTCTAGGTAGGTACCATCGCTGTACTAGACATTCTGCCGCTAAGCAGAAGTATGTCAATATCAATGTTTGAAATTCCGGCTTGAGGCGTATTGTAGCTTGCAAAATGACAGACCAATTGAGATTTTTATGTGTAAAAATAATGAGACCAAAGAAACATTAAGATACCGCCTCTTAAAAACGATTGCAACGTGATCAAACACTTTCAGTCTAAATATCCAATGTCTAAATGTAATTAGCTTTATTAAACAGCAATGCGTTATGTAACTTAAAATTGTAGTTGCTATTGCCATGGTCAAGGACAACGGTGATATGTTGCCATCAGGAAAGCGTTTCATCCGTCTTGTTACATTCACTTATCTTTAGCTCTGTTAGCTCATTTGTAGTACATCTGCTTTAAGAACTGTAGGGCGTCACGCTTGGCAGGCGAGTTGGCGAGCGCAGTTAGGTGTGATTGTTCAAGGAAGACGCTGCTGCCTATCTTCCGAATTACTTCTCTTAGCCGACTCTTACGGCAACTACGGGTAGAGAGGGTGGGGAACTATTCTTACACCGGCACCACCACGGCAAGTATGTAAATACAACAACGAAAAAGTATTTATGTATCAGTTATTTAACTTCCATAGCACAAGCTTTACTTAGTTTGAAGTCAGAGGGCGTTGCGTGTCATGTCCTTACGATATTTGTTTAAAACAAAGGAATCGGCAACAAGGCCGCGCTTCCCAAATATCAATTTTAGAAATTTGTTCGAGTTACGAAGATCGTTTTCTTATAAAAAGCGTTAAGCCGTACAAACCGGTTGCGATGCGAGTCCTCGCAAGGTACGCCCGCTTCATAACTGGCTACTTTATGCTATTGTAATGATCTAGCCTAGAAGCTGCCATTGCTGACAAAAACTCTCGCATTGTCCTGGCGCTGAACCTAATGCCGTAGATAGCTGAGTTTTATCACTTTGAGCGTCGACTCCAACACTTCCGAGAAAAAATAAAGAGCTCCGGTATTTTCATACTTTTATTTTTCTCATAATAACAAGTCGCATGGCCGTGTTAGGTAAATAGAGACCGTGTTCTGTGGGTTCGTGACACTTTTTGTACCTCTTTGTTATTTAAACTAGACATGGTTCTGTCAGACTAGCGTCTTCATACGAATTCGGAGGTAGGGGTTAAAAATTATGTTTTTTAATAACTTAACATGTTAATTATGTCCCCTTTATCAGTTTTGTATTATATTATGTTATTTTTATTTTATTTTAACGTTGACAAGCCAGGTGTTTGACCACAGCTCGACTGATGTTAAGTGACGGTGTGGTCGAAGATGGTAAAGCACACCTAGCCTCTTAGAACTGGCTCTCAAGTTAGGCTGCCGGAACACATTTTCAACTTGAGGGTGGTAGCTAGCCAGCCGAGTACTAGAAAGTACCCTACCACCACGCTATGGTTTTCTCGAGATGTTTTTCTTTCACCGGCAGCTCAAGCTCATTGTTGGGTTTGAACCCACACCCTTCGGCATGCGAACCGAACACGCTAACCACTGAGCTATCATAGCTGTTATATTATACTGTGGATTAATCAATAAAGGTTTTTCGATAGCAGTATTGTGATGTATTATTTAGTTTGATTCAGCAAATATTTGTCAACTTGATTTTGACCACAATTCACTTAATACCAATTGATGGTATGGATCAATTGGTATACACACACTTAATTTGGAATGAGATATTTTGTTCAACTACCTAGAAGTCAAATTATTTTTGATTGTTTTTTTAATTCTCATTTAACTTATTGTAGCCCAAACCGAAAATAATTTTGAGGCGTATAATAATTATTGTTTATTTATTTAAGCAAAAAATTATACTACAGCGAAGTTAGTAGACATTTTTTTTAAATAAAAGTAATGAGACGAATGAGACGCTCTCCTGATGGTATGAGGTAACGCCTATCCATGACCATTGCAGCGATGCACAGAACTTTTAGTAACAATATAAAGTCCAGGGCATCGCTGCTTTGGCGGTCATAACTTTGAGACTTTCGATGGTTAGTCTCAACAGCCATGTAATTTCGCTAATCGTAGTACCGTTCAAACCGGGAAATTCAAACACAGCAATATTTACACACTACTGCTTGGCAGCAGGTATCTGGTACCTATGGTATATGTATGGTATGTATCGTGATGTTCAGTGACTTCCTCAAATCCTCAATTATGTATATAAGTATATAATAATTAAAATACCTCATAAAAATTTCATATATAGTGTGTAAAGCTATTGTGCGTGTGAGTGTGTGTGTGTGTGTGTGTGCGTGGGTTGCCAAAATATTTTTATAATAACAAATCGTATATCGAGCTTGGAGCGTCAAGTTAATTGTATCTACATTTTTTGGCTAGGTGTTGGACCACCGCTCATAGATAGATAAAATCTTTATTCTTCACACCAAACACAGCATAATATCTAATAAAATAGAAAATGTTTATCTAAATAACTAGTGTAACAATGCGGTCTTGGTGGCCTTATCGCTAAAAAAGATCTCATTCATCTGATGACTCACCATCAATGTGACTACAGCCGTTACCACCACAAATTACCAACAGTACGACCAAAGATGATAAATACACCAAGCCTGGAATGAAAACATGCTCTCAAGTAAAGCCGGAACACACCGATAATTGCTTGTCGACAGACTTTTATGGGTGATGTCTAGCCAACCAAATACTGGAAAGGTTATATTCATTGCCAGTTCAAGCTCATTGTTAGAATTTGAATCCAAGACCCTTGGCGTACCTAAGCACTGAGCTATCATCGTTACATAAATACTTTAGATCTGCTTACTAAAGTTAAATCTGTCTTCCTTTTCTATCTAAACATATATTACAATAAACAAAAAAAAAAAACTAGTTTGGATATTGATTTTAGTAATTAAATAAAACAACACATTCCTGTGGTCGTATTCTCTGGAGGTATGAAAATTCCGGATGGAGGCACTTAAGTATTTATGATTGCAATTACTATGTAAATAATTTAAACTTTCAAAACTAACACTAATGCACTTAGCCACTGTTTTGCGATGCAATCGCCTAATGAGTACAAAAAACAAAGATCCTGTTTAAGAATTTCTGTTGTATCTACAGTTTTTCGATAAAGTTTTCGCAGACGAATTATTCATAATGAGCATCGGTGGATAAAAACGTTCTATTAAAGTATTTTATGACTTACTGCCATGTCATTACGACACTTTTCTGTTTGGCGATTGTCGCGCCCATGTTCGGAATTTTATAACGTATCGCTTTTAATTTTTTTTTAATATCGTGTTTGTAGCTCGAGGGTTGTGCTATCGATTCAGTTTATGATGGGTATTTTTTATTATTTTATGTTAATGCACTAAATATGCAGTTACACGGTTATGATTGCACATCACTTGGGTATGCCCATGTTACAGTGCGCGGGTTGAATTGGACCTCCGCCGTTTCATATTTGAATTTTGAATTTTGCCAATCGATTGGATTGGATCTCTTTGATTATTTGCGTGATGTATATATTGTGTATCTTGTTGAAAGCACACGCTTATTCTGTAAAATATTCTCCATAATATGTCGCATAGAGTAGCAAGGCCGCCAGTTGATTGGTGTGGGTACTAAAAAGTTTTAACTATTTTTGCGCGAGATGAATATAGCTAATCGTGTGTCGCGAATGCTTAAAAATTACAAAGTTTATCTTATATTTTTTATAAAAATCATATATTTAAAATACATGAGAACGTACTAAATTAATATTTAATCTGAAAGGCAGAATGGAATAGTTCTATGGAAATAGTTGCCAATAATTATATTATCTTATATATATGTAAGTATTTTTCTATAGAATCTGACGTACCTAATTTTGACACATACCTATACGGGATTACTCACGTTTAATTATATCGGATACTCTGACAAATGTCAAAGTATAATTCACAAAATTTTCAGTGAGCTATATTGTGCTGTTTTGAATTATTGATGTACCTACTTATTTTAACACAACTTTGAAGAGCGACAAATAGGTCAGCTGTAATTAAAGGCCATTTAATGTTTGAATAATTTTTATCAAACAAAAAGATAGTAAACCAGCTCTTTATTATTATTTCAAACTATAAAATAAGTAACAAACAATTATAAAAAAATTGCTATAAAAATACTTCGGAAAATCTTATTTATGAATACAATGTAGTTCGAGAGAAGTTACGTGTTTTTATTGTATTAATCACATCTCTATATTTTACCGTAAACGCATCGCATTTTAAATTTCAATTTTGCAAAACGCTCCCGTGCTTTATAAATCAATTTTAATGATATTTTCTAAAGCCGTATCCTACCGCGAGGCAATAATTTTTCACTTAGTTGTCGGTACATAATTACTCAGTTAGACTATCCTTAAAAATAAAACAGCATAACCTTCTAATCGTAACTTTATGCCCCCGTTCCTAAATCCACCATGCGACGGAATGCTGGAGAACGAGTTTTCTATCCGTCCCTGTCAGTTCTATAGCCGCACTATCTCCGTCCTTGTCAGCCTCTTGTCATTTTCTATAAGTTTTTCTAACATTCTCCGCTCGCACGCCCCCCTATTTCGGGCGAGCGCCTGCCTTATGAACGATAACTTTTGTTTGTTCAACAGTTATGACTATTGTTCGACACACTGATGCTTGTTACGCTTGCTATAAGTGTTTACTCGCCTAATGAAGCTCTGTTACCTCATCCTTCTAATGATTTATTTACAATTGCGTGTTTGGTAATGCGTTATTCACTCTGTTGAAACGAGGTTATTATAAATGTTAATGATCAAAATCAATGAACCAAAAGTTAAGCACCACGAATTTATTTAATTCATTGTCATTAATTCTCGTCACAATTTCCTGTCCGTGTTAGGATTTGTATTAAACAATTAACTGGCGGTATTGGTCGACATAAATTAAACGAAGCTTTCTTGATATTGGTACCCATGAAATACGGCCGCGTTAAATATGCTCCTTGACCAAAGTCGAAATCTTAATCTGAGTTGCCTCTCGCGCCGGCTGCTTAATGCTAACGAGTTACAAATTAAAAGAGACCGAGACGTGTGCCAAAGGTAACTTTATGGTCTTCGCATGTCTTATATCAATAAATTATTAACTACGCTCCTTGTTTGATTTCACATTCATGCTAGCAACTTTCACCACAAAAAGTACCTTGAGCCTTTTGTTTACGGTTTAGAATGCCGTACAGATGACGTGTGACGCGACGTTGGAATTTAATCCATAAAGCTTGGTGTTAATGTATAATTTATGTCAGCAAGAGGATAGAGGAGGTTGTACAAATAGTAGGCTTAGAATAGGTATTTGAGCGTAAGCCAGGAGAGGCGAGAATTTTAGTTTTAATTAATACGCTGAAACTAGGCACTGGGTATTCGCTATTTTCAATTAGTCTTCGGCGCCGCCAGTAGCGTGTTTTTAACTGTGTTATCTAATGGGTTCTGTATTTTCGATAACAAAATGTATTTGTGGATTCAAAAACTAAACTCAAACGAAGTCATGTTTTCCTTACAAAATAACATTTATTTTACATCATAATTTTGTATGAAAGTATTTTTATATTAGCAAGACGTAAATAGGTACGTAGTTGCTTTTCCAACCACTTCTGTATTGCCGATCAGTTTTCAATTTTATTTAAATTTGTTAACTAGTACACGTTAATATAATCTATTTATGTAGATTCCTATATTAATAGATAAATCATGTACGTATATGTATCTAAATGGTATAATTTAACTGATCTAACGAGAGAGCTGCTAAGCACTGGAACATTTTAATTACTTTTTTGTTTTTGATCTATCCTATAAACATTAGTATATAAATTACAAATGTATAGGCCAAATCCGTGCCGTGGTGGTGCCGGCGTAAGAATAGTACCCCACCCTCTCTACCCGTGGTTGCCGTAAGAGTCGGCTAAGGGATGTAATCAGGAAGATGGGCAGCAGCGTCTTCCTTGAACAATCACACCTAACTGCGCTCGTCAACTCGCCTGCCAATCGTGGCGAGTATTGGCAAAACCTCCCCAGGAGGAGGACTATGTCCAGTAGTGGACGATCTATGGCTGATGATGAGGCCAAATCTAAAAACTTGCTTGAAATTAACACTTATATCTTACATACAATCTAAAATCCCACAAGAGGGGGGAAATGTGGCCAAAAGGCTAGCGGCATTGCTATGCCGGAAGGCATTGTTGAGTTTTGACTGGAGTATATGCCACCATTGTGGTCACTCGAAGTCTTCATATTGCAAGTGTTAAAATTAATTTGGTTATATTGAAAACTGAAAAGTAAAACGGAATGTGACAAAAATCTGACAATATCGAGTAGGATCTGTACGAAGAAGAGAATTTCGATCAGAATCAAACAAAACATATATTTATTATTAAACATATATTTTTATACATAATGATGGTACGGAATTCACAGAATTCGACTCGCACTTGGTTGGTTATTATAATAATTTAATAGCATCGCAATGCAAATATGACCTAATGTAAGTGCACAGGGTCATTTTCAATTTACGGGCCACTGCTCAAAGCCAGCTCTCAGGACATTATAAATAATAACTTCCGTTCCATGACTAATAATTCGACATATTTTATCCTTACGAACTCAGATTGGCTATAAACATATGTTTGTTTTAAATGTTGATAGGCTAGGTGTTTGATAACAGATCATTCGATATCAAGTGACGGTGTAGTGGAAGATGGTAAACACACCTAGCCTGGAATGGAACTAAAAGGAACGAGGGTCTAAATTAAGTTTCGATATCAGAAGTTTGCTTCTGTAAAATACGAAACTAAGTTTCTCACATAAACTTTAAATATTTCTAGGAAATTCCATTCTTAACTTTTGTAGAAAGTCTTAGCACAAAATTTGTAATGTATGAAGAAGCTGTGATAGCTGGTTATTAAGAAAGAAGTAGAAAGATGGTCCACTTCCACTCATACACAGTGGAACTTCCATGGGTACGTACCAAACGTTTTGACTCTAAGTTTTTCATTCGTATGCCCAAGGAATAGAACAACCTGCCGGTTTTCTTGTTACCTGAGAGATAGAATCTTAGTCTTTGCAAAGTTTAATGAATAGGTATCCCCTAAGATTGCGTGTTTAATCTGCGACCACATCATCGCTTACCATCAGGCGAGTTGGTGATTAAACTAGGAATTATACGTGATTAAAAAAAACTGCTCTGTATAATTTTGTGGCGATGATAGATCAGTGGTTAGCGCGGTTGAGCGTGGGTTCAAACCCAAAAGTTGAGCTGCCGGTGAAGGAAAACATCGTGAGGAAACCATAGCATGGTGGTACGGTACTTTCTAGTACTCGGCTGGCTAGCTACCACCCTCAGGTTGAAAATTTGCCGCCAAGCATCTAACGGTGTGTTCCGGCAGCCTCACTTGAGAGCCATTCCAGGCTAGGTGTGCTTTAACATCTTCGACCACACTATCACTTAACATCAGGTGAGCTCTGGACAAATACCTAGACTGTCAAACATTAAAAAAAATGCGATAAAGAGACACATGTATTTATTTCCTTTCATAGTAATCAATATAATCTTATCTTCATATGAAGTAGATCCTCATAACATAAGACCAGAACAAGATGTCTGTTAACAGTTGAGCTGCCTACAAAATAGTTTTTTACATCTTACTCCGATATGAAAACTTTGTATCTATATCCAATTAAAGCAACAAATATTAACCGAAGTGAAACTTAATCTACGCCTATTACTGCAGACGCCTGGCGTAGAGCAGAAAAACAAGAAATGTATAATGTGTTCGTAAAAAGATAAACTTGTCAATTTATGACGAGGCCAGCGAGTGTCGCCCTATAAAAACATAAAAGCTTTATCGATGTATCTACATTTACAGAGAGACATATTCAATATCTATACCTGAAGTACCTATAGATTTCTTAGTTTAATTCATAATGTTTATTAAAGAGAGACATATTCAATATCTATACCTGAAGTACGTATATATTTCTTAGTTTAATTCATAATGTTTATTAAAGAGAGACATATTCAATATCTATACCTGAAGTAAGTATATATTTCATAGTTTAATTCATAATGTTTATTAAAGAGAGACATATTCAATATATATACCTGAGTAACCTATAGATTTCTTAGTTTAATTCACAGTGTTTATTAAAGAGAGACATATTCAATATCTATACCTGAAGTTCCTATAGATTTCTTAGTTTAATTCACAGTGTTTATTAAAGAGAGACATATTCAATATCTATACCTGAAGTACCTTTAGATTTCTTAGTTTAATTTACAGTGTTTATTAAAGATTCCTAGAGCTATGTAACGATCATTAGCCAGCGAAGATGCATCATACGCGAGTTTCAAGAAAGCTCACCAATAACTAAATGGTCAAACCTTGTATAAGCAGTCACGAGCGCACGCTCTCTGATGGTATTCTCACGACTTCCCTCACAAACTCACTATTGACACTGAAATAATAATTGTCACGTACCATGTCAAACATAAAGTGTCAGACAAAAAGTCCTTCTGATGAATTTCTCAAACATACGTTGTGAAAGAGAAGGGAAAATTAACGGAGATGTGTTAAAGTGCATTGATGTAGATTAATATGAAAAAACGGTATACTATGTGTATGACATATGTTATTAACATGTTTCATACAGAGCATGCCTGTATTATGCATCGTGCGCTAAGATTAATGAATGGTTGGTCCAAATCCAAATCTGCATTTTCGTATTTTCAAATGTTCTTTATGCAAGAAAAAATAATTTATGCCAACAAGTTAAGTTAAATCATCATCATCATCTCAGCTGTAGGATGTTCACTGATGGACATAGGCCTCCTTCGCTGACTTCCATAAAGACCGGTTGGAAGCGTCCAGCCTGTTCATGCGGTCTTTATTAGGTCATCTGTCCACCTTGCGGGTGGACGTCTTACGCTGCGCTTGCCGGAAAAATTAAGTTAAGAATTAGGCGCCTTTAACGAGCCAATTAACATTTAAAAAATATCGTTGAGCCAGATTATAACGTAGACTATTTATTGTTGAGTTGAGAATTCTTTGTGCAAAATGGGACACGCCATTGTTGGGTAGAAATATGTTTATTATTATCTGCCTGCTGACGCCTTACAGAAATCGCAAGACAGGAACGTCATTACGGGCAGCGCCATCTACTTTAATCTTTACCATATTTGCTATAAATCTAATCTATCTTTCTATCTATCTAATACCTTTACACGAGCAATTCTTGTATATATGTATATTACAAAGACACCAAGACACAACAGACACAAGTACACCAGACGCAAAATATTGTTGTTGCATGGGATCCCGGAAGACATTAATGAGGACACTGTAACAACTGTAGTTGAGTTGGTATCTCAGACTCTGAAGCTGGACGATTTCCAAGCCAGCGCCGTCAGCCGCTGCCACAGGATGGGCGGGTCATCAAACAAGGATCGTCCTAGGCCTATCTTGTTCAAAGTCCGAGATGCGTCTATCCGATCTAAGATCTGGGCCACTAAAACCAAGTTGAAAGGTTCAGGTGTTACAATGTCGGAGTTTCTTACAAAAGCGCGGCATAATACATTCATGGCAGCGCGTGAGAAGTTTGGAGTGGCAAAATGCTGGACTCGTGAAGGCTCCGTATTCGTGCTGGGAACGGATGGTGTGCGGCACCGCATCAGTTGTATCGAAGAGCTCAACAAAATTAGCACGCCTACGGCAATGAAGTCATCCGTAGCTAAGCCGCTTCCGGCAGTAGTGGCGAGCGAACGAGTAAGACGCGTGCCGAAACCTAAAGTCTAGGTGATATCCAGTGTTTAGGTTTTCTAGCCGGTTTAGCAGGTATCATTTCTATCTTGTAGTTCTGTACGAACTTGCACTTGCACATTACATGTTATTGGTCGGCTACTTACTTCTATTGAATACTTTAAATTGTACTACTAAATTAAAGAGGTAGGTAGAATATTTCATAAGAAATCTCAGTTCATTTCTCGTCTTGTTATTATGTTATGCTATGAATTAATTAATACGTGACTTAATGACATTGACATTTTTTTTTTTTTTTTTTTTTACACCTTTAGGCAGTGGTCTTTAACAACATCCATTATGCGTAGATTGTCACCGCAGCACTGAATTTTTCTGGTACACATGGACGTTAATTATCTATAAACATTAGTACCATAAGATTATTATTTTGAATTACTTAGTTTTTGATCTTGAAATTTAAATTGATGTGTTCTCGGAACAGCAGTGTGGCGGAATGGTCCTAACTAATGCAATGATAGTATTATATAAATATTATGTATTGAAATCTCATTGGCACTACCTTGTGACCATGCTTGTAATGTACTTAAATGGTTTGTGGTGTGTTGGTGTAATTTTTTATCGGCTTCATTTTACTTCAATGATTCTGTAAATTTCCACCAAACCAACCTCTCTGGCGGGTATTGGAAATCTTACTATTAATATAATTTAGTTTTTTTTTTTTTTTTTGTTTGTTTTAAAAAAATACTTGGTATTTGTCTTCTTAGTTTTAGATAATAATTTATTTAGCATTATTTATTTATTTATTTGAATTTTAGATATATTATGTTAAATATTTTTAACGATAGCAGCGATGATAGCGAATATATATCTATTTCTTCGCCCAATCACAGCAGCTCTGAAGATAGTTTTGCCAGCATCCCAACTCTATCTGAGTCTATTGAATCCCAGTTTTCCGATGTGTCTCGTAACTTGAATCTCATCCACATAAATGCTCAGAGCATCCCTGGCCATATTTCCGATATGCAGGCAACCCTAGATAGCAATAATATTCATGGAATTCTTGTTTCCGAAACCTGGCTCCGAAATTCTCTACCGTCTACCTCTTTCTCTTTACCCGGTTTTAATCTTATTCGCAACGATCGGGTTGGTCGTGTTGGTGGGGGTGTAGCTATTTATCTCCGTAGCCACATTCCTTTCTCAGTCATTAGCACGTCCCTCCAGCCGCCACCTGATCACATTGGTGAGCACCTATTCGTAGAAATTTTTCTTTCACATGTCAAAATTCTTCTTGGAGTCTATTACAGTAATAATTCTCACAATAAATACTTTTCCTCGTTTGAAAAGATCCTCGAAGATTTAGCTCCGTCCTATGAGCATACCATAATCATGGGCGACTTTAATACTTGCCTATTAAGGTGTGATCATCGTTCCTTAAAATTGAAAAATGTAGTAAAATCTTGTAACATGCATATCCTTCCTCTTTGTGCAACCCATCATGCTCCTAACTCAGTCCCCTCTCTTCTTGATCTTATAATTGTTTCATCCCCGCTGCACGTAGCCAAGCACGGGCAGCTTTCTGCTGACTTTTCATATCATGACCTTATCTTCTTATCCTATAAAGTTCGTCCTCCCAAAGCTAAACCTACCATTATCGTGCAGCGCAATTTTTGTGGTATAGTTCATGAAAAACTCCAGAGTGACGCTGCAAATATCGATTGGTCACCGGTTACATGTGCGAGCGCAACTGACGATAAAGTAGCGGCTTTCAACACAATACTTACTAAATTGTATGATATTCATGCGCCGCTCCGATCCATTAAGATTAAGCATGTACCAGCACCTTGGCTCACAGAGGAAATCAAGGCTCTTAAGCACAAAAAAGCGGTGGCTAGGGCTAAATTAAAAACTCATCCAAATGATGATAATAGGGCTCGGTATGTGCGGTTGCGGAATCGTTGCAATTTGGTGTGTAGGGACGCCCAGCGACGCCATATTTTCAATTCTGTGCAGGATAAGGATCCAGCAAAAGTCTGGAAATTTCTAAGGTCCTTAGGAGTGGGTAAGTCGCGCCAGGAGTCAATCCCTAAGAATCTGGATATTGACTCGTTAAATCAGTATTTTTCTGCTTCTCCTATTATCGATGCTTCTTCTAAAGCTTCCACTTTATATCATCTTTCAAGCTCTTTAGCTCCTGACCTGCCTCTTTTTGATTTTCGCCAATTTACCGACTGTGATGTTAGGAAAAGCATACTCTCAATTACCTCTAGCGCTGTTGGGCTTGATTTGATCAGTCGCAACATGATAATTCCTATCCTTGATCATTTGCTCCCAATTCTTTGTCATATTTTTAACTGGTCCATTTCTAGTAACACATTTCCTTCATTATGGAAAGATGCTCAAATAATTCCTTTACCCAAGAAAGCCAATCCAGCATCTTTCACTGAATATCGTCCTATATCTATCCTACCTTTCCTGTCCAAAGTCCTCGAACGGTTAGTTCATAACCAGTTAAACCTTTTCTTAACCAGGAATGATTTGCTAAACCCTTTCCAGTCTGGCTTTCGTCCGGGACACAGCACGGTTACAGCACTTGTCAAAATTACTGATGATATCCGTCTTGGGATGGAGAACGGCGATTTAACCGTGCTAGCGCTCCTTGACTTCAGCAATGCTTTTAATTCTGTAGATTTTGATATCCTTCTTGCTGTACTTCGCTCTAATAACATATCTCCAACGGTAATTGGCTGGTTTCGTAGCTACCTGTACGGTCGTCGGCAGAGAGTTCGCCTTGACGAATCTTACTCTTCCTGGTGTAATACATCAGCCGGTGTACCTCAGGGTGGAGTTCTGTCTCCTCTTCTCTTTGCTATCTTCATTAATTCAATCTCTCGACACCTCACTTCTTCCTACCACCTCTACGCTGATGATCTGCAGCTGTACTGTCAAGCTCCGCTGGGGTGGCTTTCCGAGGCCGTAGATACAGTAAATGATGACTTGCGTTGTATATCTGAATGGAGCAAATCGTATGGTTTGAAAGTTAACCCATCCAAAACGCAAGTCATCGTTATAGGAAGCTCACGTACTATCTGTAATATAGATTGGGATTTACTACCAAAAGTAGTTTTTGAAGGGGTAACGATACCTTTTAGCGATACTGTCAAAAATCTGGGCATAACCTTTGATCGTCATCTATCTTGGGGTCCGCAGCTTGCTGAAACAAGTCGTAAAATATTTGCTTCTGGGGGCTCCTTGCGTAGGTTGCGTAACTTTTTGCCTCATACCACAAAAATTGCACTTGTACAATCCCTTTTACTTCCAATCCTTGACTACGCTGACGTTTGCTATCTAGACCTTACAGAAAACTTGCTGGATAAGCTTGAGCGCCTTCAAAATTACTGCATAAGGTTCATATTTGGCTTGCGTAAATATGACCACGTCTCCGAATTTCGCGCTAAGCTCAAGTGGCTCCCCATCCGTCGTCGCCGGGATGCTCACATCCTGTCCCTTCTTTACAGCACTCTTTTTAACCCCTCTTTCCCATGCTACCTTCGGGAACGATTCAGTTTTCGAGATTCCATCAAAGCACGCTCATTGAGATCGGCACATCTTCTTTCATTAAATACCCCTTTGCATAAAACCTCCTTCTATAACTCCTCTTTCACTGTAAAAGCTGTTAGATTGTGGAATGAACTTCCTGTAGAAATACAGAGGGCCCAGTCTCTCGAGGTTTTCAAGAATAGTATTAAACTGCACTTCTTAAAATAACTTTGCAATTCGCTAACTGCTATCTCTTAGTATATAATATGTTTAATGTTTATGTATAGTATCGTATGTAAGTATGTCTATGGGTATATATTATGTATCTCTATAAGTATATATTCTGTAAGGTATATAATTATGTATATGTATTGATATTTTAGATATGGATAGGTTATGTATGATATGTATGTATTTTATATATAATGCTTAAACGCTTTGACTTAATTTTAATTCTCTTGTCAAGACACCCCGTCCTCAACTTAGTAAAATCCTCTCCATACTAAGGTTGCCTGGAAGAGATCGCTCTTAGCGATAAGGCCGCCAATTGTTCCACTAGTGTTAAGTTTATGTTGTAATAATTGTTTGTAATTGGTGTGAATAATAAAGAGTTATATTATTATTATTATTATTATATTATATAAATATATATATATAATCTGAATCTCGGAAACGGTTCCAATGATTTTCAAGAAATTTAGTATGCAGCGGGTGTCGGGGGCGATAAACCGATCTAGCTAGGTGTCATTTTTAGAAAACATCGTTTTATTCGTGTTTTGAGCCAAGCAAAGCTCGGTCATCCAGGTACTATAATTAAACGCGTCATCTATATATAATAGCTGTACTACAACTATTTATAGAAAAAATAAAGACAAGTAATCGTGTATATATTATGAACTACCGTTATATTTTCTAGTGTCATTATGAATCAAGTATTTATTGCTGAAGAAGTGCAGAATTTAGAAAAAAAAAGATAGTCTTCAAGCTCATTTTATTCCATTTGATTGCTCCTGCCCATCAATAACATACGCATCTATAATTTAATGTGACTGCATAGAAAAAATGAGTAAAACGTTATTTAACTGTCGTTGGTTAACTGATTTGAGTCATAACATCTGAACGCGAAGATAACAATCAGTAGAGCTGCGATGGTCCGTACGCATCCAAGTAACAGGCATATAGCAGGTACCAGATATAATATTGATTAATTGGATGGTAATCGTATGTACATATTTAGTTGTATTGTAAATTCAAAATAAAATATATGAGGTTGACGAACTTGTGGACAAGTGGGAAGAAAAGCAATAAACTTTTTTATAGACCAACTAAACTATTCCTACAGCTTTGGCTTACAATACCACTTTGATGGCATTGCGTAACTCTTTACTGGGAATTTTATTTATTTAACTAGATATAATGAGGCATATCTTTAATTATATTTCATATATAATAATATATTACCGTTGTCTTCTTAAATTTTTAGTGTTGTTGGATTGGGAAAGTTTTACGACTGATTTGGTATCAGATGAAATTATTGCTCAGGTCTTAATTAAAATGACACTTTTCATATGAACCTGGCTGTATATTTCGTTTCAAATACTTACAAAGATAAAAATGGTTCATAATTTTAATCTTAATCATATCTTAACAACTTATAGTAACTACTAAATTAAAAGTTCAATTAAAAAGAGACACATAATAATAAAAAGAAAACAAAATATTGCGTATGTACATTTATTTTGATTGATTAGAACAAAATACATCCTAATATATAATAACTAGCTGCGCCTAGCGGTGCTACCCCACTTCATTAATTGTCATAAAAAGTAGCCTATGTTGATCCAGGGTATCGGCTACCTCCAAACCAAATTTCATCCATATTGGTCCAGCCATTTGAGCGTGAAGAAGTAACAAATATACAAACACACACTCACAAACTTTCGCCTTTATTGTATTACTAGCTGCGCCCCGCAGTTTTACCCGCGTGGCGATGGATGATGATGATAATACATACAACATTTCACCCAGATCCGTTGAGTAGTTACGCGTGAAGGCGTAACAAGCAAACAGACTCACATTCGCATTTATAATATTAGTTAGGATAAGTGTGATAGATGCCATAATGGACTTTCTACTGGGTACTGTTGCAAATTGGAGCAGGCATTGTCTCTTATCATTACGACGGCAAAGTGTTTGTCAACTAACATAAAAATAACAAAGACTGCTACTGCGTGGATAAAGATTAAAATAAACATCAAAATAGTTTTGCATTAAGATTTACTATTAAAAGAAACTCACTACTCATATCACTTCGCATATTTTCTGTTACTTTGTAGTTTCGCGACCACTTTAAGATTTCTCCGATAAGAGTCTTAAAGAGTTTAAGAGTCAGCTATCGATGGTAACCTAAATTACAAAGCTGACGCCTCAGCCGCCAATCAAATGCGTAATTACCGTCTAATCACAACAAAGCCAGTACTCAGGCTCACTTAACCGGTGGTAAAGGTACACTTAGGGGCTTTTCTTCAGATTTCTCCGCAGAAAAACCTTCTGATTGAATAAAAATATTTAGTAGGTAATAAAATATTTACTCGGAAAATTTGTATCACCGCATTTGTATTATTTTTCAAAATTTGTGTTTTTCGAGTGATTATATATAAAAAGTGTTTATTTTTTGCACACGCATACAAACAGATATATTGTGAGATACATTTAATTATTTTCTTTGAAGTAGGTATCGAATTTCTCGAAATTATTTCATTTGTTGCTTCGTTTCCCTGGGCTTTACATTGCAAGCCTGAAGTATAGTGTGGGGCCGCTGCAATATTTCACAATATTAACGAGTTTAGATAAATTTGAAATAAATTGAATTTGAATTTCAAATAATTCAACGCGAAAATGTCAGACTTTTTTACATCTAAAGTTAGGTACAAGTAAAAAGAGACTACGTTTGTTAATTCTACGACGCTCAGTTGTTTCAAAGTGTATAACATAAATCAGTATATTAATATTATGAGGTCGATTCAGTATAGTAAGCTGCGGATTCTCCGCAGGTAGGAGAAGCTTCCGGCGTCCAAGTCGCTTTCTCAAGACCTCCTACTGGACCAAGTTTATTTCAACCATAAATATTGGCTATACATTGGCTGTACTGTTCACGTCCAATAGTGTCCAACTGTTAATTGACATTGGTATTTATAGAGAAATATGTTATTTATAACAATAGATTATCAGGAATAGTTCGGTGTTAGTTTTCGTATTACAGATTAGGCATTTAAAAGAAAAAAGCTGCTATTATTATAGCTGTTTTAAAATTTTAATGTCTCTATTTTTGTGTTCGATATTTCATAGAGTTTGGATATATCTTAGTGATACAAAAATTTTTAATCCACAAGAGTATAACATTTTTATTTTTAGCCACCAAGTCCTATGGCACTTTCGTCTTAATATAACAGTATAATTTTGGTCACATACGGTGACCTTTTTCTAGGAGTAAAAACAAAGTACAGTTTACGTGCGGCCTCATCTTTGTTTGAACTTCACGCTACGCACGTGCGAATTTTTGATCACGGTCACATTAAAAAATAAAGTCAATTATTTTATTGATAGATATTTGTAGTTTTTAAGAACAGAGTGTGATTTTTGAAAATTCATATTTCAAGTAGTAAAACAAATAAACGTGTGATCTCAACAAGCATCAATAATGTACTGAGAAATCATATAATATTTAGAAACGACAGACAGTAGAAAGTGTCTTCATATACTGTTTGCTTCGAGGTGTGAAATTCACACCATAACTTAGGGAAGTGACAGGTCTCTGAATTGTCGACTGGAACTTATTAAGCTGCCTCTTGCCACGCCTCTATTGAAGATTGACTGCCTCACAACAATGACACGGACAAACGTAACTGTTATAAAATTTTCTTCTATTAAATATCTTTTCAAAAAAAGTTTTTTTTTTACAATGCACTAGTCATGCGTTTGGCCACGATCTCATCTGATAGAAAGTAACGAAGTGGCCGAAGATGGAGCACGCTTCCCTAAGAAATACCTATTCAAGTTTTTCTTCAACAACCCCGGGTTGTACTTAGTTGGAAACACAGACGCTGGCAACGAGTTCCACACATCAGCAGTTCTTACAAGGAACGCGGTCTGAAAACGTCTTGTACGTTTATAAAAGTCTTTTGGTCGAGTGTCTGTCGTTTTGTTGTAAAACGGCGATGGTAAGATTAGGTTATGTAGTTCTTGGGCGCACTCACCGTAGTGTATACGATAAAAAACCGACAGACTAGCCACTTCACGCCGAAACTTCAAATTCACCATCGAATCGTCATCAAAAATAATGCATCAAATATATCATGCAATAAATACCTTAAATTTAATATTTCCCTAACTCGTTCTCTCTCAACTGAGAAGACAACATTGTAGGTAACAAAATTCAGAATGCCTGCTGCGACGAATTTGTCTTACTTTAATGTTCGGTTAGATTATAAAAACCAACAGAAATAATTTTAAATTAGGTATATTTGTAAATTAATAAAAATAGTATGTGGTACTCCAAGTTATGTTGTCCGACCTACAATATAATTGTACTGATTTCTTTTATAAAAACACCTAGTTGTAAGAAATTTTTTTTTTCTGCTGAGTATATATTATTATGTATTTTTAAAATATAAAAGTAATGAGACACACGAGATACTGTCCTGATGGTATGAGATAACGCCTGTCCATGATCATTGCAGCGATACAAAGAACTTTAAGTAACAAAACAAAGTCCAGGCCATCGCTGCTTTGGTGCTCATTACTATCAGACATTCAATGGTTAGCTTAATAGCCCTGTAATTTTACTAGCTACAATATCCTTCAAGCCCGAACACAGTAATGTTTACACACTACTGCTTGGCTGCAGAATATGTGGTACTGCGGTGGTATCAACCTAACCGACCTCCTGCTAAGGAGATCTGCTGATGCTGCTTTAGCGTGGTGGTAGGGTACGTTCTAGTACTCGGCTCGCTAGCTCAAGTTGAAAATCTGCCGCCAAGCATCTAACGGTGTGTTCCGGCAGCCTCACTTGAGAGCCAGTTCCATTCCAGGCTAGGTGTGCTTTACCATTTTCAACCATACCGTCACTTAACATCAGGTGAGCTGTGGTCAAAAACCTAGCCTGTCAGCGATAAAAAAATAAAAATAAAAACAATACCTCCACGTAACCTACACTAAATTGAACAAGGAGTAAATGAAATAAATTATAAGTCACGTGATGTACACTTTATGACAAAAAATAAAATGAACGAAACATGGCATTCAATAAAACTAAACCACAAATTTTAAATCCGGGACCCAAAATTAGTTTCTTAATCAGAATACAGTCGTTTTTAAAATTTATAGCTTCGTCAATACATAAGTGTTTGCTTCGTCCGGCCGCTGAGCAGGTAACGATGTTCCTCGAAACGGCAGGGGGTGTCCGTTCCAAGCCTTCAGACTCAAGTAGGATCTATCCATGCGTTCTACGTAGGCGTCTATGCACGATTTGGAGTGGACTTATTTTTGACAAGGATATGTTTTAAAATTTGGGAAATTTAACAACAAAATACAGGTTTGTGTTGCAGTTGCATATCATCTACATCCAAAATTATATAACTTTAATTTAATTTTTTTTTATCAGTGCTTTTTACCCGACTTTCGACTTCCGATTGCGTATCTTGTATATATAATAATAAATATTATAGGACACATTACACACAGCGCCATCTGACCCCAAACGAAGCAGAGCTTGTGTGATGGAAGTCAGATAACTGATAGAATACATAAATACTTATTTTTTTTTGTAAATACATACTTATAATACATACAGAACACCCAGACACAGAACAAACATTTGTTTATACCAAACAAACATTTGTCCTTGGCGGGAATCGAACCCACACCCTACAGCTCAGGCAGGCATACTCCCAATGAGCCAACAGGGCTGTCAATGTATGTAAATTTCTTTATTACCTAGTATCTTTCAAACGGCCGAATGGATTACGACAAATTAGGTATCGTTAGATTTGTCTCAATAACCCAAGTGTCCTTAGAGAGTGGTTTTAAAAAACTCTAGTTTTTTGGCGCGTAATACGCTTATAAAAAAATAACCAAACCTATTAAGTAAGGTATCTAAATAATGAACATTAAAAGGTGATTACAAAAATATACCGAAGTAGCATGTTTAATTAGGAATAATAAATTTGTTTAGAAAGTTTTTTCCTTTAATTTAGAGCATGCAGATCTCTCCGAAATGAATTTCAGCTAGCTAGCACTGTTAGCTAAATCGAGCTGAGATCTGACAGATATATCTCTTTGACGATTAATGATCATAATACACAAATTAAGTAATGAAATATGCAGATGTGCACTGTTAAGAATAAGCTTAGTTGCTATGAGCTTTTCAGAAAAACGAATAAAGGAAGCTTATTTGTTAAAAAGCTTTTGTTCAATGGCAAAATTATTTTGTAATATGAATATATTTAGCAGACATCATTATACTTATACTGTATAATAATAAAAAATTGTTTCTTAAATTAAGGCTTATAAACTAGTATAAAATTAATTATAATATTTTATTTATTTATCTACTACAACCATATTTAATGTCCAGGTGTGTTGTTTAAACCCAATAAATTATTCCTTATTTTATTGTCCCATCATTAAATAAGACCTTGATCGATAACATATTAGTTCCCTTCACTTTGCGACAGAATTTAGGTGTGCAGATAGAATCTCTTTCACGGCAACAGCATAATTCAATTATATATCTTAGTGGAGATATCGATTTATCGGTCAATAAATAATGTTACGTAAGTACATATTATAAGCAGTAGTTACTACAGAGTAGCGTTAAATAAATTTACAAATATCAATCAAACACACATATAACAGATTCGCATGCAGGTTGTTGTTGATAATCAATATTCAAAATCCTAACTAATATTATAAATACGAATCTGAGTTTGATTGTTACGCCTTCACGCGTAAACTACTAAACGGATCTGGTTCAAACTTTAGACTTTTTTTTATTGTTGACGGGCTAGGTGTTTTACCACAGTTCGCCTGATGTTAAGTGACGGTGTGGTCGAAGATGGTAAAGCACACCTAGCCTGGAATGGTATTGGCTCTCAAGTGAGGCTGCCGGATCACACCGTTAGATGCTTGGCGATAGATTTTCAACTTGAGGGTGGTAGCTAGCCAGCCGAGTACTAAAGAGTACCCTACCACTATGCTATGATTTCCTAATGATGTTTTCCTTCACCGGCAGCTCAAGCTCTTTGTTGGGGTTTGAACCCATGCCCTTCGGCATGCGAACCGACCGCGCTAACCACTGAGCTATCATCGCTTGGAATAAGACATAGGATACTTTTCATCATAATCATCATCCATCACCACGCGGGTAAAACCGCAGGGCGAAGCTAGTACGTAATAAAATAGGTATCCCTGATTCCCTTGGTCACGTTATAACTTGAGAACGACTTTACCGACTTCGTTAATTTTTTTTTTAAGATTTCTAGTACTTTGCAGGAGGATGTTACGGTAAGAAAAATTAAGAAAATTGCGCATAAAATTGGAAAATTCTGGAAAACTCCACGCGGACAAAGTCGCGGGTAACAGCTGATAAAATTCTATAAGTAGATTGACGCCCCATCTTTTTATAGGGCACCTTAGTAAATTATACTAAGGCAGGTATAACCTGTGCCCTCACTGTAGAATCGATTAGTTGCGTTTCGAACATATTTCGACGAGTTTCTCTCAATGACTCGTCCCTGCCTTTGTCGCTTGATTGCTTTTTGATGTGGCGATAAATGTGACTTATGTGGTTTCGGCTAGCGGCGAATACATTTCTGTAATGACAGGTTTTGTGCATTTTAGGCGGGCACCGTTTAATGTGTGAACGTTATTATTATGTTTTTTCGAAGATTAACCGATAAAACATAATTTGTACGTTCATAACCCGTTTGCAATTTTATGATTGTGATGTTTGCATGCTAATTAATTTGGAATTATTAATGAATGAAGCTGGAACCTGCTGAGAAATGATCGTATCCGACAATGCTTTATTATGATTTAATTAGAATATTTTTAACATAATTTCTTTGTTTGTTTCAGGTAATAAAGAGTTTCACGATTGTCTGTCGAGTAAGTTTTCTGAATCGAGACCAATTTTTAAATGGTGAACGTTTGAATGGCTTACTAGAGATAATCATAAACCACTTATCAAACAAAAAGTATTTTAATTCACGGAGGGGCAAGAGCTTCATTCTTGCATGCCAGAATGCTTTGACTAGTTCAGTGGAGGCTAGATTGCCGTTGGCATAGAAGCATTCAGCTACTAGTCAATCTTAGCGAGGCATGCGGCGGCCATCTTGCGAGGACGGACAGACGGACGAGAAGACGGCTGGACTGTAATTGCAGTGCTATTTGCCGCGGGCCGTTTTTCTATAAAATAGCGAAAAAGATGTGCGTTTGATACGCTCGTGATGTGTGTCCTCGTAATAATGCTTTAACCATTTTCAGAATAAGAAAGTACAAACTAAAAGTTATATATGACGTTCGAATTTTAGATCCGTAGTTACAATGATGTAGCTATGTTATTTATGGTATAGCTTCTTCATAGTCACAGTAACCAGTTCTTACTGAGATATTTCGAATTATCTAGTGTAATAAGGGTAGGAAGGGCATCGCAATGCAGTGGAATTGGTTACGGTAAAAAATCACTATGACTGAATAATTAAAGCTGAATTTCGTGTGTGTTTAGTTATTTCAATATTGATTTTATTAAAGTTTTAATCATCATTATTTAGATAATGCAAAGAAATCCATGCAAAAGCGAGTGGATTGTTAGTCAGTAATAAATAACTATAATAAAATGTACTATTTGAGATGTGTATATTATCTGTACATAATTTGACCGCCCTGTTAGTTTATTTGGTAGATTATCAGGGTGGCAATTTGATTCCTATCAGGATAAACATTTATGTGACTATGTTTGTTATTTATCTGGGTATTCTGTATTTATCATAAGTATATATTAAAAAAATAGTATCTAAGTATTCTATCAGCTATCTGGCGCCCATAGTATAAGCTTTGCTTAGTTTGGGGCTAGATGGCGCTGTGTGAATATCCTACGATATTTATTTATTTACAGTACTACAGTATTATAAAATAAAGTTTTAATAAGCTGAGTAAAATGGTTCCCTATTTTTTTTAAACACTTTGTCATTCTTAATAGAAAAAGACAAAATAATAAGCAGCAAAAAAATGCTAAGTAATGTTGTTATGGAAGGAGGTAATCTCTAAGTACACGTACACATCCAGCTACAAATAGAATAGTGTAAAAAGTTCTTCTATGAAATTTGTGTGTCTATAACACTAACACTCATCGCACAATCCAGTACCATACCGAGAAATAGAGATTAAATCATAGTAACACGGCGCGAACGATCAATAGCACAGAAAAACTGCAGATATAAATCTCTGAATAGAAAAGTGTTAGATTTTAACTATTATGTAAGGCACGTAGTCACCCATAAATGGTTAGTAATTGTAGTGAATGTGGATGTTTTTGCGCCAGTACCGGGTCTCGCAGCCGGCAGACTCGCGGTCCAACACTAGTTTTTGCTACCTCATCCCTGATGACACATTACTATCCCGGATGAAATGGGTACGCCATTTAACTTCTGTGCCTTAGAATTGCGGACAGTAGCGACATGTACGTGACTACATAATACCTTATAGTTACGTACTATGTTTCACACAGTAATTGGTCCTTGTATTGCAAAAGTAGATTTTATGGTGAAAAGTAATCTAAAGAACAAGGAACTCTCTTGGTGGGAAGAGATTACGCCTGCTCATGACCTTTGCAGCGGTAGACACAACTTTGTTTATAAAGTTCAGGGTATAAAGCAACAGTGCGCGGCAAAAATGAAAAAAAAAAGTTATTTGTAATTTATTTAATACTAGCAACTCGCCCCGGCTTCGCACGGGTGCAATGTAGACACTAATGTGGTGCATATGCATGTGTTATATATATAAACCTTCCTTTTGAATCAGTTTGTCTATTGATGGAAACCGCATTAAAATTCTTTGCGTAGTTTAAAAAATCTAAGCGTACAGATGGCGGGAAGCGAATGGGTATAGTAAACTATCCATAAAAGGTAGATAAATGCCACCATGGACTTTTTTCTTAATCTATAAAAGAGAAATATCCCGTCATACATTGTTATGTTATATCTCAAAGGGATTAGGCAGCGTTTTCGATTAAAGCTTCCAGGTGGCTTGACCTTTTCCGAAACTTTCAACAATTGTCATTATATTTCAATCAATTTACACAAAACCTTGATTAATTATATACCTAAACCTTCCTCATGAATCACTCTAGCTATTGATGTAACTCGCATGATAATCCGTTTTAAGATTATCCGATATTCCGATTTTAAGTTTATCGCAAACAGACAGACAGACGCGGCGGACGACTTTTTTGTTTTATAATATGTAGTGATGATATATAGCTTGGCGACAGATCTCGTTAACAGGCGGTTGACTAGGCAGGTACCACCGCAGTACTATTCTGCTACCAGGCATTGTAAAATCTATCGTGTTCTGATTTAAAGGGTACTGCAGCTAGTGAAATTACAGAGCTATTGAGACTAATCATCGAAAGTCTAGAGTAGAAAGTTTTGTGAATCGCTGTAATGGTCATGGACAGTCTTTGTCTCTCGCCGTCAAGAAAGTATTCTAAATGTAAATAAATAATAACTATGCATTAGTTACGTCTCATGCTTTTACTTAAAAGGCTTTTTCTGAACGAATAATTTAGCTTAACACCTGCTGTGAGAAAAATATGCAAATAATTATCCACACAAATGAACTCTTGTGGTCTAGTACTGCAATTGCTGTTATAAATGCATAAAATGCATACAAAGCCATAGCCATACTTTCGTACAACGTACGTGAATTTATTAGCAAATAAAGCCGGCTTCTTCAAAGCTATAAAAAGAGAAAATAGTAAGATAAACTAGTAACGCCGAATAAACAGTAGTAAAAGCTAGTTAAGGAGGCAAAACTATCAGTAGCCGAGTAGGTCATTATATATGCAATAAACATTGATTAAAAAAGTCTGCGGCCCACCCAAACCCAATCTAGCGCCAATTTGGCCTGGGCCAAATATGGCTCTATTGTAACTTTCGAGATTTCGAACCGGTATAGTTATTTAACTTTTACCAATACTGTGATAGTGGTATACGTTCGGTATAATATGTAAAGGCTCGGAACGTAGACATTTATACATTCATCTACGCGAACTACAATGGAAATTTACACGAACTCGAGTTTAAATATTTTTTTAGTTCGTCCGCGCTAACTTTAGAATAAGGTTCAGAGACAAATGAAAACATGTAACAAATAAGTAATTGTCATGATATTTATATATTGCCATGGAAATATTTAAATAATACTAAGTGACAAAGTTTTACACTATTGAAGCCAGTTTTTAGAGTTCTTAGCAATAGCCAACATTCTTTAAAATTTACTTGAAATGTCAATAATTATTTTATAGGACTAATAGTTGTTTGGTGAATGAAGATCACGAACGTATTTATCATTTTCCAATCGGAACAATAAGATTTGGTCATAGATTTATGTCGTGCTTTCGAGGGACAAGATATTCGAGTTCATTATGTGTGCGACATTTCCGTTGTTCGACGTCACGTAATATACTTCGACTAAGGCTGTTCGTACATTAAGACTTATCATATACCCGCTGACTTTACTATAGTCGAGGCTATTACGTTCTGAGCCATGTACAAGTTTGCTATTTCTCTGAGCTCTTGAGTAGAAATTCACCTATATATTGAAATAATTTGATGTAATCCGGAAGATGGGCAGCAGCGTCTTCCTTGATTAATCACACCTAACTGCGCTTGCCAACCCGCCTGCCAAGCGTGGCGAGTATTGGCAAAACCCCCCCAGGAGGAGGCCTATGTCCAGCAGTGGACGTCCTACCTATGGCTGATGATGTGATGTGTGTGATTGAAATAAAATAAAAAATGTTTACTTATTTCAATGGTCATCTACCTATTTACAATTTACTTTTCCTTCTCTTCTCGTATATACAGAAATTGCTGAGCTGTATTATTAGAATCCTTCATTTTTATAAAGTTACTTATGAAAGGCTTATTGCAATAATAAAAACATAGTCAAATAGGAAACTACATTTTATAAGATGTAATCAAACAGAACTTCTGTTTGACTACAATCTGACTATTGACGTGTCTTCTATGAGTTCTGGGTACCGCTCCAATGGCCATGAGCAAGCGTTGTCTCTTAGCATCAGCAGAGCATTTTCTTGGTCTCATTAGTTTTACGCAAGGATAATAATTTGTGCCAAAAAGCATATGACAGGAGTCGCGACCCCGCGTTAAAAGTGAATAATTACTATGTTACCTGTCGACTTGTGTCGCTTTGTGTACAAACAGCCTTACAATCACTCTACCCACGTATCAGTAACGTAGAGGCTTAGAATGTGATATATCGGTACAATATGTTGGCGTAGAATGCGCTTTGCGTCTTATGCTATACTAATGTTGATTGAAAATCATAATATTGTAGAATATTGTGAAAGATTTTATTAATATCAAAACAAACGAACGTTGCCAAGTCTTAACCGCTTATCCTCATCATACCAATACTTAATAAATAAGCAATTTTTTTTTAGCTAATAAACTTATTGAGTATATTTAATTCTTTACAGAGAGTGATATAATTTCTTCTTAATGTTTTCTAAATTGATAACAAATTATAAATAAATAAATAAATATCGTAGGACATTTCACACAGCGCCATCTAGCTCCAAACTAAGCAAAGCTTGTACTATGGGATCCAGATAAATGATAGAATACTTATATGTTTTTTTTGTAAATACATATTTATAATAGATTCAGAACACCTAGACACGGAACAAACTCACACCCTACAGCTCTTGAAGCAGATATTTAACCAAATAAGCAAATGGGGCAGTCAAAATAGACTATATAGCCTTGCGAATACCAAATGGCTTTATAAAACGTGTGATGAAGCAGATAATAAATATCATTAAAACACGCTACCTGTTCCTTCTACCTACGCTTCAAATGAGCGCGGTGATTTGTACCTACTTAATTTAAGTGACACTGGATTTTTTGTTCGGAACCAGTGTCTTTTTATTGGATCAGTTAAACAAGGTTTTATTTTGTCTTTGGGATGACTTATTTGTTTAAGGACACGTGTTTTATGTTAGTAGTGCCTTACAGTTGTACCCACAAAGCCGTAATTTTTTCTAAAATAAAACATTGTAGTATAATGCTACTTCTATTTTAAATTTAACTAAAATCCGATCAACCGTCAATCCGTTTAATAGGTGGTAGATCTCCTTAGCAAAAGATTGTCTTTGGTATTACTTGACGCGTGTTTTATGTTATATGTTGCGTCTTATGTTATATGTCTGTGTATTACGGTTGTATCCAATTGTGGTGTATGAACACCAAAGAGTTTTGATACTCTTTATAGGTGGCCTGTGATGTGCTGTAGAGCGTGGCCGTCTAGAGCTTGTTTAGAAAATGTCGGAAATAAAAATGGATTTCTGTGATTTTTAATTAAAATACACAATACCAATATACTATTATGCCAATATCTTTAAAACAAATAAGTGTATTTGATATGAATTTCAGCTTGATACCTCCACGCGTTCCTGAGAAAAAGGGTCTTGACAGACAGACAAGAAAGTGATCCTATAAGGGTTCCGTTTTTTCCTTTTGAGGTACGGAACCCTAAAATATATATATATTGTAATTCCAAGTTAACAAAGGTCACGGACTCCGGTGTCTGTGGAGTGTTTTTACAATATCAGACTTCTCCCCATAGCTTAAATTTTTCAATGACAGCTTACATAGTTTTATATTTTTCAAGCTTCGGAAGCCCTGTCTGGCTGATTCCAGGACCACTAGATAGTGGTCCTGGAATCCCACGGCACGCACCGCTGTCTTTTCTAATTTATGTGCGTATTACCGCTTACTTCAAACGATGATGGAAAATACGAAGAAACCTAATTTTTTTATGTAATAGTAATGAGACGATAACTAGACGCTCTTCTGATGGTAAGTGATAACGGCTGTTCAAAACCATTGCAGTGGTACACAGAACTTTGAGTAACAAAACAAAGTTCAGGGTATCGCTGATTTGGCGCTCATTACTTTGAGACATTAGATGGTTAGTCTCAACAACCCTGTAATTTCGCTAGTTACAGTGTCCATCAAACCGGAACAGACTAACAAAGACATATACAAGAGTTCTTATAAAAATATTCTCGAAGATGCGAAACGTGTGAAGTCTATCAATCCGCACTTGGCTAGAAAGGTGGACTATTGCCTTGACTATGACTATAGTGAGAATACGTCCGTGTCCAGCAGTGGAACAGCTTATATAAATTGAGCTGATCCGGATATTTAACCATTACGGAAAAGGTTTTAGAAAACAAACGTGGTTTTGATACATTTGTTTGACTTATGCGGGATTACTTACGTTTATTACTATAGTTGTGTGCGAAGCAAGATGAGGCCGCACGCGCGTTATACTCAGCTTTGCACCCATGATGAAGGCCACTTGATGTGGCCTAAACTATATGTAACTCAGTCAGAGTTTCCGATATAATTAAACGTGAGTAATCCTGCATAAGTAAAATAACAAAAGGTTTTAGAAAGTGCAAAAATCGTTTTTGCATTAGTTTTTTTTTAGTTTTGGCATCGCACTTTTTGCATTTCGGCAATATGAAGTATGTCGATCAGGTAGCTTTTATAAAAAAAAAGTGAAATGAGTCATTATATTACATTTCCACACTCGTGCACTTTATGAATACAACACCACTACTATTAAATATAAACACGCAACAAACACAAGTGTTGAAAAATAATACAATGCAGAAACAAGATTTTTTGCATTTCCCGCCAAAAAACAAAAACAGAAAGTCGTGTTAGAGCTTAGGTAAGGTTAATATATGTACATAGTGACCAGAAGTTATGATCATACATATACGCGAGAATACTGTCTAAGTATTTACATGTTGTGCATTGGAAAGTATGCGGAAGTGCTGTACTAGATAAAAAGTGTAGCGAGTAAAAGTTGCATAAATATTATACCTGATTAGGCTGTGAGAATGAATCAGTAATTGATACAGTTTGTATGGGAGGTCCATATTTGTGATTCATTATAGATTTTGACTTAATTACTTTTATCTCACTTGCTAACGTATCTCTACAAGTTTTGCTTTATTAAAATATTTAATTCGAATGAATATTTATTAGCCACCTTATGAAACCGTAGTTTTTTTTTCTGTCGTTAAGTTTTTGTTTAGATTCATATTGATAAGTAACTGTCTTGATACATTTTATGTATTTGGATTTATCATACCTGTATGAACTACAGTAGATAAGCCATTATTATTAAAAAAAAAAATGTTATTGCATTAAATATGAAAATAATCTTAAATGTTCTCATAATATGAGTCATCGTCCTTTTATCCTGTTCGTGCATAAGATATATTTGACGCGGTAACCTGAAACTGTTTTGTATATTTTGCGCGAGACTCGCGGGCGATAATTTCGATGCGAAGCTGGGCTAACGTGGCATTTATGATTTATAATCCGGCCCCCGACGGGTCTTCGTCACAGGGACAGCGGACTTTAAAATAATTTTGATTTTAAATTGGAAGCAACTTATTAAACACCGGTTTTATGCGACGGCACACGCAAAAATTGGTGGCAGGAAGACATCGGTATGCGGTCATTAGTGCGTACCATGACTTTAGAAACAGCCATGAATTGTGGCTGAAATAGCCTTTTCTTAGCGTTCTTTTACTATATATCACGTCGGTTTTAAGATCATTTTAAAACTAAGAACTGAATGATTTATAGGTACTTTTTTCGTAGAATGTCTAAGTACAACTAAGCGATATTGTTTCCAAAAAATGTACCTTGGCACGCATAAGCATTGCGTTTAGCGTAGCGATGCCACCAGCATGGTGCGTATGCTGTCAGTTTGTAGAAGACTTGAGCATTTAGATTGCCTAATCGGCTTATATACAACCCATTTGTTAAGTAAAATTTGATGATTTGTATATGTCGCGTCGAATGTAGTTAATACAGGCAATCAGCACAGGTACAGTCAGCACAAACAGCACACAAATAATACAGATAATGAAGGAAACTTCTGATCCGAGCTTGTTATTTTATTCAGCTATCCGAATGTAAATACATAGTAATATAATAATAATAAAGAAAGTACATATTTCGACACTGCTGTCTTTCCTGTTAAAACCTCGTTATACATTTTTCGACTACTTTCATGTTACCGTATGAACTCAAGTTTTACAGGTTTGCGCGTATTGATTATGGTACTGTAAATCTAACTTAAAGTTAATTTGAGGACGAATATTTGTAAAGCCTCAGTCGAAAATAGGATTGCTACTAGATTGCATAAGGTGGCTTCATCTTCATCCATGTCACCGCAAAGTGCTCACTGTCTACCATCATTGCACTATGCCAGCAGTCCAAAGCCTCGCTCCGGTACTTCAAGGAGCTGTGTTTAATATGGTTTTAATATATTTTATTTGTATTATAATTATGTATTTTACTTGGTGGCAGATCTCCTTAGCAGGAAGTCGTCTAGGTAGGTACCACCACAGTACCAGATATTCTGCCGCCAAGCAGTAGTGCGTAAACATTAGTGTTTTGGTTTGAAAAGTACTGCAGCTAGCTAGCTAGTTACAGGGCTGTTGTGACTAACCATCGAATGAATAAAGTAATGAGCGCCAAAGCAGCGATGCACTGGACTTTGTTTTGCTACTCAAAGTTCTGTGTATTGCTTCAATGGTCATGGACAGTATTGGACAGGCTCTCTTACTGTTAGAAGAGAGTCTCGTTCTTTTTTATTAAGTTTACATTTTAAAAAAAGGACTTATACAGTTTTTGGTATTCCTGATGATTTAGATTGCACTCAAACTTTGAACTCGGTATTAAAGGCAAGCTATTAAACAACAGGATAATCTTCATGATCCATATGGAATACGTGATGTCTGCTGTCATAATGCCACCGTTGACAAAGAGCCCACGTAAGGTTGTTCGTGCACAAGGTTCAACAACTTATGACGATCAAAATATCGGATACAGTGATCAGTGAATCAGTTGTTGAACTATCCGCATTAGTTATCGCACGAAATGTTTAAAGACTTTCGAACAAAATATAGTCATGCCAAAACGCATTTGAACTATTTTACAATGAGCAGGGACTCCTTTTAAAATACTTTAAATGTGTTCACACGTCTTCGTACGTTCACAGTGGAGATTATAAAATCGGTGGACATCGTTTAAAATGTATTTACATATACATACAGCGTCATCTAGCCCCAAACTAAGCAAACCCTATGGAAACTAGACAGCTGATGCTCATATACTTTTATCGTCCCATTATTATTAGGCCACAGGTGTGCTCTTGTTTGGTCCTTGATTGAGCTTTAAGAATATTTATACGTATTCGTATTTATAGTTTGCTAGCTGCGCCTCGCGGTTTTACCCGCGTGGTGATGAATGATGATGGTGGTGAAAAGTATCCCATGTTTTATTCTAGGGCCTAAAGTACCTACTTGAATTTTTTTATCCAGATCCGTTCAGCCGTTCTGGCGTGATTGAGTAACAAACATCCATCCATCCAAACTTTCACATTTATAATATTAGTGGGATTATACTACACAAGTCTGGTTCAGGACGATACATTCTCATACATATATATGCAGTTGAATTTCTTCTTTATCTGCATCTTCGGATTTTTGTAGCGATCATAGCTGTCGCGGTCGCATATTAGCGCGGTCGATTTACAGGCCGAAGGGCGAGGGTTCAAACCACAACAATGAGCTTGAGCTGCCGGTGAAGTGAAGCACAATGAGGAAACCATAGCATGGTGGTAGGGTATTTTCTGGTACTTGGCTGGGTAGCTACCACCGTCAAGTTAGAAATCTGCCACCAAGCATCTAACGGTGTGTTTCAGTAACCTCACTCGAGAGCCAGTTCCATTCCTGGCAAGGTGTGTTTACCATCTTCGACCATACCGTCATTTAAGATCAGGTGAGCTGTGGTCACAAAGCCTGTCAACCATAAAAAGAACTTGGTTTCCTCACGATGATGTTTCCATCGACTAATTTTTATGATTTATACGTAACAGTAAAACCTAATTTATAAATGTGTGGTATCAAGAATCCCGATATTACTCTACAGGAATCCCGATATTACTCTAGGGCTCAGAGTGCGTTTGTGTACGAACGCTTTAAGCGTCAAAGTGAGTGCTTACCGCGTGCGCTCTCTACTCACCTAATTACGAAAGTCACGCTTCAACTAAGAAAATCTTTTGTGCTCTTTTCCCGTGCGTTAAGAAACGTAACAAAACGACTCGAAGAGCGTTTTTTCCGAAATGACTTTCAGTGTCACGGCTTCGACCGGTGACGGTTTAATGAGATAGCTTTGTGATCGCTGAGCCAGTTGGCGCTGTGTCGAATTGTTGTTGTGATGTTCCACATTTAATTTTACGAGGGTTGCGCTGCTCCAAGTTCATTGGTATTACGTACTCATATTTTTTTTTATAAATATTTCCATGTATTAATGAATTTGTATTTGTCTGAAGAGAAAATTGTCAACTAATCTTTATGCTGTTTACTAGCAGGGTCCCATATACTAGCAGCAACAACGTTATTCATGTACTATTTTCTTTGCTTAAACACTTAGTCTTGGTGTTTGCCCATAGTTCACCCCATCTTAAGAGACGGTATGGTCGAAGATGGTAAACACATGAATCTGAATCACAAGTAAGGACGGATCACAATATCGGGTGAGCTGTGGTCGTATATCTAGCTTGTCAAACATAAAAAGAAATATATACACGTAATCTCTTTATGTAGATCGCGAGATCATAGTTTGGGCAAATAACTAGTACCTACTTATTTTTTTAATTACTTGTCATACAGTAGGTAATTTATAGCTTTACTTCAAGCAATTGTGGTCTATAGTTCCTTAAGGTGACGTTTTTTTCAGAACACCCTAAACTTTATATTGCACAATACACAAGTCACCTATCTTTATCTGTAGGTATCAATAGGTTACTTTTGTTGAGGTTACCCGATTTACGCTCTGTTAGTAAGCGTAAGTTATAAAACGTGGTCACGTATAACGACTACACGAAAGTTTTTTGTAAAATATTAAGGTCATTAATTTATTTCCGTCTTCCCGAGCGAGCGGTCGTGACGCAGCTCCGCGCCGGCGCAGCGACGCTCGCCGTCACCCGTGACAAATCCCTCCTGAGAATAGACTACCCTTTCTTGTTACGGATATTTTAAACATGAACTCGACCCGAGCTTTCGATAATTTTAATTTATTCGATTGTATTCTCTATTGCCCTCGATCACTCAGTTCTTTTTATGTTGATCGATACTTATTAATTTATAAATACGACTAAGCTCGTTTGCCCCTCTTTTACGTAATAACGGAGCTACTGATCGACATGAATTTTAGGCACCCAGACACAGAATGAACGTCCATGTTCGTCATACAAATGTTTGTGCTGGGTAGGAACAGACACCACGCTCTACAGATTAGTTACTAGATGAGCTAGCAGGGCCGTCGGATGAGTAATGATGGAAAAATGATCTGTAACTTTGGTGTTATCAATAAAGGATTTGTATTTGTATTTGTACCTACGACCTATTTTCGGCTTACCTTAAGCATATAATAAAATAAGGTTTGGTTTAGGAACTGTTTTTAGACTAACTGATTATTTCCATTACACGTATGTTGTTGGCCGTGGTGGTGCCAGCGTAAGAACCGTAGTTGCCGTAAGAGTCGGCTAAGGGATGTAATCCGAAAGATAGGCAGCAGCGTCTTCCTTGAACAATCACACCTAACTGCGCTCGCCAACCCGCCTGCCAAGCGTGGCGAGTATTGGCAAAACCCCCCCAGGAGGAGGCCTATGTCCAGCAGTGGACGACCTATGGCTGATGATGTGTGTGATGTGAACCCCACAGAATTTAGAAACCGTGTAAAGCCGGGGCGGGTCGCTAGTAAATAATAAGCAACAGCTAAGTGAAAAAGTTTAACTTTAAAGTATTGTTAAGGTCCGTTAACTATTGCAAACTAACTGGTATCTATCATAGGAAATTCTATGAAATTGGCCATTGTATCGGAGGGCCCGTAACTTGAGCTAGCTGGAAGGTTCGCTCTTTAACCCAGGTTTAGTCGTGATGTCGCTTCAACCTCCGGCGAATCTATTTTGCCCATCATAATCGCTGCTTTCAATTTACGGTGGCTATTCTATTCGATTATATGTATATGATACTGTTTGACCTATACCGTCGATTATTATTATCTTGTCTTGTTTACCTAAATCGATTACGGAACGCGGAAAAGTTATCTATTTAACATTTTTTTTACAGCAAAATTTCCATCTGTTGAAATGATGACATTTCACATAGCGCCATCTATCTCCAAACTGAGCAAAGCTTATACTATGGGGACCAGATAACTAATAGAATACTTATATACTTTTTTTTTGTGAATACTTAATACATTCAGAACACTCACAGTCTCAGAACAAACATTTTTATCATCATCATCATCAACAACCTTGCATCGTCCACTGCTGGACATAGGTCTCTTCCAGGACACGCCACTCAGCCTAATCTTCAGCTTATCGCTTTCAGCCATTACCAGCTGTCTTACGTATATCGTCACTCCATCTAGTCTTAGGGCGTCCTGCACTACGATTGCCGATTCGCAGTCTCCAGTCTAGAACACGTGTACCCCAGTGGTTGTAGAAGAAACATTTATCGTCACATAAATGTTTGTTCTGGTGGGAATCGAACCCACGCCCTGCAGCTCTTAAAGTAGATACACTACCAAGAGGCCTACAGTGCTGTCAACAATATTGTTTGTCTTGACCTCAAAAAGATTGAAGTGAACGAAAGATCAAAGTGATCACTTTATTTCCTAGTTTTAAGTATGTTTATAATTTGTGACGTGTGACGTGTCCAAGAGTCCTGTAAGGTCTAAAGGAAATAAAGCACTTTGAGTTTTGAGTTTTGAAAATTTTAATATAGTGAGGAAAGCCTCAAAAGAAAAATAAAGTTTTTAAGAGACATGGCATTTTAGAAAATGTGATTAAAGTGACGTAGCTTATCTAAAGAATTACTTATATATTAATATACTACATTTGATTTAAAAATAACTCGCATGTTGGTACAGCTACGCGCGTTGAAGTCTTCTGTATGAAGCAGTATTATACACTCATTTGCTACAGTAATATTTAGCGTTGACTGCCGGTTAGCCCATTGGGTAGAAGTTATGCTCCACTAGCTGTGTTGCGTGGGTTCGTTCCCCAACTAAACATTTATGTGACGGACATAAATGTTTATGGAGTGTGTTCTAAATGTGTGTAATATAGTATGTTATTATTATTTTAGGCCATCTTTACCCACTGCTGAGCAAAGGTCTCTCTGTTGGTATATGCAAATAATTACAAAAACGTGTAGGTACATACGTATTTTTTCAGCTCTTGTGTTCCCATAGTAAAAACTTTGCTTAGTTTGGAGCTAGATGGCGCTGTATGCAATAAAGAAAAAAATATTTATTTAGTATTTTATTGTACACTTATAAAGTGCCGTGCCGTGGTGGTGCAGGCATAAGAATTGTATCCCTACCCTCTCTATCCGTGGTTGCCGTAAGAGTCGACTAAGGGATGTAATCGAAAGATGGCCAGCAGCGTCTTCTTTGAACAATCACATCTAACTGCGCTCGCCAACCAGCCTGCCAAGCGTGTCGAGTATTGGCAAAACCCTCCTAGGAGGAGGCCTATGTCCAGCAGTGGACGTTCTATGGCTGATGATGTAATATGTACAAAAGATGGACTTAATGCTAAAGCATTTTCCACCAGCCAACGCTACAGAAATCCGATGAAATGAAAAACCTTTTTGGTAATTATGTAAACACGCATCCTCAACTTAACAACACTTTCGAAGCGCACGTTTCCTGTATGTTTTATATATAGCTATAAAATCAATACCTTAACGCTTACTCGTTTAGGAGTAACATTAAATAAACTCAGAAGCATTCCGATATACACGGGAAGTATGGAAACCTTATCAATAAGGCAGCGGGGTGTCCGATCATATCGCTCGTTCACCGCAAGAATATCTACACAGAGCTACGAACTTTTAAACATTACTTTGTCTCGAAATCGTGACTTTAAAATATCGTATTATCCATTTATACCGATAACTATTTATATCACACTAATAGGTGCTTTACTTTATTTATGTACCTTCTTTTCTGTTAATACATTGTTGATAAAAAGTAACGTATCTAAGTATTTATGTGAGCATAAACACTAATAACTGTTAGTTTTCGAACATATTTTTGTTAGCTCTTTATCATTAAATTTAATAAATAGTAAGCTTTAGAATGTTTTTGAAAATCTACCGCCGAGTATCTAACGATGTGTTCCGGCAGTCTCATTTGAGAGCCAGTTCCATTCCAGGCTAGGTGTGTTTACCATCTTCGACCACACTGTCACTTAACACCAAGTGAGCTGTAGTCAAAACCTAGCCTGTTTACAAATTTGTTAAATCCAGTAACATACCAAACTAGTATTTGAAATTGTTACTTATTACATTTTTATACAAGCCTACCTCTAACGTCACCCACTAAATAATAAAATCTTTAGTTACTGGAACACTAAATCAAACTGTTCAACGATTTTCAAGATCCTCACGTTATCCGGACTGAGTAAATCGTGAACAAAGATGGCGCCCGGGAAACGGTTGTTGATAATGGTCAGGAGTGGGCGTACTCAGGGCAGCAGGGGGCTTGACTTTTTCGTTATTAAAAAAAAGACGTTTTTTGGGTTCCGTACCCAAAGGGTAAAACGGAGGGAGTCTTAGTAATAGGGTCCGCCCTATTACTAAGACTCCGTCCGTCTGTCTGTCTGTCCGTCTGTCACCAGGCTGTATCTCATGAACCGAGATAGTTACACGGTTGAAATTTTCACAGATGATGTATTTCTGTTGCCGCTATAACAACAAATACTAAAAAATAGAATAAAATAAATATTTAGGGAGGCTCATACAACAAACATGATTTTTTTGCTCGTATTTGCTCTATATTCATAACGGCAACGCTTGAAATATTCACAGAATACTTAGTTATATATTCACTTTAAAAATAAATATTAAAATAAAAATAAAACATGTTTCCCATACAACAGGCATGATTTTTTTTTGCCGTTTTTATAGATAATGGCACGGAACCCTTCGTGCGCGAGTCCGACTCGCACTTGGCCGGTTTTTTTACTGCTTAGTCGATCAAACATGCAATTTTTGTAACCGATTGATTTAGGTGTTACTTTGCGTTCATCTTATAGTATTTTGGAGTTAGATCTCTAGTATAATTCCGCTTATAGTCTTTTTAATTTTGGTTACAACAGAATAAAGATTCAATCAAACCTGAAACAATTATTGTTAATGACTTGTAATATTTTTTTCTGACTTATAAGCAGAACGACTTATAAGCGGAAACAATTGAGTTCAATATCTAGATAGCATAATATTTGTCTTTACATAAAATCGTTTTGTGGAATAAAGTACGTTAGTAATGAATAAGACATTTTTCTTAGATTTAGGGTTAAACTTAAAACGTGGCTTAGCTAATATCTATTGCGAATATCATTGTTGTATTTTTGACTGCCCCGTTAGCTCATTTGGTAAAATATCCGCTTCAATAGTAGGGCGTGGGTTCTATTCCCACAAGAACAAACATTTATATGATGATAGCTGTTTGTTCTGTGTCTAGGTGTTCTCTATGTATTATAAGTATGTATGTACAACAAAAAAAAAAGTATATAAGTACTACTAGCTGCGCCCCGCGGTTTTACCCGCGATGATGATCATGAAAAGTATCCTATGTATAAATTCCAGGGCCAAAAGTATCTACATGCAAAATTTCATCCAGATCCATTCAGCCGTTCTGGCGTGTTTAGCTACATGGCGCTGTGTGAAGCGTACCACGATATTTATTTATATTTATTATTATTGTGCAGATAATTATTTAAGTAAGATTCTTAATATTATTAAGATATTTAAAAAAGGTTAAGTTCAAGCAAATCCTGGCCCATTCTACGAAGATCTTTTCGCAGAGTTATAAAATATAACGTGGAGCATTTTAGAAAGGGCGTGGTTTATAGTTGTTCTTACCAACAGGCAAGCAGTTGTTTGCAACTCGTATGTGTAACAATCGTGAATAAAATATGAATAAATAGCTGCGCCCCGCGGTTTTACCCGCATGGTGATGGATGATGATGATGAAAAATAAAAGTAGTAAGTAGTAATCCGATTGGTTTAAAATTGACAAAGTTTCATACAAACTTTTATCCCCTATTTTATCCCCTTGGGGGTAGAATTAATCAAAATCCTTTCTTAGCGGATGCCTACGTTATAACATCTACCTGCATGCTAAATTTCAGCCCGACCCGTCCAGCTGTTTGGGCTGTGCGTTGATAGATCACTATGTCAGTCAGTCAGTCACTTTTGAGTTATATATATTTAAGAAAGAAGAAGATAGAAGATAATTATGTCGAATGCCATTTCGAGTCAATTTGAACTAAAATAAAAAATATCTAGTGATTTATTGTAGTTATTTTTTCCTATCTTGTGTTATTATCACCAGTGTAAGTAATATGTCTCAGTCAAAAATGTTTAATGGTTGTTTAATGTTTGCCCACTTTGATGAATCCTGATTACGTCCACAGCCGTTGGTAATGGTCCAGCCACTGCAACCAATCGCTGGATGATTCATCAATTTTTGTTAGTTCACCACCTCGCTCTAGCAAGATTTCGCGATATCTGCCTCGTAAGCCGCATGTTTGCGTTGTCTATTTGAGAGTCGGTTACAATTTCAGAGCATTATGCTGAACACAAGCTACTCTTAGCTTAGTTCGAAAATCCGAAGCTCAATGAATTGCATCGAAAAACACTGAATTGTAGAACAATTGATTAAATAATTAGAATGTGTGTTTTATGTTTATGCCAAAACCAATAATATGATTTGATTTGATTGATTGATTGCTTGATTGATTGATTGATTGATTGATTTGAGTATGTAATGGGAACTGGCTCTCAATTGAGGCCCCCAAAACACAGTGTTACAGCAAATTTTCAAATTGAGGGCGGTACCTAGCCAGCTGAGTCCCTACGGCTATACTATGAGTACCTTTGAAGGAAAAATAGCCCATCGGTTAGCGCGGTCTGTTCAAACGCCGAAAGGCGTGGATTCAGACCCCAACAATGAGCTTGAGCTGCCGGTGAAGGAAAACATCGTGACGAAACCATAGAGTGGTGGTAGGGTACTTTATAGTACTTGACTGGCTAGCTACCGCCCTCAAGTTAAAAATCTGTCGCCAAGCACCTAACGGTGTTTATCGGCAGCCTCAGTTGAAAGCCAGTTCCATTCAAAGCAAAATGTGCTTACTATCTTCGACCACATCATCACTGTGAAACATGTACCCTGTCAACAATAAAAAAAAAACTTGAAGATGTTTTTCTTCACCGGCAGCTCGAGTCCATTGTTGCGATTTGAAACGACGCCCTCTGGCGTGTAATCTGATCACACTACCACTGAGCTATCATAGCTATGAGTTTCTTCGATTTATGACATCCGATGATGCAAAGTAACGCAATTCATCACGTCAAGGCTGGGTTATTTGTTCATATATATATATAGGTACTACCATAATCACGTTCCGTTTATCCCATATAAGAGGTAAGAGGATCGTTCGTTAGTTGTTTTCGAGGCAAAAGTTCACACGCAGTCGGCCTCGCTACTCTGGAACAGTGCCAAACGTTCTACTATTACTCTCGAACAATTTTACTAATCCTAGCTCAAAGAGTAGCTTCCTTCGCTTTTTCTAGGATTAGTGTATTATAAAATGTATATTGCGTAGACCACGTCATAATTAATTATTTAGATATTATGATTGCAACCCAACTGATCCATTCTGGCCATCTTAAAAAAAAGATATTATACCAGAGGATAAAATAAAACATCATAAAAAAATATTGAGAGGTGTCTTATGGACACCCGGTTGGAACGAAGTTCCTTTAAAGGATTTTTTAAATTATAAAATACTAGCTACGCCCCGCGTTTTTACCCGCGTGGTGATGGATGATGATGATAATGAAAAGTATCCTATGTTTTATTCCAGGGACTAAAGTAGCTACATGCATTTCATCCAGATCAGTTCAGCCGTTCTGGCGTGATTGAGTAACAAACATCCGTCCGTCCGTCCGTCCGTGATCGGAAAGTGCCTCAAAAATCACTGCAAAAAGATGTCGTTTCTTAGGCCTCAAAAATTAAAATTTCTTTGGTGTCGTTTTTCATTGTTACTCATTTTTCGGTATAGCACCTCAGCTTGCAAACAAATGAGAACGATAACAGTCGATAAGGAATTCCGTTCCAAAAATATAATAAAGTAACGTGATTCTGTATTCAAATAGTAAATGTTTAAAAATTACATAAATATAACTAGCGACCCGCCCCAGCTTCGCACGGGTGCAACGTGGATACTAATGTAAAGCATATGTATGTATTATACATATAAACCTTCCTCTTGAATCACTCTATCTATTGATGGAAAGCACATTAAAATCCGTTGAGTAGTTTAAAAGATCTAAGCTTGCAGACGGCGGATAGCGACTTTGTTTTATACTATGTAGAGATTACAATACATTACATATCTTATTTTTTTTATAAAATAACAAATTTAGGTACTGAGACGCCAGTACCGCTCCACTATCACGAAAAGCTATTTACTACCGACACACTTCTGTCCATCTGTCTGGATAATAAACAGCACTGTTATGACCCTCGTATTGTTTAAATTGCTCTCTGCGAAGCGGTACTGTGCATTACAATGTTTGACTTTGAATATGTTTGGAGTTATGAGATATATTTCCTTATCGTATTACTGGGCAATTAGCGATGATGCGTACGTTGGTGTAGGTTACAATAGCTTTTACATTTACTAATATGAGATATGAGACTGTTTTGTTTGTTAATCTTGTATTTGGTTTAGTGCAATTTTTTTTGCGATAATTAACAACCTTTAACCAAAACTAATAATTAACCCTTCTAACTAATTAACCCTTCGAAGACCAGAAGACTTTGAGTGCTACTATATTCAGTGTAGCTATTTAGAACGATTCTTAGGCTGTTAAAATAACTTATTTAAAAAAAATGGTTTTCTTGGAAATTCTTGGGACACATTTTTCCCATGGTCGTCAAAGGGTTAAATAATAATAAAAAACCACAAACTAAGCCAAGCTTGTACTATGGAAATCAGATAAGTGATATAATACTTAAATACTTTTTTTCATAATTGCCTACTTATAATACATGCAGAACATCCAGGCACAGAACACCCATTTGTTCATACAACAAAATGTTTGTCCTGGGTGGAAATCGAATTCCCTACAGCTCTTAATGCAGATATATCATATCTACAAATACAAAGTACGTGATTTGCTACATGGTACCATGAATTTTATAAACAAAATCACTATGATACGACAACGTCGCAACGCGTCGGCAACTACCTTTTTTTATGGCTGACAGGCTAGATGTTTGACCACAACTCACCTGATGTTAAGTGACAGTGTGGTCGAAGATGGTAAAGCACACCTAGCCTGGAATAGAACTGGCTCTCAAGTGAGTCTGCCGGAATGCACCGTTAGATGCTTGGCGGCAGATTTTCAACTTGAGGGTGGTAGTTAGCCAGCCTAGTACTAGAAAGTACCACCACGCTATGGTTTCCTCACGATGTTTTCCTTCACCGGCAGCTCAACCTCATTGTTGGGGTTTGTACCCACGCCCTTCGGCATACGAACCGTTTATTGTACGAACCATTATGATCATTATTAAATGCGTTTATTATTTTGTAATTTTTTGTTAGGATACTTTTGTTTTGTAGTAGTCGCTTTATGTAACTAATCACACTAATATTATAATGGAGAAAGTTTGTGAGTGTGTAGGCGTGTTTGTATTTTTGTTACTTTTTCACGCTTAAACAGCTTGTCAAATTTCGATGAAATTTGGTATAGAGGTAGCTTCCACCTTGGATTAAAACAAAAGGCTACTTTTTATCCTGATTTTTTTTAGTTTTCACGTGGAAACACCGAGCTAGTTAATTTCATATAACTCACAACCTACTAGACTGATCTACAATTTTATTATGAGTTCACCTATTAGAGTCTAACACAGTATAAATTTAACCCTTACTAAGCAATACAACCGACATTTCTCAATTGATTCCCGACCAATTTATTAAATGGGCGTACACGTTCTTTATCACTTATTGCATCGTCAAGCGTTAAAGGCGTCTAACAGTTTTACTGTTAAATTATGCATACAACTAAATCCGAAATAAACTATTCGATTTATAAAACTCTTATCTATGTTGAGGTTCCCTCCTCTCGTAATATCCACGCCGCCCGGACCTAACGTGAGCTGTCCAAACGGCTGCGCCTCTGGGCTTAGCATAAAAATTAATCATGCTATATTAGTAAAGCTTCCTTATAAGAACTAGAAACGTGTATCAGTGCTGGATAGTGCCGTACTCTATACTTAACGACGTCGACAATGTTTATTGGTTGTTTATTGTATATACATATAGAAATTATGGCGGGAGCGCAATAAAAGCATACTATTGGATTATTTTCTAAAATGTTTGTTAGTGTTTATTACACGACTGTCCAAAAAAGGAGTGTAATGTTTTCAGGGTTCATGTATATATGTAAAATTCTTTTTTTTCTATGAGAAAGTAATGAGATGACCAAGACGCTTTCCTCATGGTAAAAGACAACGCCTGGCCATGACCATGTACAGCGATATACAGAACTTTGAGTAGTAAAACAAAGTCCAGGGCATCGCTGCCTTGGCGCTCATTACTTTGAGACTAGATGGTTAGTCTCAATAGCCCTGTAATTTCGCTAGCTGCAGTACCCTACAAACTGGAACACAGTAATTTTTACACACTACTGCTTGGCGGCAGAATATCAGGTACTGCAGTGGTACCTACCTAGACGACCTCCTGCTAAGGAAATCTACCACCAAGTAAAAGTAAAGTACCTACTTGGTTTTTTAAGGATAAAAAGATATAAATGTCTACGTGCTAATCAAACCTCTATCATCCAAATCCATTCAACTGAAACAGTAATGAAGTAACAAACATAATCACACAAAAACTCGAACGAATCGATTTGATTCCACGTTCATTGTGCGGACTGCTTGACAGTGGAATGCGTTGTCTAAGTGGGTGTTCCCCGTTGGATATAATCTGAGCGTCTTCAAGTCGAGAATGAATCGGTATCTTCTTCAAGCGTGCTCCATTTGATGGTGGTCAAACCTAAGCCTATTTCTTATCAAAAAAAACTTTCGCTTTAGAATATTAGTGAGATAAAACAACTGCAATATTTCATGCTTATAATTTATGTACATAAGTAAATAGGCTGTGGATTTTTAATGTATTAAAATTGATATGTGGTAGATTTCAGCAAATAATGAAAATATGCGCATGTCATTAAAGTAACAATAAAATAAAATAAAACAACAGACATACGAATGTTGCGAATCAAAATTCCTTTTTCCGATCCATATTAGCCAATTCAGCTCTGGCTATAATCCGTATTATGCCAGCCATAATTTAACACGCATTCTTTTATTCACACGATACCTAAAGGAGCAGTAGGAGCGCTAAGTTTTTACTATCGTATAGCAGATGATTATAAATATAAAATTGCTGACCGCAGGCTTGTTGCGTGAAACTTTTGTTTTTTTTCATCATGACAGCGTTGCGTGCGCTGCTTGTATGGTGAACATTGAAAGGAGCCATAAATTGTATCTCGTCATGTAAAAACATGATTTGATATAATAATTTTGATTTACTAAGCGAAAAATTCAAATTGATTTTCGTGTCGACGTATTTGAAAATTGTTTAGTGGATTTAAACATTTGATTTGGTATTTTAACAACGATGTTTGTAAAATTAATAAATATATTTTATTTGTTCTTTTATCTTTTTAGCAGATTATTTTATCAATTACAGAAATATTCATTTGTTGTACCAGGTTGTAAAGTTGATTTTTTATATGTTTTTGGCATCGCACTTCGTGCATTTTATCAGTGAAAAGTATTTTGACATTTTCAAGTATTTGATGAGTGCAATAAGTTTGAGACCTTTTACGCAAACGTCATTAATGATTAATTTAAAAAATTATGAGTCATTGTAACAAAGTCATGTTTTACCACACAAAACGGTAAACGTAGACGCCCTGAGACTAGATGGAGTGACGATATACGTAAGACAGCTGGCAGTGGCTGGATGCGAAAAGCCGAAGATCGGTGTGTGTGTGTCCTGAGAGAGACCTATGTCCAGCAGTGGACGATGCAAGGTTGGTGATGATGATGATGACACATTTCGTCCACAGTAGTCTACCTAATGCAATTTTAAGAATAAAACGCAACGACGTTAACAAGTTTGGGAAAATAATATAATTTGGCGAAATGATGGTGACATGCAAGGCTAAAAATAACTTTTTCGCAGAAAAATCAGAGAGTAAATAAATAAGTAAAAAATATCGTATAAACCGTGACCTAGCCTCAAGCAAAGAAAACATAAAATTTTACTAAAATTTAAAAAAAAACTCGTGAAATGAATAGTAAATTTTTTTTTAATAGGTTTTGTAACGAGCCCCTTCAAATTGTCAAAACCCATTCTTACCGACACTATAGCAGTAGATGAAAAAAAAAACGGCATTTGAAAGCGTACTCCATACTATACCGCATCACTCGTCGTTAAATACTATAAAATTATTAACTTGTCATAGAAAAAACTTACTCCTGTTCCTATTATGGATTGAATAACCAAAATTATGTGTTTCAATTTCAACACAGTTAAAAGTTACGATACCAAATCCCTCCTAATATTAAGTACAAGATTTGTCAACTGGCAACAAGTTAGTTAACTAGTTTGTAAACATAAACGTTACTCGACCCGATTAGAAAGTCGCCTATCTCCGATCAAGATGAAGATATCGTACGACTTCAACTTCTTCCAGACCAACCAACTTGTTTCTAGCGTTGAATTGGAGCGCCACTAACGTATTTTGAACAAGAATGGCATTCGCTAGCTGAAAACCTTTAGTTTCTTCATTTAACCAACGGTACCATAGCTGGTCGCACTGTTCTCGATTATATTAGTTATGAGAATCGACCACAAAAACCTTTGGTAGTTTCCATTTATTTGTTATTACTTGTGTCTTATATGGCCATGGTTATTTTTTGATAAAATTGAGATAAACATTTCAATTGATTTCAGAATTCTAATAGAGCAAGACTCGATAATCGTGAAGTATTCTGTAAATGTATTTGTCATACCATTATATCGACAGTGATAGATATATAGACTGTATTGTACACATCAGAAATGTATAGAAAACAAATGAACCTGATGAAGAAGTGATGTTGTTTGTGGGTTAAAAATTAATCTAGATTAAGATTAAAAGCCGTGGTGGTGCCGGCGTAAGTATAGTACCCCACCCTCTCGACCCGTGGTTGCCATAAGAGTCGGCTAAGAGATGTAATCCGGAAGATGGGCAGCAGCGTTTTCCTTGAACAATCACACCTAACTGCGCTCGCCAACCCGCCTGCCAAGCGTGGCGAGTATTGGCAAAACCTCCCCAGGAGGGGGCCTATGTCCAGCAGTGGACGATCTATGGCTGATGATGTGAAAACTAAAAGAACTTTGCTCGGTGTATGCAAAAAAAATTATATCGGAAAAACCGCGTTTTTCTAGAGATGAAACCCAACTAGATCAGATTTTTGCCCCCGAAAAATCACTGTATAGCAAATATCATTGAATTCGTAAAAGTTGTTTTCTAGATCTCAAAAATAATAATATATGATTTCATAGAAGTATTGCTCGTTTAAAAGTATTATATTAGAATAGATATTTCAACAATTCGAGCATATTTGTTTCTACAGTCTAATACTATCTCGTACGATCACATTTAACGTTACAAATATCGACTTTTGAGGTTTCTTCTACTAAAAAATCGAATGCTTATTATCCTTATTGGGTCTTTATTGGTAACGTAAATGTGAATTAATGTACGTTTATACTTTTACGAAGTTGAGTTTTCAAATATGTGATAAATTATAACAACTTTTAAAACTTAAACCAAAATCGATTGAAAATAAATAATACTAGATTATGTAATGTAAATTATATATATATATCTTTTGAAATCTCAAAAAAAAACGGCTGCAACAATTTCGATGAGATTTGCCAAACGGGGGGTTTTAGGGGTCAAAAATTGATTACGTAACTGTTGAACCAGTTTTGGTAGGAATTTAGTGAATCAACAACCTGTCCTGAAAAAGTACAGTTCCAGTTAAAGTACAGGTAGTCCGCTAAAACCGATTTAAAGTAAATTAAATTTAACTATCTGTAATTTTTTATGGGTGATTGTCTCAAATAAAATTACGAAACGTAATAGAATACTATAATAATTGTATAGTAGTGAAGTACAAATCACGTGAAGCAACAAGGTAAATTAACGTTTTCAATTAACATTTATTACAACAAAAACAAGTAGAATGTGATTTTCGTTCGTATATGAGTCATTTAGTATTGCAAGTTTAATTTAACTTTGTAGTATGTTCACCAAACACTAAGTTTGTAGAAAATTCCGGTAGCAATTGCAAATTAAATTTTAAATTATGCGAAGAAGAATATTTTGTCTTTATATATTAATGTTGTAAGTATGAAAGTTTGTGTATGTGTGTGTTAACGACACACGAGAAGAAAAAGGACAATACATTTTAATGTTACATGCATTTATGAAAGTAATTGTTACTACATTTTGTCAGCGATGATAGTTCAGTGGTTAACGAGGTCGGCTTACACGCCAAGGGGCATGGGTTCAAACTCCAACAATGTGCTTGAGCTGCCGGTAAAGTAAAACATCGTGAGGAAACCATAGCATAGTGGTAGGGTATTTTCTAGTACTCGGCTGGCTCGCTACCACCCTCAAGTTGTAAATAAATCGCCAATCACCTAACAATGTGATCCGGCAGCGTCACTTGAGAGCCAGTTCCATTACAGGTATGTTTACCATTTTCGACCACACCGTCACTTAACATCAGGTGAGCTGTGGTCAAACATCTAGCTTATCTAAATATATATAACTCAAAGGTGACTGACTGACATAGTGATCTATCAACGCACAGCCCAAACCACTGGACGGATCGGGCTGAAATTTGGCATGCAGGTAGATGTTATGACGTAGGCATCCGCTAAGAAAGGATTTTGATTAATTCTACCCCCAAGGGGATAAAATAGGGGATGAAATTTGTATGAAACTTTGTCAATTTTAAACCGATCGGGCTGAGACTTTGCATGCATAAAGCTACTGAAACCGCGGGGCACAGCTAGTCATATATAAAGGACTTTTAAAATTGTTTCGAGAAAATAAAATGTTTCACTTTTCTTTAAAACGTTGACTAGCTCGTTAAACAAATAATGGAGGTATTTACCTGTTTATTTAATTACGCACAGTACGGATGTGACAGAGTAAATGTCTTCTCTATAGTAATTAACTTTACGTCTTGATTTGTGGCTTTATCAGAACGTCTTGCCAGCCTTCAATTTATGGAGGGACATAAAGTGTTACCGTCATTGTACGGTGCTGGAACTACTCGGGTAATTCTGGATAGCTCTCAGATCTGGTAAGATATAAAGTTGTTCAGTTTAAGCTGTAATTAGACATATAAAATTATCTAAAGCGTTTTCTTAGTAATACAAATATTTTATTGATAATATCAATGTTACAAGTCAAATTCCTTGATATCATTTCAAACATATAATTAAAAAAGTTTTAAAACACTGATTACGTGTCAATGAATAAAGAACCAAATGTCAATAAAATATTTCAATATAAAACATCTTAATATAATCTCAAGTTATCTTTTAGGTAAGTACATATAATTCGTTGGAGTAAACTGTCATTTTATCGAGTTAAAGGTTATCACCATATTCAGTGGCTTTCGTTTGTTTGTTCTGTCCGATTTCAAGTCAACAAATAACAAACGGTAGGCAGATGATATCTACGTATAGATTCCCGGAACACTGAATGCCTAACGGACACGTCTGACTCTAGAGTTGGTAGTGACTCGCTGATGGTTAGCCCTAGGTCTGTCCTGTCACTCAATCTTTCAGCAGATTGCACTTCAACAAATAACTGTACACACACTTAGACACCCTGCAAATTTTACACTCCAAACGATAATGTCACACGTTTAGTAAAGTAGCCAATATCATTTAATTGGTTTCCACATAATTATAAACCCAACGAGTATAACGTCGGAGTATATTTTTTTGGCAAAATATTATATACATTTTAAAGCTGGAAAATAGAAAAAAATATTATTAAGTAAAATCTACATGTATAAATTTACAATTAAAAAACCGACTCCATGACCCTTGGCCAACTAAACGCACTGCTCCAATGAAACAGCGAGGTCAACAAAAGTAAAGCGGAGTAAACATACAACATAACACATACAACATATATCATCGATGTATACTACTTTTAGACTTTTATTGATTTTTTTAAAACCGCTTGATTGTTTTCGATAACCCTTTTATACCCTTTGAAACTAAAAAAGATTTTTCCAAATCGGTTTAGGCGTCTTCGAGTAAAAAGATTCCGACAAATTGAGATCTTTTTTTTTTGAAGTCGGTTAAAAATAATATAAAAAATTCACGATAAGGTATATATCGAGATATGTTAATTAAATTAGTTAAAATTACTGTCGTCATCCTTTTTATTACACATATTTAATGCAAATAATTATTTTTAGTCACAACGTCGACGCGTAACTGTCATATATTTTAACACTGATTGTCGTCGAATAAGTTTTTTAATTAACAGAACATGCTCATATTATTTACTAGGAACGCTTTAAAGACTAAAAACCGACCAAGTGCGAGTCGGACTCGCGCACCCAGAGTTCCGTACAAACCTGTAGGTAGGTATATAAGTAAAAGTTACGGTATTTTTTTAATGGTAATTTATGCTTTTCACAATTTTTCCTTTATCTGTGCTATAAGACGTTGCTTCGTACCAAATTTCAAGATTCTGAGTTCACGGGAAGTACCCTGTAGATTTTGATTCCCTTGTGAGTGTCGAAAGTTTGCAGCATAAACGGTTGTATTTTTTGATTGCGTTGGCTTAGAAGTTTTAATTTTTTACAGCTCCAAGGAACAATAGACCTGAGTATTTTATATGAATTTCAGATTGATATCTCCACGCATTCCTGAGAAAAAAAGTCTTGACAGACAGATGAACAACAAAGTGATCTTATAAGGGTTCCGTTTTTTCCTTTTGAGGTACGGAACCCTAAAAATGATTGATATGTTTACAACCTTTTTGAATGAAGGTTGTAAAGATATCCTGCACTTTAAAAATTATACCCTAGGACGTGGTTAGTGAATTTATGTGAATCGTTGTACCCAATAAAGTAGGAGATGTCTAATAAATCTTCGGAGGCTCGGTGGGTCCGGGTGACACCTCCGGAGTGGGCGACTCGTCCGTTAGACGCAGCCTGCGGGCGACCATCAATCCGACAACACGACTCAATGCCTGAAAATAGTAGATATATTTTTTACAAGCTGTGCCCGTATCTCCGCCTGCGTGGATTTTCAATAAGGCCGAAATTATTTTAGTAGCTACAATAGCTCAGTGGTTCACGCGGTCGGTTCACACGTCGAAGGGCATGAATTCAAACCCCAACAATGAGTTCTAGCTGCCGATGAACAAAAACATCGTAAGGAAACCATAACCAGGAGGTAGGGTACCATCTAGTACTCGCCAAGCACTTTTTTTTATGGTTGACCACAGCTCACCTGACGTTAGGTGACGGTGTGGTGGAAGATGGTAAAGCACACCTAGCCTGGAATGGTACTGGCTCTCAAGTGAGGCTGCCGGAACACACCGTTAGATGCTTGGCGGCAGATTTTCAACTTGAGGTAGCTAGCCAGCCGAGTACTAGAAAGTACCCTACCACCATGCTATGGTGCCTTAACGGTGTGTTCCGGAAGCCTCACTGAGCGCCAGTTCCATTCCACGTTAGGTGTGTTTAAGCAAAAGACCTTAACTTGGAAAACAGTGCCCTCTTCGTTGTCCTACATGAGCGACGAACACGGCAACGCGATACTAAGCGACACGATGTGAAAATATTAAACAGCCGTTGTTTTTACACGTGGCCAACGTTGGCGTGAGGATAAGTTTACGCGATCCCATAATGATTCGCCAGTCATTTCACCTCACCTCACGGTCGTCGCTCAATACAATGGGTTAAATGATTAAGACAAACGTACCTCTAATTTTCTTCTACAAGCATCCCAGCGAACCTTCAACGTATCATTTATCTGGTATTGGATTATCACATGTAACACAAACTGCCACGGTGAACGGTGCAAATAGTTTGTGCCACGTCCAACCATCCATGTACTTACGTACCGTCGACCTACTCTAGCCCGTCTCGGGTAGCTAGGTTCACAAAGGTTAGGTAAATAAGACCATAATGAAATTTGATACTTATACCACACAGCCTACAGTAAAATTTATGATTTTGCAATAACTGTAAACTGTAATCATTACTGAATACTACATAGCTAATAAAAGATCAGAGCAATACAACATTGCTATCGTATCAGTCAGTATGCGTGGTTCCTTTATAGATGTGTGTGTAATTAATTGTTGTATTAGCTTTGCTAATAAAGTCAACTAAAATTAGATCTTAGTCAAGCGATAAGTCACATTCCACAAATTATACAAGACACGATTTCATTATTGTAGTATTGAGAGTTATATGATAAATATTTCGCGGCACGCCGGTCGATGTATTTTGAACACTATCTAGCTTTTAATAAATTTTAATACAACCATGATTTTATTTTAGTTTTTATACTTTGTAGGTGAAATTTTTACATTTTGAAATACCCTTTAAACTCAAACAAGTATAATTTTAACAAAAAAATCGACTTCATGTGGTTTTCTCATGGATGCCATCGTTAGAACTAGATCAAGTTGAAATGGGACCACACGGGAAGCACCAGCTTTCAATTAAAAAAAGAATCATAAAAATCGGTTCACCCAGTCGAAAGTTCTGAGGTAACAAACAGATTTTTTTTAAATACAGTCTAATTGAGAACCTCGTCCTTTTTTTAAATCGGTTAAAATAACGAAAGGGACATTGACAAGTATAATATAAAATTAAAATTTAAAAAAAAACGACTCCATGACCCTAAGCCCAAACACGGCTATGATTTAGCTTTAATATCGAACTACTGAATCGATTATGATTTTTTATAGGCACTAATCTGAAAGATATCCTTTCAAATAACAAGGAGTCGTACCTTCCATCATCAGCTCACCTGAATAACACAGAGGAACATAAGTAAAGGTCTATACGAGGCTATTTAAAGAACTATCCACTAACTCTTAATAGTTAAGGAGTTATATTCTTCAGCATCAGCTCAGCAATATTAGATAATGAGTCCAAGACGCAAATATTTGAAATTATAAAACACATATGCGACCCTATGAAATGGGTCAATGGGACCACCCTGGAAGTATACTCTTATAAACAACAAAAATATTTCTCGAATTGGTCCAAGCGTCTTCGAGTAATCGGGGAACATACATTAAAAAAAAAGATTACGTCGAATTGAGAACCTCCTTTTTTTGAAGTGGGTAAAAAAGGAAATAAAACATTTTAACATAATTTAAACAGATATTTTATTTAAATTTACAAGCTTTCGCAGATAGTATGCCGAAAATGTCTACTTACGATTAAATGTTGCATTGTTGGCAAAGTTAAAACTTGTTTCAAGTCAAGAGCGAATAATTTACTCGTTATTATGTCTATTGATATAAATCAGGCATGAGCTCAGTCATTAAATTAATTGTTTTCAACATTGTTAAGTGAATGCTTGAACATGAACAAGTAAATTGAGTTTGTAATCAATATTAGGAGCCTGTATATTATACTACTGGTTTTTTGAAGAAACGTGAATTATGTTCGAAGGAGAAATGCATGGGGCTATTTTTAATTTGCTATATATTCTAGCATATTCATTTGCTAAAATAAAATGGATGAAAAACAAGCAATTTTCATTCACTCCTATCAATCGCACAGTGCGTCATTCATACATCACGTACGGAGTGCGTTATTCTCGCAAATTTATATGCTAGCCCATCTGAATTTGTCAACTCACACTAAACCTTTGTTATAGAATATGGCCCAACAATTGTTTAATGTTGGATTCATTTATATAATTTTTTGTTGCAAGTACTTTCTATTTATTTATCAGTAGCGAGAATCTCTACCCATAGTTCCCGTAAGAGTCGGCTAAGGGATGTAATCCGGAAAATGGGCAGCAGCGTCTTTGTTGAACAATCACACCTAACTGCGCTCGCAACTCGCCTGCCAAGCGTGGCGAGTATTGGCGAAACCTCCCCTATGAGGAGGCCTATGTCCAGCAGTGGACGTGCTATGGCTGATGAAGTTTGTGATGTGATGTGTGACCCGCCCCGGCTTCGCACGGGTAGTAAGAATGGTTATAGTAAGCTATCCTTAAAAAGGTAGATATACAAATGCCACGCCGGACTTTTTTGTAAATCTGTAAAAGAGGAATATCTCACCATGCATTGTTATATCTCCAAGGGATTAGGCAGCGTTTTCGATGAAAGTTTCCAGGTGGCTTGACTTTTTCCGACACTTCCAACAATTATCATAATATTTCAACCAATTTGCACAAAACCTTGACAAATTATATACCTAAACCTACCTCATGAATCACTCTATCTATTAGTGAAACTCGTATGATAATCTGTTCAGTACTTTTTAAGTTTATCGCAAACAAACAGACGCGGCAAATGACTTTGTTTTATAATATGTAGTGATAGTCATAACTTGTTAGAAAAGTAACAGAAAACGATTATTAAGAACAGATTATAACAAGGGAAACAGCATGAAATTTATAAAGGTCACTGTGACTCCCAACTCTGCCAGTTCATAGCAAATGTATCTAACAGACAATCTTGCTAAATCGAAGTGGAGAAAGTGGCCCTAACTGCTAGCTCCACAGAGTTAACACCCAGTGAAGTTACGTAGTTAAATGTCTTAGAATATTTTCTCCTAATTCCCGCGACCAGAATTTACCAGATTTAACCAGTTAGACACCGTGTTGGTTGTATCACCGATAGTGACACCCGAGCCGATCGTCATGACCTGATAGTGCAGCTGAACGCTGTTTCATGCTCGATACCAACATCTATGAATTACGTACTTTATTTTGTTCGTTAGCTTGCATTTACTTTCTGGTATTATCAGCATCTGAGACTCCTGTTTGCAAATTTCTAACATTCCAATTCTAGCAATGTAAAACTAACTTTTACTGGGGGATTGTTGTCAAGGCTGCTGAAAAAATAAGCCACCGCTTTGTATTATCTTTCTAAGCTCGTATTTTTTTAAATATTCATGTATAAAAGTAGTGGCAGTTCATAAAGAGCCGAATTACGTGTGTGTGTGTTGAAAATATAATAAAGTAAAACATAGCTTTTTCGTTTTGCTTCCAAAAATCCGTCGAAGTTTGTAGTGACTTTACTTAGGCATGGTGAAACTCATCCTTGAATTACTTTGTTAGACTCATTTCAAAACTTCTCAGATCTACTCATCATCAAATACTTGAAAATATCGAAACACATTATACTAGCAAATGCACGAAGTGCAACGCCAAAAATAAAAAAGAGAAGAAATGCTTTAGTAACTTATTTGCTTCGGATCTTTTTACTGTCATACAGCTTAACAGATCTTCATGAAATCTTACTTCACTAATATTAAAAACGCCAAAGGTGATTATTCGTTTTTTTCTGTCGGTAATGGGTTTGTATGAATTTGGGGTTACAGTTAACTTATTTTAATATATACAAATCTTCTGTACGTGTTGTCACCTAACTCTTCCTAAACGGCTGGACCGACTTGGATGAAATTTTGTGTGCAATTTTAATTTCATCAATGGGTTCCTGTATGGTTTGGAATAATAGACAAATGTGGAATATAACATAATAAACATAACCAATAGAATTTATTATTACATGAACGGCGTCAGGCTGTGCGTGCGTGCAACTCGGAAAAGCAAATCCATCCCACACAATATCTATCCAATAAATATCCAAAAAGCTTGTTCTGCAAGCATTCCGCGTCCATTGTGTGCCTTACAGATATATCTTGCGTAAGGAGCTTGCGAATCCGGCGAGCTTTCGCTTCAGCCCACGCCGCATGATGTTCGCCACTATTGATTGACAAAGTATCCATTACCGCATCGGAACCGACTTTTATCTGAATCGATGTGACACGAGAAGAAATAGACGAGAAGGTTTACGCCGAAGGGAATTGTTCGCGTTGCTGCCGGTGACCGGTTGCCTAATGCAACCGTTGACAAATCGCTCAATTGTCCCGGCTCGGAGGTTGCCGGGTCCCAACTAGTTGGGTGGCGGGTTGCACAACTATTGCCCACTCCTGACCGTTTGACGAATGCCGGAAGACATCCAACTTTATTGTGCTTTATTGCGATTGAACGATGGTGGTAAATAGGAAACCACATTTATGAAAATATTTCATTATTCTCCTGGAAATTGAATTGGCTTTCAATTTGTTTCGATGATTACACGTGTCACTAATTTTTTTGTAAAGCCTTTTACTGGTAGCTTATATTATGGTGGTATTTGGTTGAGGTAAAGAAACACTATTTTAATCCTTCTCCGTACTTAAAATGTTTATATTGTATTACGAAATGCTATGTAATTGCTGTTACACACTGCTTAGGTAGATATTTATGTAAATTAAAAGCGTTTAGTTTTGCAGATAGCATTAACGCCGGGCGCGTTTTGTACAATGTTTGTTGGTTAGTTAAAACAATATTTACTTAGGCGTTTGCATAATTTCCCGACTCATGCTTGTATCTTAGAGGTGTTCAACCAACTAACTGGACAGAAAGCTTAATGCTAATGAAGTGGGGTTATCCAATTCGATGTTTTTTATTTCTTGGATAAGCCGTAATGTGTTTGAAGATATGTACGCATTTTAGATTTGATGTTGTTACGTGATTCAATGTAGCCACTGACTTGAGTGATCGCGAGTTGTATTTACGTTAGTTGGGTCACCCACACGCATTTTAATTTAAGTACCCATGGCTATATCTAGTCTATTACTTAAGTAACCGCTTAGTAATAAACATATGAATCTGTAGATCTATAGATATGTAGAATAATTAGCTTTAATTAATTACTGCAGAGTTTTTTTAAGGTTGTGACAAGCTAGGTGTTTGTGCAGAGCTCACCTTATAGTAAGTTAGGTGTGGTCGAAGATGGTAAGGCAAACCTAGCTTTGAATAGAATTGGCTCTGAAGTGAGGCTGCCGGAACCGTTAGGTGCTTGGTGTCAGATTTTCAACTTGAGGGTGGTAGCTAGCCAGCCGAGTACTAGAGAGTACTCTAACACCATGCTATGGTTTCCTCACGATGTTTTCTTTCACCGGTAGCCCAAGCTTATTACTGGGGTATGAACCCACGCCCTTCGGCATGTGAACCAGCCACGCTAACCACTGAGCTATAATCGCTATAGAACGCAGAACAGGGCGTAACACAGAACAGAGGGTAACATACAAAGATTTAAGTACTAAAAAATGCAATTGTATTCTTCGTAACGACCAACTTTTACTATAAAACCGACATTGAAATCGTGAAAAATATTTTTTTTTTATATAATAATGCCGTTGACACCGGTAGGCTATACTTACTAGCTAACTAAAAATGATCAATAAAAAATTATTAAAATCAAATCACATGTTAAATCAAGCAGAAATTATATCACGAGTGTTCTATAAGGGGGAAAGGTCAGCCGTTGTCGCTTCTAAACCGTACAGGACCAATTTAATGTAACCAGTTCAATATTTCCATACAATAATACATTGTTACGTCCAAGGCTAATTGAAATAAGCCATGTGCCATTTGAAACATCGCTTGTAATCATAGGATCCTTCTTAATGAATCGGTATATCACAGGGTTGACTCTAAAGATAAAATAGGTAACGTCTACCTTAAAAAACCGTGCTTATCCTATTTTATGCCACATACTCGTGTTATACAAGTGTTTTGATATTTTAATATATTTTTTTGTAGCGATGATAGTTCAGTGGTTAGCGCGGTCGGTTTGCATGCCGAAGGGCGTGCGTTCAAACTCCAACAATGAGCTTGAGCTGCCGGTGTAGGAAAACATCGTGAGGAAACCATAGCGTGGTGGTAGGGTACTTTCTAGTACTCGGCTGGGTAGCTACCCCCCTTAAGTTGAAAATCTGCCGCCAAGCATCGAACGGTGTGTTTCGGCAGCCTCACTTGAGAGCCTGTTCCATTCCAGGCTAGGTGTGTTTACCATCTTCGACCACACCGTCACTTAACATCAGGTGTGCTGTGGTCAAACACCTAGCCTGACAGCAATAAAAAAATAAAAATAAAATATTATTTTCCAATTTTCAATTTGTAATTTGTTTTTTTTACGCCTTTTTATAGAATAAATCGCTAAAAACTTCGTTTTACGCAGATTTTTTGGCTCTTGTTGATCTCTGTAACCGTAATCTGTTTTTAAGCGATGATATTATAATTATGACTTTTTTTATTGGCTTGTTACAGTTTCGTTACAAGAATAACAACTAGAATATGTTAATACCTACATACCTATTATTCCCAAAATGAATACAACAAAAACTAAAAGAAATGTGGCCAGAATGCTGGCATGCTAAGTTTTTTTTTACTAAAGTAAGTACTAAGTAAGTAAGCGTATTCCATCCTGGACTATTAATTAGAAACAAAGGAAATGTAAATACCAAACCCTTATTAGCTATAAGGATTCATCATCACACACACATCATCAGCCATAGGTATGTTAGGTATGAGCGCAGTGCCATGAGCGCAGTTAGGTATGATTGTTCAAGGAAGACGCTGCTGCCCATCTTCCGAATTACATCCTTTAGCCGACTCCTATGGCAACCACGGGTAGAGGGGGTGGGGTACTATTCTTACGCCGGCACCACCACGGCAACTATAAGGATTATATTACTAAAAAACAAAATCCATTTCAGGAATAAATGTTGATTGGCATGGCTATTCACGTGGTACCAAAAATGTTCTGTATTTGAATTTGATTTTTAAAACGTACATACTTGGTTATGGCTGTAAATAATATGAAAGAAGTCCTGGAATGTTTGTTCAATCGGCGAACGGGATAACAACAAGCATACACTGCGAAATATTTCCCAAGATACATCGGCACGAGTACGATGTGGCGATATCTTAGCAGCGCGCCAGTTCGAATCGTCTATCGACTCTATGATCGGCTCCATCGAGGGGTCACGCGCGTTAAACGTAAATCAACATATCTCCCGACGGGAGATCTAGCCGGCCACGCGGTCGACCAACAAAAACTGAATTTTATAGCCGTAACACTACACCCGGGAAAAAAGTAAATAAATTGGACAGGAACGAGTGAACGTCCGAGCTTACGGCGATCTTACAACGACCACTTAAACGCCCTGTCGAACGAATACCTACTTATCTAGTAAAATGTGGCCAGACTTTATCATCTCTTAACAGAACTCGTTCCTTTATTGGCGTAAGATGCGCTCGGAGCCTCTTACTTTTCAATCAGTGTGAAAATATATGCTCTTTGTCCGCAAACGGTTAGTTATTTCTAATGACATGCACGTACACGAAGAGTTATAAGAGATATTTTAATTACAAGGGTCAGATTTTAGTTAAATACCTCTAAAAACCGGCCAAGTGCGAGTCGGTATCGCGCACGAAGGGTTCTGTACCATTATCTATGAAAATGGCAAAAAATCGCGTTTGTTGTATGGGAGCTCCCCTTAAATATTTATTTTATTTTGTTTTTAGTGTTTGTTGTTATAGCGGCAACAGAAATACATAATTTGTGAAAATTTCAACTGTCTAGCTATCGCGGTTCTTGAGATACAGCCTGGTGACAGACAGACAGAATTATATATATATATATATATATATACAAGAATTGCTTGTTTAAAGGTATTAGATAGATTATATATATTACTGTTAAACACCACAGTAGAAGACGCTCTGGCTGCAGCAACACAACGAAAGCTACAGCTGCAGACAGGGTTACCGATATCATTGTATTTCTTTACACTAAGCAATAAAAGTTATTTGTATTATTATTATTAAAAAAAGATAAAAAAATCACTGATGAAATTATAAATAAGAAAAAGTTGAACGAATTAATAATTGATTTGATTGGGTATTAGTATTATTAGATTCGAGTAAAAAATGTTTAAGATGATAACTAAAATTACCCCTTTTCGGCGGAGTATACCCCAGCTTACAACCCTGTATAAATAATTTGAAACGCTGATTTGTTCAAATAAACTTCGCTAAATTACACGATTAGATTAAACGGATTATTGCAAGCAAAGATTATTATTAGATGTGGTATAAATGTACTTGTTTTGTATTTTTTTTTTATCCCAGTTTGCATTTTACCATAACAACCTAGCGTTAACAACTGTTAAAAAACTAAATTATATTCTTCAAGTTTTAATAAACCTAAAGCAATTAAACTACTGGAGTTTAATCAATGAATGATTTGCGCTAGCTTCATAACCGGATTAAATGCCAAGGAAACACTGCCACCCGTTTAATTAAACGGCTGGTTAAATGATGAATCAATTAAGAGAAATTTCGCTTCATGTAAAGTAGTTCGAATTTGACGACGTGAATGCCAGACAGGGTGCTTTCTCTGGAATGTGAGGCAACTATCGAGCGTGATTATGCCAGTATGGGCAGAACAGGAGCATTTATTGCTAACTAGTTTCGACCGCGTTAACTTTAGAATTAGGTTCAGAGAGAAATGAAACATATATAAGTAATGAATAAGCAATGGTCATGAATCTTGTGCTATTTTATTGTAAGATTAAGATAAATAATACCTTTTATCTGTAAAAGATGTTCCGTAAGACATCTATACCTTTCAAGGGGAGACGTCAAGCACGATCTAGTTCGTTTCTTGATAATCCCGCAGGAGCCTAAAATTTTTATGGTATAAATAACGTGACCATACATCCCGCTTTCATGCTGTCTGTCCCGCTGTCACCAGCGTTCCGCTTTCGCTAACAGACCTAACGATAAATTAATTTATGTATATACCTATTAGTTTTTTATCAAATGAGTAAAATATGGAGAAGTGACCAATCGCAGTATTAAAAGCCATTTTGTTTACCAAGACTAACATAAACAAATCATATAATGAGCTCCATTCGTACTCGATAACCAGACCAGATTTATTGAAACTGATTTGTTCCACCGACAAATAATGGTAGGCACTTTTTTCCTCTTTTGGCATCGCACTTTGTGCTTTCTGCCATTGTCGAGTATTGGATTTAGTAAAATAAGCTTTAATGACTGTCAATGTCATAGTCAAGTGCAGGCCATGCATCAAAGTAGTGGACTTCATTAAAAGCTTATACGAAGTTTCGGAATCTTCTCCGAAAGACATGTTCCACCCTACGATGTATTATATAAACTGAGGACATCAGACATCACACGTGTCACATGACGTGGATGTAAGTATAACTGGGAAAGTATATTTATCTCTTTCTGACAACCAGGTTCCATATATACCTGTGGTCTTTTAGCCTCAGTTGTGACTGAGTATGAATATATCTGTATCTATAGTAAAACTGACGTAATTTTAATGTTAGCTTAATAAGGGTTACAACTCTATAGGTAAAACCTCATTGGTGCACCAACTTTCATATAATACTTGAAAACAACCGTGCGTATAATTCGGCACTTTATCTCTCTATGAAAGCTTTCAGAATTGGTCTTCATAACTATTTAAATAACGCAAGGAAAATATTAATACAATGCAACAAATTGATTTTTCACGAGTTCCTGCCAGAACTGGTGGTTTTGTTTTACTTGTTAGTAGATTTCCTTTGAAGGAGGTCGTCTAGGTAGGTACCACTGCAGTACCAGATATTCTGCCAAACAATAGTGCGCAAACATTACTGTGTTCTGGTTTGAAGGGTTCAATTAGCGAAATTACAGGGCTATTAAGACTAACTATTTAGTCTCAAAGTAATGAGAGCCAAAGCGATACCCTGGATTTTGTTTTGTTATTCAAAGTTCTGTGTATCGCTGCAATGGTCATGGACAGCGTTATCTCTTACCATCAGGAGAGCGTCTAGATCTTCTTATTACCATTACATGTAGCACATTATTGTAGCGATGATAGCTCAGTAGTTAGCGCGGTCGGTTCGCATGCCGAAGGGCGTAGGTTCAAACCCAACAATGAGCTTGAGCTGCCGGTGAAGGAAAACATTGTGAGGAAACCATAGCGTGGTGGTAGGGAACTTTCTAGTACTCGGCTGGCTAACTACCATCCTCAAGTTGAAAATCTGCCGCCAAGCATCTAACGGTGTGTTCCGGCAGCCTCACTTGAGAGCCAGTTCTATTCCAGGCTAGGTGTGCTTTACCATCTTCGACCACACCGTCACTTAACATCAGATGAGTTGTGGTCAAACACCTAGCCTATCAGACATTTAAAAAAAAAACATAAAAAAGCAGTTTCTATGTATCTTCCATACTGTTGAAGGATAGTTCTGAGCCGAGACCAGAGAGAGGCGATCCGTATCTCGCAGGTGATGGTTATCATGACAGTTTTACGTGGCGCGACTCACTGCCAATGTATTCACTGTAACTATATTTCGATCACACCATTTGTATATTTTATGACTAATTATTCTAATTTATTCAAACCGGAGAGACATTAAAGAGGTTTGCTATAATCTCGTTTGGTTGTTGTTATCTTTTGGGTTTTTTTCCCTGTCACTCTTACAGCCATCAATGATTGTATTTTTTTACTTTTAAAGTTATTACAAATCCTTAATGGTAACATTATGAAATATTTGTATGTATGAATATCAACGAGGTTTTTAATATTTAGAAAATCACACCTAGAGAAATCTGTGTAATGACAAGTTTTATCTGTGTTAGCTGTTCACTGTCAGTGATATATCAAAACAAAATTAATGTTCTTGCTCACATTACTAACCATGGATGAATATAATTATGTACATATATTGGTCAACTATATAATTAAAGTATTATATGTATACTATGAACTCACTAATTAAGTAGGTACACCCATAAAACCGCGTTTGCCGTGGTGGTGCCGGCGAAGAATAGTACCCCACCCTCTCTACCCGTGGTTGCCGTAAGAGTCGGCTAAGGGATGTAATCTGGAAGATGGGCAGCAGCGTCTTCCTTGAACAATCACACCTAACTACGCTCGCCAACCCGCCTGCCTAGCGTGGCGAGTATTGGCAAAACCCTCCCAGGGGGAGGCCTAAGTCCAGCAGTGGACGTCCTATGGCTGATGATTTGTGATGTGTATGCCCATAAAACTACGGCAACAGTAACTAATTTGAATTTCGAATTGAAAACAATTATATCCGCCAGTTTTTAAAAGCACTTTTTAATAAACTCTACATAGTATAAAACAAAGTTGCTTCCTGCCGTCTGTACGCTTAGGTCTTTTAAACTACGCAACGGATTTTTATGCGGTTTTCAGACTGATTCAAAAGGAAGGTTTATCTAATACCTTTAAACGAGCAATTCTTGTATTTATGTACGTATTTACATATATCTATATAATCTGAATCTCGGAAACGGCTCTAACGAAAATCTTTGTAAATGAAATTGAGTATGTAGGGAGTTTCGGGGACGATAAATCGATCTAGCAAAAAAAAAACAAGCAAGGCTCGATCAGTCGGGTGCTGTGTATAATACATGCATATTATAATGGATTTCTCGACTATATGTCCGAAATATATGTAGTGTAATGTAGTAAAAAAAACGTATTTTTGTGCGCTTATATCCTGTAGTATAGTCTAATCATATTAATAATATTAGTAACCACTTCACAATGACATCACATTAGTATTTACATTGCATCCGTGTGAAGCCGGGGCGGGTCGCTAGTGAAATTTAAAATAAAACTACTGCGAGGTTATAAAACGACATTTAAGTTAGGCCAACCACAAAAAAGTTACGTAACTGCGAACCTTAGTTCGCAGAAATACGATGCGATCGCATAGCTTTGACGTAATCACCTAACTTGGATAAGAGCTTATGGTAATCCTCTTACTGTAAACACTAGCAGCTATTTATAGTACTTACTATATGTTTAAAAAATAGAACAGTCGCTTGAAAGCAAATAAAAATAGCGCATCATTGCGCTTGCGATACAAAATCGGACATAGATTGTCTACGCTTTTCGTGCCTTCAAGCTCTAATTGCGTCCACTCACAAGATAAATCGATAAGAAAATCTATTTGAAAACTCAGTGACGTCTTGAAAAGAAGTGAAACAGCGAGGTAAGCGCTAAAAGCATCTGCAGATAAGTGCAGAATCGCCTTCACCGAGTGATAGCACTAATGAACCCGTGTCGCCGTCTTAGAACGGGCACGGTTTGAACGATGGCAAGCCATTAAAGGGAAACTCAAGGCCAGCGGAGGGCGGACAGCTAACCGTAATTATCTTAAACAAACCTAGCACAAAGGCGGATATATCGCTGCAATACTCGATTACTTTTTACTAGAAACGAGGATTCGTGTACCTGTAATTAGTGAGAATAATATTTATTATACTGTTATGCACCAATTCTTATTTGTCTCACTGATGAATGCAAGCCTATTTTGATTAGGATAAACCATAGCCCACCACGCTGGTAAAGCGTGGGTTGGCAAACTTCACACACGCAGGTTTCCTCGCGATGTTTTCCTTCATTGTTTGAAACTAGCGGCAAAATGCACTTAGATATTACAGAGGTGCTTGCCATGGACAGACGTTATCTTTTAGCAGGAGAGTCTCGTCCGTCTCAATACTTTTCAAAAAAAACATGTATTTAAAACTATTTTTTTTTATTGCTGACAGTTTAGGTGTTCGGCCACATCTCACGTGATGTTAAGTGACGGTGTGGTCGAAGATGGTAAAGCATACCTAGCCTGGATGGAACTGGCTCTCAAGTGAGGCTGCCGGAACACACCGTTAGATGCTTGGCGGCAGATTTTCAACTTAAGGGGGGTAGCTAGCCAGCCGAGTACTAGAAAGTACCCTACCACCACGCTATGGTTTCCTCGCGATGTTTTCCTTCACCGGCATCTCAAGCTCATTGTTGGGGTTTGAACCCACGCCCTTCGGCATGCGAACCTACCGCGCTAACCAATGAGCCATCCTCGCTACAAAAAGTTGTCGTTGTTGTACAGCACCAACATGGACAACAACAGCACGCACAGGAGCACGCTTTCCTAGAAGAAACCTGCTTACAATGAATTCGAAGATACCGATATTGTAATTTTCTTAAAACACATACTCCGGTAATAAGTTTACATCCTTGCCGTGTAAATAAAAAATGTGAAGTTAAAGCGTCGTGGTTACAGAGTTAATATAGTACAGGTAATGTCCATGGATTGGTGACGCTTTGGTGGCGCTTGCCTGGCCGTCCAGTAATCAAAAAGGGCTGGTGTAATCAAGTTGTGCTGTACCAAGGCACATTCCCTTAATTGTATCCGATAGAAAACCAACAAGAAACTTTACCTATAACAGGAGACTTTTGCATTAACAAGAATGCATTAATAAATGAAAATCTACTTATCGTAGTGTAATTTAGATTAAAATTTGTAGCGTTGCATAGAGAAGTGGATTTTAGGTTTCCAACATGTAGCTTTTATTCTTTAGGGTCCTCAATTAAAAGATGGGTGAATAAGAACATACTGCAATCAAGAACATTATTATCTTGGTCGCTAAATATAACCAAAAAACAAATAAACATTCACAATATCTTCTAAAATAAAATAATAAGATAGAATCGTGCTGATATTTGCATCGGAAAAGGTATATAAACGCCAAGGCTCGTAAAGTCCTTGAAATAATGTGAAACAGTGCAAACGCACGCTGCGTTTTACAATTACCGTCATATACAATTTTCTGTGTAAAATAAGAAGAAAAACAAAATTGGTTCTGTCGCAGAAAACTTAAAGTGAATTTAGTTAGACGTGAGTTCACGTAGTAAGTTTTTAAAATACACGTATTACAACATACCTACTTTGCACGTTGCGTTTTAAAAGAACATGCCTCTCCCATGTTCTTTTATGGTATCTGTTTATTTCCTCTAATATAAGACATTCCGGAATTTCACCAGTTCTTAATAATATTAATTTAATTAGAATACACATTATTATAAACTGCTTTGGTGTGCCCCTGTTTCACATTTACTTCAAAACACAAAAATAAAATACATTGTTATTCTCATCTCTATTAGAAAACACGGGCTTTTTTTGTTTACTGTCAATATGCGCAAACCAATAAATGGTGTTAAGATAGTAATAACAATTAGTAATTATGATATTTATCTTAATTACTATATAACTACCATATCGTTTCCAAATTAAATTTTAAAAAAATAAGTTTAATTAAAAAAAAAACAAGAAGTAATTGAAAAAAATATATATAGCCAGTGTCACTCAGGATGGTGCAGATAAATCCACGAGTGTGGTCGATCGGCAGATACTGACTGTGCCAACCAAACCGATCGGGCGTTGCCCCGGAGCGCCTGTTTTTCCCCCTTCAGGGGAACAACAGAATCCGGCTGGGTCTGGTACCACCGGCCTTGGGGTCGCCCCTCGCCGACACCAGACATCTCCCTCCCACCCTCCGCCTACCCTCTCCTATCCCTCGGGTGTGTGTTTGGCTTGGCCGACCGGTTCACGCCGGCGTCCCTGTCTCTCCCCCGAGGCAGCTAGGGCCCGTAGGCACACAACCAGCTGCACATTAAGATTGGCAGCTGGCACACATCAGGTACACACATATAGGCACTCACCCTCTGCCTACCCCCGGCAAGGTCCCCCATCTAACCACGATGTCGGGGCCCGCCCACCCCTTCATAGTCTTCGACGAGCTCGATGACTCCATCAGCGAACCCCTCCGTGGAGCTTTCGCCTCCATGGTACTATCCCTCTGGGACAAACTGAGGAACTCTCCCACCCAGCTGGAGGAGTTCCTCAAAACTCCCAGTGCCTTTTTGGTCTCTCCGACCACACCCACCGCCAAGGGCGAGCCCTCACCTTCCGGTAAGGGCAAACCCTCACCCTCCGCCACCAAGCTCGCGCCCAAGCCCTCCGGGCCGATGCTCCCACCCCCTGCCCCGTCCAGCACTCGCAACCGATCCCCTCAAAAGGACCGCAGGTCCAGACACCGCTCCGGACAACGGTGTCGCTCCCCCCACAGGCCTCTCTCCCTGGAAGAGAGGACCCGCCGCCCGTCTTCAGCACATAAGCCCTCCGCTACCCCTCAGGTACCGAAGGGCCCAGTGTCCGATCCCATCCAGCCCATGGAGGACGACGGCTTCACAGTCGTCGTTCCCAAGGGCAAAAAACGCCCAGCCACCACGGCTCTCCCCCCTCCCCCGCCCAAAAACCCCTGTCCATCCACAGGAGCCATGCCCTCCGCTGGCCCCTCCTCCGCCTCTGGGGTCTCGCCTTCCGCCGACCCCTCCCCCGCTACTCCAGCCACCCCCCTCCGCAAGGCCACCAAGTCATCTCTGGTGGTTCGCAACCGCGAACTGTGGGAGTCTGTCTCCAAGACCCTCACAGCCCAGCAGATCCCGTTCAGGGCCAAGACCCATCAAGATGGGATCATGGTCCATCTGTCTTCATCCGATGACCACCGAGCCGTCACTCGCCTCCTTCGTGAGGATCAAGTGCATTTCCACACTTACGCACTTGAGGAGGAGAAAGTCCTCCGGGTGGTCGTGAAGGGGATCCCCAAGGAGATTCCCTTCGAATCGGTACACTCCGACCTTCTGTCGAAGAAGTACCCAGTCCTCTCGGTCAGCCGGATGCACGCCGGCCGCACCAAGCAACCATGTGACATGGTCTTGGTCACGCTGGAGAGCACCCCAGAGGGTCAGGCGATTTGGAACGCCAAATCGATCCTCAGCCTCTCGGGCCTCCAGTTTGAACTTCCTAGGAAGAAGGCCACCCCCGGTCAATGTCACCGCTGCCAGCTCTATGGGCACGCAGCGCGCTTTTGTAATGCACCCTTCAGGTGTGTTAAATGCGCAGGCGATCACAGCACCGCCGACTGTAGTCGCCAAAAATCCGACCCCTCCCCTCCTAGCTGCGTTCTCTGCGGCACTCAGGGCCATACCGCCAATTATCGCGGCTGTCCCAAGGCCCCTAAGGCCAAAAAAGGGCTTTCCAAAGCCCCGCCCGCCCTCTCACGCCCCAAAGGGTTCGGCCCCAAACCGAAACCTCCTCAACCACCACGGTTCGTGGACGCTCCTGCTCCACAGTCCAACGCCTGGGCGAAACCCTCGACCCTGTCGAAGGCCAAGCCCACCCCCGCCCCCGCCGCTCCGGCGCCGTCACCGGCACCGGTGCACGCCACCCCCTCGACCTCCCGCTCCCTCCCCGCTCCCCCGAGGCCCTCACCCGCCCCAGTGCGGCGCCCACCCGCCCCGGCCGCCCCAGGCTCCTCCAGCCTGAAGGCGGACCTTCTCCTCCTCGCCGACATAGCGTCGGCCGTCAACCTGAATGAGGTGCGTCTCGTGGCCGAGAAGGTCAGAAACCACCACAGTCTGGTCGACATCTAGACGAGCATTGTGCCCTCTTCGGAGAGTTACAACGCTTCGCCCCCCACATCCTAACCAACTACAATGGCTAGTACAACCCAACGTACTAGACCACACTCCCTATCCCTGGCATGGTTCAATGCCAACGGTATCACCACCGACTCCCACGACCAACGCCCCCTGATTAGGGAATTTATCACGACCCACCAAATCGATGTCATGCTTGTGAACGAGACCTTTCTGAAACCGAGCAAGAGGGATCCTAGGATCGCAAACTACTCGCTGGTTCGTAATGATAGGACTGCTGCTGTAAAAGGCGGCACCCTCATCTATTACAAAAGGTCTCTTCACTGCATTCCCATCGACACCCCCCCATTGACAACAATGGAAGCCTCCTGTTGCCGCCTCTCTATGACCGGTCATCAACCGATCACCCTAGTATCTTGTTACCTCTCTGGTAAAAAAGCCCTCCTCAGGAGCGACCTCGAGGCGCTCCTCTCTCTTGATACCGCCGTTATCTTGGCCGGCGACTTCAACAGCAAACACATCCTGTGGGGCTGCAATACGACCACCTCGAGGGGCAACCTTCTCGACTCTCTCTCTGAGGAACTGAACTTTGACATAATCCCCCCCAGTACGCCGACCTTCTACCCAGCCAACATTGACTTCCGACCTGACATACTCGACATAGCACTCCTAAAAAGCGTAACCCTCCGGTTGCGCTCGCTAGAAGTACTGCAAGAACTTGACTCTGACCACCGACCAGTCATAATGCGACTAGGACCTGACCCGACCGATAGACTCCCACAGACCAAGACCATACTGAACTGGAAACAATTAGGCGAAGCCCTGAGCGCGACCAGTTCACCTGACCTTGACCGAATCCCCGATGACATACTGACCGCTGACGACGTCCACACCTCTGTTGACGCTCTCACCAGCCACCTCCGCACCGTAGTCGGTGAAGCCTCGAAACAGGTCCCAGTCGAGGATGACCGACGCTGGGAACTGCCAGAGGACGTGAGGGCGCTTCTGACAGCTAAACACGCCGCCACTAGGGCATACGACCGAAATCGCACCCAAGAGAACAGAGCCACTCTGCGGCTTTACGAGCGTGCCGTAAAAAACCGCATTAGTGAGCTCCGTAATCGAAGGTGGGAAGACCTACTCTCGGGGATCCAGCCATCCCACCTGGCATTCTGGCGGCTGACTAGATCCCTGAAATCCGACACACAATCTCTGATGCCCCCCCTCACCCGACCAGACCTCCCCCCCGCTTTTGAGGATGAGGAAAAGGCCGAGTGCCTGGCCCACAGCCTCAAAGACCAATGCAGCCCCAGCCTAGAGCACGTCAACCCTGTCCACCTCGCCACGGTGAACAGCGAAGTTGATCGCAGAGCAACCCTTCCCCCCCTAGACGAGCTCGAGCCAGTCACCGTTTCTGAGGTAGAGTCGATTATCAAGGGCCTCCACGTCAGGAAGTCTCCTGGTGCGGACGGTATCAGTAACAAAGTGGTCAAACGCTTCTCCACCACCCTAGTCCACCTCCTGGTCAGCATCTTCAATGCGGCCATCACGAATTGCATATTCCCCGGTCCGTGGAAGTCCGCCGACGTCATCGGCATCCACAAACCGGGCAAGAAGGCCTCTGAGCCCTCTAGCTACCGTCCCATCAGCCTCCTCAGTACCCTGGGGAAGATCTACGAGCGCATCCTTCTGAAGCGCATTTGGTCCCACATCATAGTTAACAACCTCATCCCCGACGAGCAGTTCGGCTTCAGAGCCAGACACTCTTGCGTCCAGCAAGTACACCGCATCACGGAGTACGTCCTAGAAGGTTTCAACGCGAAACCCGCCCATGGCTTCACCAACAAACCACGCCCCAAAGGGACCGTAGCGGTCTTCCTCGACGTCGCAAAGGCCTTCGATAAAGTCTGGCACAACGGGCTGATATACAAGCTATACCAGCTCGGACTGCCGGACCGTCTCGTACTCATAATACGAGACTTTCTCAGTTCCCGAAGCTTTTGCTATCGCGTCGAGGGACACCGTTCCTCCCCCCACCCCATCGACGCCGGAGTCCCTCAGGGCTCCGCGATGGCCCCGATCCTGTTCTCCCTCTACACTTGCGACATCCCCCGCTCTCCCAACGTGGAGATCGCCCTATTTGCCGACGACACCGCCCTCTACTCTAGAGGGTGGCATCGCTACGCACAGCTTGCCCACCTTCAGAGAGCCCTTTGCCAACTTGGCGAATGGTTCAAGAAGTGGGCAATCACTGTCAACCCGGATAAAAGTGCAGCAATGTACTTTCATCCGAGTAGAAAGCCCCCCCGTAAAAACATCACCCTTCACGGCCGGCCCATTCCATGGACCGCCACCACCAAATACCTCGGCGTGACCCTTGATAATCGACTCTCGTTCTCGAAACACATCCAGTTAGTCCGCAACCGAGCGGCCTTCTTCTTAGGCCGTCTCTCCCCGTTACTCAACAAGCGCAGTAAAATGTCCCTTAGCAATAAGGTGACAATTTACAAAACTTGTATCCGCCCCGTCATGACATACGCCTCAGTCGTATTTGCCCAAGCATCCAACCTGGATCTGGAGAAACTTCAAGTTCTCCAGAACCGTTTCGTACGCAGTGCTACCGGCGCTAGCTGGTTCATGCGAAACGCCGACTTGCACTGTGACCTCGAGCTCCCCTCCATTCGTCAGTACTTGAAGCATACCTCCCGTCGCTATTTCGAAGCGATGCCCCACCACCCGAACCCCCTCATAGTCCAAGCCTCGAATTACACGACAGACACTACAGACCCTCCCCCGCTCAGACGACGTCCTAAACACGTTCTGAAAGACCCGGACGACCCCATCGCCACCGTCACGTCGGCGGCGCTGGGGTCAGCCGACCCGACCACTCCTAGCAACAGGAAGTATTCCGTTTTTGGTATAGGCGCCGGTTACCAGAGGCACACCACTACACTACGTCGGCCTCGCCGGCGAGGTCGCGGCCCTCCCAGATCCAGATCCGTCTAAGATCGGTTAGATTAGTCTAGTTTAGATTCATCACACACACTCTCAGTACAACCTAGTCTAGGGCCCAAGGGCACACCCCTTCCGGGTGGCCAAGGCAACTGTTAGATCCCCCCTGCTCCGGCGACTGCCCAAGCCGAGGTCCGTACCACTCAGAGGTGCCCTTGTGCCAGTCGTCCTTAACTTTTAGGCTCAGCGCACTCTGCGCTCGCCACTGTCCGGTGACGCTGTAGAGGCCAACTGGCCAACAGCAAGAGTCATTCATAAAAAAAAAAAAAAAAAAAAAAAAAAAAAAAAAAAAAAAAGGATGGTGCAGAGATTCTAAACATCCAAATACATCAACATTCTGTGTAGGAATTTCAAAGTTATGATGGTATAAAAAACTCACGTACACACATGGACTTTGAAAACATTACACTTCTTTTTTGGGCAGTCTTGAGATAAGTATAAAAGCTATGGTATTCGACTGATAAATTAATATTTAGTATTAACCATATAACACTGATCGGAAACACGCTACTGTTTGGTTTACAGTTCTTTGCAATAATTTATTCCGTTTAAAATTGTGTCTCATTGAACATACGTCTTTATGTCGATTTATTCACATAAAGCATATGAAAGATTTTTGTTTATCTATATTACGTATATAGATAAACAAAAATTGTTCTTTTTGTTTTTGTTCATTTATTATTGTTCTTGTTTTTGTTTTATGTTTATATGTTTTGATAGTTATTTCAAAAACAACACACTAATGTATAAGTTGACAAATTTGTGTAATTAACATAAGTCAATATAAGGAGTTAAAGTGTTTTATGAGTAAATAAGTTGAGACAAACTCTGGTGATTTAATTCAGTGAAATAATACTTCTAAAGTTTCGGTATCCTAGTTGGGAGACCGTTTGACTTCTAATCTGGAAGTCCTGGGTTCAAATACCATGGCACGCACCTCTGTCTTTTCTAGGTTGTGTGCGTATTGTCGATAACTTCAAACGGTGAAGGAAAACATCGTGAGTAAAATTACATATCTGAGATTCTTACAAAAATGTTTTCAAAGATTTGTGAAATCTGTTAACCCGCACTTGGCCAGCGTGGTGGACTGTGGCCTTATCCTTCTCACAGTTTATAAAAAATCAGGTCTGACTCGGAATAATACTCATTCTCAGTCAGTTTACTTGGTGGTAGATTTCCTTAGCAGGAGGTCGTCTAGTCTACTAAGTAAGTATCACCACAGTACCAGATATTCTGCCGCCAAGCAGTAGTGTGTAAACATTACTGTGTTCCGGTTTGAAGGGTACTGCAGCTAGCGAAATTAGAGGGCAATTGAGACTAACCATCTAGTCTCAAAGTAATGAGCGCCAAGGCAGCGATGCCCTGGACCTGTTCTGTGTATCGCTGCAGTGGTCATGGACAGGCGTTATCTCTTAACATCAGGAGAACGTCTCGTTCGTCTCATTACAGTTACATTTAAAAAAAAAACTAATTATATGTTTGGACGAAATTTGATAAAGTGGCTTAGAGGTAATTTTATATATTTAGGTAATTAGATTTAATTTTATCCCGTAAAAATGCGGAATCAAAAACTGTGATCGTAATAAAATTAATATACACGACATGTCTGTTTATTTTTATTTTTGTACGGAGAAGATATTAAAGTACCAGGACAGCAAGCGGTCCCCCAATTAATAAGGCACGACGCCCACTGCGATTTATTATATTTTTATTAAATCCGGTACGATATTTATAATATAACTTTTAGTCGTGTTTATTTATATTTGTATACAATTTTATAACTCAGCTATTTAAGTACAGTTAATTAAAATACACAAAACATCCCAAGCGTGACGTCAGTGGCAGACTTATCACTCCCACTTTGAATTCATCAACATTTATTTTGAAATTTTGGACACTATTTACAATGGGAAAAAAAATCAGCCATACATTTGGTCAAAGATCAAGGAAATTTTTCTGGGGAACAGCTGATTTATTTCATGATTTTAGCGTTGTATCCACAGTAAATTATTCATAATTATGAGTACAATGACCCCTTTAGTACACCCCAAGCTACCTTGTATAAGTACAAAATAGTGCTTTTAATAGAATATAATCGAATTCTAAGAAACCTAACAAACGATTTGATTCGTACGAATTGTGATTTTCTACGGGATTTTCACTATCTGTTTATGGCTATGTAGATCTATAGACAGATAGTGAGGTGACCTTTCTTATGAAGTCAAAACGGATCGCAACGTGCGCAAATCATAAAAACAAAAAATGTTTTATCGAACATTTCAATTTGATTTAGGACTCTTGTAATAAAAGTTCCGATATGATTGCACTCATTTATTGAGCTATATAGTTACTGCAAATTAAAGCCTCGGTAACAGGTTCATGTCGAAATGTTAAATGTTAAATTCTTTGTCCCGAATAGTCCCAATCGTATAATTTAGTTAAGTAACAATTATAAGTAAGAAAAATTTGGACGCGATCTATAATCTCATTTCTGATGAGTACCTACCAGAAATAGTACTGCGATTATGCGTGTCTAATAACTAGGTAAAATGTGATTTTAGTTCTGTTCTAAAACACTCGAATAACCAGCATGTAATTAGATGCTAAGTTTTTAGACTATAATATATATATATATATATATATAAATACATTTTGGATTCATTAAAGTACTAACAGTAATCATGCCAATTATAAGGAATGACTCTCACTGGAGGCACAGATAATAAAATATGGTTGAAGTTAGTGACGCGCAAGTTAGCTAATTAAGTGAGATAAAATCAAAGCGGTTTTCAAACTTTATTGTGAAACAAAAGAGCAGTGCTAAAAACGGTATTTAGGTAAGAGTATCGGTTCGTTAGCCTGGATTTTGTCGAACGGGAATGGAACCTGCCCGCGGTCGTCGTGTCCTCAGACAAAGATCTTGCCCCATTGTGTGCTCTAGACTCGATAACATTCTACTTTCCGTGGAACATTAATCTGGACAGTAATTTAGTTCGCGCAATTTCTGGAGATCGCCGCTGTACGCAATCGAAGCGAAGTCTTGCATCTAATTGCGATATTAAATTGGATTAGTTAAATCAAATGCGAATTGCTATTTGCATTGATCATTCAGCCAATACTTTGTTTAAGTTTTCAAACGTTTATGACACAATTTTATGAGAATGTTATATGAAACACACGCGAGCCTTATATTATTAATAATTTCTAATCATAATCGCAAATTAAAATCTTGTATTAAGTTTCGGATAAGCTTTTTAAAATTGTTGTCAAGTTAGTTAAATTTAAATTGTCATCACTGTTTTAACTGAAACGACTGTTAAGCGGAAAGAAACAATATATATCTTTAGCACTCAGAATTTTAAATTGAATTCTGACAAAATAGCTAAGCGTAGTAAAAACAATATAAACACACTTAAGCATTTTAATTTTAACGTTAGTAAGTACCACCTTTCACCATATAATCTATCAAATTAAGATATAAATTCTACCAGTCGAGCGAATGATTATAATAATTTGTGCAAGAGTATTTGCTACATCATTGCGCTAATGGTTGAGAGTGTGTGAGGCACAGAATAATAATATTTAAATATATCTTACTTTATATAAAGTATCAAAGATGCACAGATAAATGTATATAAATTTAAAATAGACGTTTGAAGAAAAAGACGTTTAAAAACATACTAAGTTTGGAGAAATACAAATCGCCTCACAAGTTCCAAGTACTTTGCAATATTTTTTTGTTTTCATTTACTTTTACATCCCTTATATCTCACACATTACAGGAACGTATGCAGAGTTATAAGCACGGAGTGTACTAAACTAAAAAAAGCCATTGTACTCATCATTATAAGTTCTAAGACTCTTAGTTAGTGTGTTTTTAACGTGGTGGTAGAGTGCTTTCTAGTACTCGGCTGGCTAGCTACCACCCTCAAGTTGAAAATCTACCGCCAAGCATCTAACAGTGAGTTCCGGCAGCCTCACTTGAGAGCCAGTTCCGTTCCAGGCTAGGTGTGCTTTACCATGTTCGACCACAACGTCACTTAACATCAGGTGAGCTGTGGTCAAATATCAAGCCTGTCAGATATAAAAAAAGAAAAAAAATAAAAGAAAAAAAAAAACCGAGTTTATCTTTGATATTGGCTTTCTCAATTCTTTCCATCCATTTTTGGGTTAGTACAGCTCAATCCTAACCCAGTATGTTTGTGCGCGGTAGCTCGCTTAAATTCTTTTAGTTCCATGTGATTTTGTTAAATTTTTCCATTTCTTTTCCTGGTTAGTTTAACAGTTATAAAATAAAAGTGGCAAGCCATTATAAGTTCTATCGCTGTAACTCATGTGATGCTTAACAGTAGAGTAGGCGTAGATAGGTATTTTATTCGCTATAAAAACACACACCTACACATTATGCTGTCCATTAACGACTGTCCAAACATAATGTCGATGGCTTTTAGGTGTTTACTAATAAATCGTCTAATACTACAAGTTAGAGCTTAAGTTCGTTACACTCTCTACGAGATTGTGCCAAGAGTTCGTAGGTCATAGTGATTAAGATAAAATCAGCACACTTAACGCAGCCAATAGGTGTTATGATAAAATATCAAGAGATTAAAACATTTTAAGGTTTTTGTTTAGGATTTTTTTACACCTACCTAGCATATTCATAATGAAGGCGATTCAAATTAAATTACATCTTTTTCACAATATTGGTACACCAACATTAAAAAAAAATCATACTTCTTAAAAGCTGGAAGTATTTGAATGAACGTTGAAGCTTTTACACACGGAGTTTATGTCCTCAATTTTTTTGGAGTTGTTGCAAGATAAAATGTAAAACAACTGAAAGTTACAGTATAACACTAAGAACATAACATTGCAAACTTTATTTTTATTTCATAGAGCTATGTTTGGCCACTAACTCGCCTGATGGAAAGCGACGGTGCGGCCGAGGATGGAGGACGCCAATCTAGAAGAAATTTATTCACTCTAGCTTTAAAAACGTCCGTCCTTACGTTATTAAAAAATATAAATAAAACTTTACTATTTTCACTTTCAGATTTCTTAGTTACTCGTAGTTGATAAAAAAACCATAGTTTTATATATTTTTTTCCAGTTCAGGACGATGATGTTTAGAACCCTCTCAATTATCTACGGTGCCATAAAATCAACAAGATGCTCGTTAACTTTTCGTTATTTACAGCCACTTACAAAACAAAATGAAGATACTATGGTAAAATTACTCGACATCCTGCCTATAAACTAAGAAAACCTAAATACAATAGGTACATAAGTACTGGAACTACTAATTTATGACTTTTCATAAAAATGTCAAACAAGTTGAGCTATAAGCCATCTCACGCTAGCAGGTTAGTTATAATAACTTCATTGCTATAAAAATTTAACTGCGTATTTTTAATTGATGACTGTTTCATTATTATAGGTGAAGGTTTATTACAAAACAAAACCTACCTTGAGGCCATTATAAAGTATATATTTATAAGAAGCCGTCGTACCAACACTGAGAATACGAAGAATGTATACGCTTCAAATTTTTCTGATTCAATAATATTAATAACTAATTGATTACCTACCTCAAGAACTAAAAAAACATTTTTAAGCTGTACAAAAAACTTTCTTTTAACACATTCAGATCTCTATTTTTTTTTTGTTCAATACCATATTGTCTTTCTAACACCTCCTAGTTTTATTTTTCTTTAAAAACCGAGAGATTGAAGAGCTGGTAGCGGAGCCCAATGTTATTGGTGAGACGAAATCCCATCCCATTTTCTCCGTTGACTTGAGCTTCTCTAAAAGATAGCGAAACATCGTACCGTTTAAACAGCGTATCAGACTATCTGACTATCCTATAAATATTATAATGTTTAAACTGAATTAGGAATGATAAATTTGTTTAAAAAGTTTTTTTTCTTTTGATTATAGCTATTTTAATCGCAGTCGAATTATAGATTTTTTTAACTCTTTAGCTTGTTTAATATAGTTATGTTCGTTCTTTTCATTATACTCGTATTTGTGTTTTCTTTTTGTAGATTATGTATAAAGATTTGGTTGTCCAGGCAGCACGCAGAAGTATGTATCATCTATGTTTCTTGCCAGTGAGTGTATAAAAAGGAAATATTTTAATCGAGAGCAACAATAGTCGAGATGGAAAAAATCGTGACCATCTCGTGCTCGGGTCAGTCAGGGTGCTGCGGGCGTAAATAATGCCGAGGTCCGATCTTAATTATTATCGTTCTATCGTTAGAGATGACCGACGGCCAGACTAAATCGCCGAGCATTGTGACATCGCCATCTGTCGATTTAGACCCCAACTCTAAATGTCAATTTTATCCCGGCAGCGGCGTTCGATCTCATGTCTTCGTAGTATATAATACTTGGTAAGTTACACTGAAAAGGCTAATTTAGTCAGACTAATTCACTTAACTAATTCCAGTAGAGTCCTTCTCACAATGAGAAGAGACCCACGCCCAACAGTGGGCCAATTATTATTATTAATTCATTATTATTATTAATTTATAGAAAACAGACTCGGAATTCCAGTAGAAGTAACAGCAACAGTTGTAGTAGCATCAAATACTGTTAAATTGTTTTGTTAATACTATAAATACAATAAAAAATATTAGTTCCATGCAGCAAAGGGAAGATTTTTTAGGTCGAAAAAGACGAATGGCCTTCTGTGTGGTCGTGCGTGCGATGGGTCCTCGTAGCAGGACGTGAACCCGTAGGACTTGCGACCCTGGTGTAAGTTTAATGTGTTGATACATACCCTTTTCGAAGACGTATCAACGTACTCGACAACAACGCGCACAGATATTTCCCTTTACTGGTCATATATATATCCATGTATACTGGTCCTATATCTGCCTAACCAAATTTGATATGATACTACTAACACTTACCTACTATAAATAATAATAAAAAAGTTGAAATAAAACATTATCAAGCCACAGTTGATAGAATTGGGGCCCCTGTTATTATCGGGCGCTCGCATCGCCCATCGATAAATCGCTAGAAACCACCTGCAATACGATCTGCTGTACAGTTTTGGCAGCCGACATTATAATTCTTTTGTTGCCATTGCTATTATTTTCATTGTGATGACTTGTGACTTTACTACGTTTGGAGATGAACGATAATGTCAGATCGTCCGAAAAACCGTTTGTTTTGAAATACGAGATATAATGGCTTTGTGTTTCATATTTTCTATGATCGCTTTGTGGCCGCGCAAATAACACCATGGAACATAAGGCGCATGTCAAACGAACACTAATAAAGATTAAATAAACATTGCAGACTAAAAATAAGTTATAGACTTGTTTGGCTTCAGTTCGTTAATCGCTAGTTGCTTTGTGGTCGCCGCTTACAGAGATACTGATCCGAGGACGAATTAAAAAAAAAGCGAGCTGAAGAAAAAATGAGCTCTTAATCATTAAGATCAATTTTTTTTTTATGTTAAGTACACCAAATTTTATACTTAATGTTTGGTGTAAAAAAAAATCAAGCTCTTAATAATTAAGAGCTTAAATTTTTTTAAGTGTGAAGTATATTAATGTTTGGTGTACCTCACACTCATATTATAAAGGCGAAGATTGTGAGTGTGTAAGCGTGTTTGTATGTTTGTTACTTCTTCACGCTCAAATAGCTAGACCAATGTTGATGAAATTTGGTATGGAGGTAGCTGACACCCTGGATTTACACATAGATTACTTTTTATCTAAAACTTTTTTATTTTACTTTTTTTTTAAACTGTGGCGGGTAAACTCTACGGGGCGCAGTTATTTATTTAAAAGTAGAGAAAAGGGAATATTGTTCGGCACACAGCTTTCCGGCTTTCACTGCTTTGACTTCATGACGGAAGTTAATAAATGCTCCAATATTTACCATATCTGATGCAGAGTCAGCTAATTAATCAATCTCGTTCTCATTTCAAAATGTGGTCTTGCTGCGTGGCCGCGTCTTATGAATATTTTGTAGATAAGTTGTTAACCCTGAACTAAAGGTGAGCTATTGTTTTATATCGATCATAAAATGCGATACGTTTATAATTTAAGCTTAAATTTAAGGCTACGTTTAAAATTCAAGCTTAGGTTATACTAGATTTCCGTAGAAGGAAGACATCTAAGTATTACGATCACAGTATAAGAAATTCTGCCACCAAGGAGTAGTGTGTAAACATTATTCCTTACTGTGTTCTAGTTTGGAACTATATCTATCAAAATTACTCAACATCAAATCAAAGCAACTACGTTCTTTGTTTTTTTACCCGACTGTTAAGGAAGGGCTATGTTTTTCCCGCGTATCTTGTATATAATATGTAAATTTCTTTATTACCTCGTATCTTCCAAACGGCCGAATGGATTACGACATTTAAGTTAACGTTAGATTTGTGACGTTAACTCAAGTGCCCTTAGAAGTGGTTTAAAAAAAAATCAAGATGGTGGATTTTTGGCGCGAAATATTAATACGTTATTAAAAATAAAAAACCTATCAAGTATGGTATTTAAATAAAGGAAATTAAAAGGGATTACAAAAATATATTAAAGTTATATATTTAAATGTATTAGGAATAAGTACCTGGTTGACCGAGCATTACTCGGCTGAAAACATGGATAAAAAGACGTTTTCTGAAAATGAAACCTAGCTAGATTGATTTTTCGCCCCCGAAACCCCCTGGATACAAAATTTCATGAAAATCGTTGGAGCCGTTTCCGAGATTCAGAATATATATATATATATATATACAAGAATTGCTCGTTTAAAGATATAGATAGATAATAAGGTTTTTTCCTTTAATTATAGCTAGTTTATTCCCAGTCGGGTTATAGACTGTTTAAACTCTTCAGGTTGTTACTGTAAAGTTTTAGATATCGCTGTGTTGGTCACGTACGAAAAAAATCGTCGTAACCGCGATACTGTCACTCTATAATTTTATATCTCATTTTATATTCCGCATGCCGATGCACGATACATTATTGTATGTTGTTATTGAAGATTTTCCAAAAATATGTGAGTCGAACGTAGTTATTACGAAATTACACTATCGATCAGGCAATAATACGCGGATAGTGCCCCGAGGTGGCGAATTTAGGAGAAATTGAGGCCCGTGTAGCGTGCCTTCTCGCGAGCTGAATAATCCACTACAAGTATAATATACCTAATAAATTTTATTCAACACTGGGATCATATGGCACACGGACAAAACATTATAGTTCAATCAATTTGGTATTCATCAGGCATTTGATTACATTGGATATTGCAGAGGTATTACGTAGCCGAATTTGCGTCGTCAAGCCCCAAAATTAAGCAAATCAAAACATTGTAGTTTATAATAGGTATAATCATAATCACTAATAGAATATTTTTAGTATACCGAACTTCTTTGTGTTACATTTAGAATACCTAAACGCATAACAAACTATGTTCGACACATAAAGGCATTCAAGAAATTGCGCTGTTACTATATGAACGAACAGGATCGTCGTGTGATCATATTAATGTGCCTAAAATTTGTCCCAAATTAATTGATTTGATTTGAATTTTTGATCAGATATTTATGTAGATGTATTTACTCTTATGCTTTTTAAACATAATAAAGAAGTTATAAGTATTACTAACTAGCGACCCGCCCCGGCTTCGCACGGGTGCAATGTAGATACTAATGTGGTACATATGCATGTATTATTCACATAAACCTTCTTCTTGAAACACCATGTCTATTGGTGAAACTCGCATGATAATCCGTTTAGTAGTTTTTAAGTTTATTTGGAACAGACAGACAGACGCGGACGACTTTGTTTTATAATATGTAGTGATAAAACAATTTCAATGCCAAACAAGATTGCTGTTAAGAATTATTGAGATTGTCAATGTATAATCAAAAGCGGCGGTGGAAACAATCTAGCATCAAAAGATTTGTAATGCATTTTAAGCTCAGAACAAGCACATACATATAACGCCATCTCTGGTGCTGGATGACGCAACATACACCGTTTACCGTAAACATAGGGCCGAATATTCGCGCGTTGCGCTCACGGCGATGCAAATTGCGTCGCCTCTTATCGGTGCACTTTATCCGGGTACTTTTGTGCATATTTTACATAATATATTTGTCGGGTTGCGGCCGATAGCCAGTGTGGGCGGATCCCGGGCCCTCATGCTAATGCACGGTCAACTGCACGGGACAGGATTCGAGCAATTTACTTTTGCCTACGATGCCGTTCAGAGAACACAATCAGCGAAAATTCGTCAGTGTCACCTAAAACACTTATACTAGTTAATTGGCAGGTATTGAATAATTATAGAGAATATTTTTTTTTTTATGGCTGACAGGCTAGGTGTTTGACCACAGCTCACCTGATGTTAAGTGACGGTGTGGTCGAAGATGGTAAAGCATACCTAGCCTGGAATGGAACTGGCTCTCAAGTGAGGCTGCTGGAACACACCGTTAGATGATTGGCGGCAGATTTTCAACTTGAGGGTGGTAGCTAGCCAGCCGAGTACTAGAACGTAGGGTACGTTCTAGTACTAGGCTACCACCACGCAAATTTAAAAATTCAATTCATATTCATTAAATTTTTAATATCCTTAGATCTTTATAATGAAGCTTGAAGCAATGATGGTGTGTGCTCAAATGCCAACAATGAGCTTAAGCAGCCAGTAAAAACTTTGCGATAGATCTTTCTAGTAGGTACTCGTCTATGCCAGGCTTATCTTCGACCATACCATCACTTAACATGAGGTTAGCCGTGATCAAACACCTAACTTGTCACAATAAAAAAAATTGAAAGGTCTGTTGTGAATGCTTTTGTCGGATTCTGGTAATTCAGTTCAGCTTATTTTATCTAGTCATTTCTTTGGAGTTGATTCTTGACCTCTTTTCTCTAAAATTGTAATCTCCAGAATCAGCTGCGAAAATTCTTAGAATATTCTTCATTGCGAATACCTGAAAGAGGTAGCTTCACATCTCTTGACTACTGGCATTACCTAACAGTATTTTGTAGTAGGATCTCTGCAGAACCTTAGTAACTTAGGTATGCGAGAAATCTAAAAGTAGCCTAAAGTAGCATTCGGTTTTTATATGGTTACAGTTTACAAAGAAAATATGCAAATTGAATATGTAGATGTAATTTAACATTATTTAAGAGCCTTGATAATGCTCATGTTTCTATATAGGTACCTCTGCAACGAAAAGGTCGCCACTTGTGGCACTAGCCCATTAGATTATTTTGATTCATCATCATCATCAGCCATAGGACGTCCACTGCTGGACATAGGCCTCCTCCTGGGGGGGTTTTGCCAATACTTACCACGCTTAGCAGGCGGGTTGGCGAGCGTAGTTAGGTGTGATTGTTCAAGGAATACGCTGCTAATACCCATCTTCCGGATGACATCCCTTAGCCGGCTCGTACGGCAACCACGGGTAGAGAGGGTGGGGTACTATTTTTACGCAGGCACTACCACGGCATATTGATTATTTTGATTATTATCCTGTATTTTTTTTTATTTCTAGTGTGCACAATAAAGAATTGCTATCTATCCAATTTAAAAGAAGCTAAAATTGTGCGGCTAAATGTTATCTACCTATATTTCAAAGACCAAATTTTGTGCGACCTTCAAATTATTTATAGTAAAAAACTGATCATGAGTTTATCTAATTAATCTATGCTTTCCAGTATGCGATACGTGGTTAATACAAAAAATATATATTAAGCTGTTTTATTTTTTTAAGTATTATCAAAGCAGGTTACGGTTTTTATGTAATTTATGATACTACTGCAACGGCGCCAGTCTGCTGTTAACTAATAAAGTGGAAAACAAATTGCTAATATCGTCAGCTTATTTAAAATTATGTCACACTTCAGTATCTAAAATAGGTATAATATAAGCAGTCGCAATAAAGATCCGTATCTGCGGCCCCTGCCACTAATCTCTGACACCATAACATAATTGTGCAAGTCCCGGGGGTAGAACGGACTCGCCGCGGTCACGAAGCGCTCTAAACATAGTCTGGTCCTAAACGATGCCACCATATCCGTTGGCAGCCTGGATCTACTCATAAGTTCGCATGCCCTTCGCTCACGGCAACGCTCTCCGTAAATATGCTCTTTGCAATTATCTTCTATTTTGTGCAGGTTTTGTGAAATGCTAACAATGTCACTAATGATACGAATGATTGCATTATTTGTGTTTAGTAAAATAAAATAAACAAAATACCATACATTTAATAGTAAAGTTGAGACCTGGCACAATGCACGGCACTGGCACATACTTTTTTTTTACTTTATTTTTGGCATCGTACTTTGTGTACGTACGACGACGCCTAGTCGTGTAAAGTATTTTGATTTTTTCAATATTTAGGATGATAAATTAAGTGGAATAAGACTAAAACGGTGACGGTGTTGTCGAAGATAGTAAACAACTTAACTTAGAATGAAATTGGCTCTCAAGTGAAGCTGCCGGAACACAACGTTAGGTGCTTGGCGGCAGATTTACAACTTGGTGGGTGGTAGCTAGCCAGCCGAGTACTAGAAAGTACCCTACCGCCACCCTATGGTTTCCTCACGATGTTTTCCTTAACCGGCAGCTCAAGCTTGTTGTTGGGGTTTGAACCCACGCTATTCGCCATGTGAATCGACCGCGCTAACCACTGACCTATCATCGCTACTTAACTCTACTAGAAGCTTCAACAGAGTTTTGGCAGCAACACGAAATCATACACATGTTTCACCACATTTTATCACTTCCCCACACTCGTGCACGCAGCTTGGTACCTAGTCACTTGATAAATAAAATATCATTATTGTTACCGAAACATACACACAAAATTAACACAATACAAAATCCAATGCAGCGATATGATTTTTCTGCTTTGGGACCAAACCACAGCTTAGTAGTTTTTTTTTTTTGTTATAGATAGTACTTAGTAAGAATATTGATTAAATCGACATTCATTAAAACTTTGGTCATTCAATCAGTCCATAAAAAATATTCAAATATCTAGATATAGGTATAGGTATGTAGTTTCCAATATGCAATCTCAATTTTGTATGCAATTTTGTAACGTTGTGTCAGGGGAATAAAAATTAGAGTGAATAAAATAAGAAGGTGTAAGGGAATGAGAAATTTCGGTGTGAAGATGTGAATGATTGATGTTCGTGAAATTACCCCCAGAAACTCAACCCGACACTACTGTGTGGTCATTTTACAGGCCTTAAAATTTGGGTGAAATTAAAAACATAATTACATACAATAATATGACAGACTTTCCTTAAAAATCTATAGATATGTCGGCACATTTGTTTAATTTATGAATATTTGTCCAATCTGTAGAAATTTTTTTCTTATTATTATTTGTTCAATTGTTCATACACAAAGTAAATTCTAGTAAGTATTTGGCGTGTAGCTACCTATATTCTTAAAAGTTTGAGGCACAGAAGTATAGTAAGTATCTATCCTGTATAAAAAAGAAGAAATGTAACGTAACCTGGGTACCCGTTACAGGTTACGTTTTTTTTTTCGCTTGTTGCAGTACCTTTCAAACTGGAACATTAATGCTTACACACTACTGTTTGACCGCAAAATATCTGGTCCTACGGTTGTACCTACTTAGAGAACTTCCTGCTAAGGACATCTACTAAAATAGGTTTTGTTTCAACATTAAGAGCATATTATGACACGCTCTTGACAAATTTTTAAAACTATTCGTTCACACACATCAATCAGTAGCGTCATCATCATTTCGATATTCGTTTCTTGCTTCCAGTCACATTCGTGTGCTTATTTGACGTAACAAGCTCTGAGAAATTGCCAAACCAAACATTAGACCGACACGGTCAATTTTTCAACGCACCCACTACATGGAAACACAAAATATTTCCTATTAATCTAGTAGCGAACCGCAATCAATTATCGAAACTTGAGTTATCGACGATCCCAATAAACCGACGTACTGTCATTTCTCTTCCTTTAATCGATTACTTCAAACATGAACTGCAGGGGGCCGCGGCACAGCTAAACTATGCGTAGGTATGGAACTTAAGCGTTTTGTCTATGCTTCATAAATCTTTAAACTATTTTTTATCATAATATACTTACTTACCTATGTAGGTAATACGTGCTTCCAAATATAAATAATTATCTACAGCGCCACGAGGTGTCTCGTCCACCTTCAATATCAATGACCTTTAATATCAATTTATTCGGATACCACACAGCTTCAATTAGACAATAAGAAGTACACACATTGTCGTTTCCGTATTATATAGCCACTATTCAAAATTTAATGAACTCTTCGGGAATTTGTAAGGTAACGTGTACAAAATAAATGTTTACAATCCATCCCACATTTTCTCAGGCATTCTTCTGTTCTGAACAATAAATTTTATTAACACGTCACAATTTATTTCCTCTAAGGGCTCGATCGTACAATCGACGTTAATTGCTGCTCCTCTTACGTAGGTACTGTATGAGGCTGTGGGCGTATAGAAGTAGATAGGTATTCTATGCACCCTCGCGCATATATAAAGGAAAGATTGAGTCATCATAACAAATACACAGGCTGTCCGCGGCAGGCCGAGAACTCTCTACAACCGGCATCTTCTTATCTGTGACGGCTCGAATCATTGTAGCCCGAATGCTTCGTGCCTCGGTGCATGAATGACGAAATAGGCACTGATACTTTTTAGTCTTTTACTTTTCTATTTTTATATTTCTTTTTTTTTTGCCTTTGTTGACTTGTCGACTTCTTTTCGAATCGTTTTTTGTAAAGCTCTATCCGGTTCGTTTGTAAAGCTCGAATCTCTAACTTCGAAACCTTATCTAATTCATCGCATCAGGCAACAGTAATATCATTTAATAGCTAGAATATGATAAAAAACAATGATATGATAGAGTCTAATAAACGAACCTGTGTATCTCAAATTTACTCGCCGTGAACAATAAATACGGAGCTTTGTTCTTCATTATATACCTACTCAATACGTAATATGGAGGCATTTGTATGTAATCAATCTTTGCGAAATATTCAAACAAAAACTCATCAAACCGTCCACTGCCAAAAATGAAAAAATGATATCTGTAAAAAGGACAAAAAGTTTAAATTACCGCCAAGGGAAAAAATGCTCCATTAATCATATTGATGAATGCACTTAGTATCACAGATACAAACCTGCGTCCCGCTTCAAATAATTTTTGATTTTCTTTTAATTCCGTGCTGGTGATCAATAGGCGTCCGAAATCGTTTAATAATGCAACTCGACTTGAAATTCTTGAATCGTCAAGATGCTCTGATTAGAAGTTGGTATAAAAACGATTACTTATGTTTTATTTGTGTATTTATAGCTAGAGTTTATTCAGAAGGTAAACAGATTCATTAAAAAAAAAAGCTATTACGATACGATTCTAAATAGCAACCCATCTTTTCCTTCTTGTAAATGTCCAGCTAATTGTTTTGTCATTGTGCTGTTGCCCAAACAAAACAGTAAAGCAGGTCACTAGCATTAGATCCATTTTCTTTCTGGGCGTGCTCTAATATTTATAAAATATATAGTGTCCCGCGCCGGTTTGGCAACGGCTGCAATTTATTTTAGCAACTTGATTACAAGACATTGAATTTGTCTACTAATACACAAGTATTAAAATCCGTTGCATGGTTTGGAAGATATAAACGGAGAAACAGACAGACGCGAACAGCGACTGTGTGTATTATTCTATTTAGTTAGAGACAGGTCCTCAATGAAAATTAAAAAAATAATAATTAAAAGTGGTCAGATTTCGTTTGCTATTTGAGATGTGAAGCATTGTATTTTAAATTTAGTCGATTTCAAGTCTTAATGTGTTTCAAATAAGAGATCACGAGGCTTACTTCTTATTTTGTCTGTCCTCACTGGCTGAAATCACACATTTGTCGAACGAGTCGTCCGTTGACTGCATTTTTAGAATTATTAATTTAGTTTGTGTTCTTATACTGTGTTAAAGTGGCCGATTTTGCCTCATAAATAAAACATCAAGAGGCCTCCGTCTGTTTTGCAAAAGTTCAAGCTTGCTTAAATACTTGATTATGTTATATGTAGTTAAAAACTGACAGTTTTTTTTTTGTTACAGGTGGAAGTGGTGATTCTAGATAAGAACGACAGTCCACCCGAGTTCAAGAATATGCCGTCGGCTTATTTCGCATCGGAGGACCTCGCTCCTGGACAGCGGATAGCTACAATTACTGCTGAAGACCCCGACACTATCGGGCATATCACCTACATTATACAAAACGATGTTCCCACTCCGTTTACCTTAGATCCTCAAAACGGAGTACTGACACTCAAAGACCCTCTGGATCGAGAAACTGTTTCTGAATACCAAGTGATCGTGCGAGCTGATGACGGAATACAGTTTACGGATGCCACAGTCGTCGTACAGGTTTGTGCACTTGAAATATATTTAAAAGAAAAAAAAAAAGAAGAAATTCATGTTACCTATATGTACACAAGCACAGAATAAGATTAGTGATGTGAGATAGGTATTCATGTACTGTCGGTTACGGAATCACTGGTAATAAAAAAAAAATCTTACTTTTTACACTAAAAAAGCTTTTTTTAGATATTTTGTTATCGATTTTGGCATAGGTCATAAAATGACTATTAAATAAAAACATCGCCACGATAAAAACACTCATTTTAAATTTTCTTTAACCTAACCTAGGCCAACCTATCAATTGGCATAATGACCTTATCCAATTTTGAAAATTCAATCAAGACAGTGATTGAATCGAGAAACAATCGAATTACCGGTACTTTCTCCGTATAGAGGATTCAGTGCATACCTACGGTATTTCTAACAGTAAACAGTTTTGTAGATGGCTGTAGCAGCCACAAACATCTGCATCTCGGTCGGATGGCGTGTCGGCTCGAATCACTCAAATTTGTTATCGGCGTGTCTACGTCCAGCTGTCCGCCGTTCGCTGGCGATTAACTAATCATTGGAGCATTTAGTGAGATGTGCCGCGTGTCCGTTTATTTCTCTACACAACACACATAAGCACAGCAACCGATATATACATATATCTCTCACATAATTTTATTTACCATACATCACATAATAGCTTTGCTTAAAGCGGCAATGCAAAAAAAGGAATTATATATTATAATATATTTAATAGCTGAACTTCGAGTGGATAGTTCTTATTTCAGTGGTAATAGCTGACTGAAGACGTTTGAAATAGCTTACCTACGAGTAACTACTTCCTGAAGCTACGAGTAATTTTTTACTTGGTGGTAGATCTCCTTAGCAGGAGGTCGTCTAGATAGATACCATCGAAGAACCAGATATTCTGCAGCCAGGCGGTAGTGTTTAAAACATTACTGTGTTCCGGTTTGAAGGTTACTGCAGCTAGTGAAATTACTGGGCTGTTGAGACTATTGAAAGTCTCATAATAATGAGCGCCAAAGCAGCGATGTACCTTTGTTTTCCTACTGAAAGTTCTGTGTATCGCTGCAATGGTTATGGACAGGCATTATTTCTTACCATACGGAGAGCATATCGTACTCGTCTCATTACTTTAGAAAAAAAAAAGCTTATCTATTTTAAATCATTGCAGGTGACGGATACGAACGACAATCCACCAGTTTTTAAAGAAAGTGCGTATTCTTTTGATATTCCCGAGAACGCTGCTCGGGGATCGGTGGTGGGTACAGTAGCTGCTATCGACCTGGACTCCGGTGCTAATGCACAGTTGACCTACACTCTCATCTCGGACTGGGCTAACGACGTCTTCTCGCTGAACCCTCAGACTGGCGTGTTCACCCTTACAGCGAGACTGGATTATGAAGAGGTAAGGTTTTCAAAACTTTAAAGAATTACGTTGTTTGCCAAGATTGTATAGTAGCTATATAAATATGCAGCTACATAACTCTTTTAGTCATGCGATTTTGGTGATGAATCCTTATGTTAGTCAGATGCTCCGTCTATAACGATGTCAAAATGATTTTAGTTTTAAGGATGAATCGTTTAATTACTTATCACAGTAATGTGTTTTATGCCCCTGTTTATCAAAATACGTGCGTTAATGATGATATCTCAGTGGTTAGCGTGGTCGGTTCACACACCGAAGGACATGAGTTCAAAACCCAACAATGAGCTTGAACTGCCGATGAAGGAAAACTTGTACGTAAGGACGTGTTCCGGCAGCCTTACTTGAGAGCCAACTACATTCCAGACTAGATGTGTTTACCATATTCGACCACACCCCCACTTAACATGACGTGATCTGTGGTCAAACACCTATGCTGTCACTAGTAAAAACGTGCAAGGCTAGAAAATAGAACAGATAACTAATTAACTATAATAAATGTTATTCTAATTAGACAAATAAATTACTTTAGTAGATACTTCCCACCGGCAAAGAGGATAATATCGCTATAGGTGATCGCTAAAACGACTAAAAAATAACGTCGTAAAATTGCACGATAGCACGTCGTAAAAATAGACAAAATGTGCAATTAAAGGAAACTTAAAATAGACTAAGTGATTGCAGTCAGGCGCGGATACAGGATTACGTTTGGGTCCCCCCACTTACCTACTATCTTCACTTGCTAAGAAAATTCGTTATAAACAAAAAAGTTCAAGTTCTTTATTCGTTCTAAATATGTTTTTTATACGGAATAGGTTTGCGTTTGACCACATCCTGCCTGATGTTAAGCAACGATGTGATCTAGGATGAAACAAAGTACAAACTAAGTACAACCCGGGTTTGTTCAAGAAAAATGTGAATAGATATTTCCTAAGCAAGCGTGCTTCATCTTCGATCACAGCATCGCTTACCATCAGGCGAGCTGGTGTACAAATGCGGGCCTAAACATGTTAAAAAAATTGACAATGGAATGTATGCATGTATATTTAGCCACTATACAAGCAAATGGTCAAAAGATAAATTGAAACGCTAAATTGCTGGATAGCCAAAACTACTTTAGCTGGGCGATAGGATCAACCACTATAGATTAGTATATCTGAGCGTGTCCATCTTTATTATCGTCATAATTTACAGCTTATACCGCGACGCTAATGTACATAATGTTTTCAACATTGTATGTGCAGTGTCTGGGCAAATATGGAGGATATTGTACAGCATAGTTAAAGATAAGAGTGATAAAATATTTCTGCTGTATTTGTCGCTTAATGTCTTAATTTACACATTAAGTGGATAGAAGTATGTGCGCACTTTACGATTAGACATATTGTAATTATTTATTACCATTATCTATACAATAATGGTCTGCTACCATTGTAGAACCTTATCTTAACGTCTTTAAGTTTTAACAATAGCATTAAAGTCACCTTTTAGGATAGAAATACAATGTCTCTAATATTTACGATCTAATTATTTTTTGTTTATGTATCATTTTGATTTCGCTGCAGGATTGCAGTTCGCGTCAGATTCGTTCGCGTTAACTTTACAATTAGGTTTAGAGAGCAATTAAACATATGTAACTAATAAAATTATAAAGCAATAGTAATGAAACTTGCGCTATTCTATTATTAGATTAAGATAAAGGATATCTTTTATCCCATAAGACGCATCTATACGTCCAGTAAGTAGTTCGTTTTTTCATAATCCCACAGGAATCTAACATTTTTCTGACATAAAAAGTACCTTATAACCATAATTATGTGGGCCAAATTTTGTCAGACATAGACTTTTTGTGTGATTGAGTAACAAACATCCAGACATCTTAACATCCAAACATAAAAAATTTCATATTCATAATATTAGTAGGATTTTTAAACACATTACCTATATTACAAAATCATATGTCTTTTCCTATAAGCATATACTCAAAAATGTACTTACGATTTTTTTCATTTTGAATCGTTCTAGAACTAGAGCAGGCAGAGCATACCTTTAAGCATTTTTGCATGTCCCACTCTGATTCCTGTCTAAGAACTCGTACCAACTCACAGAGACCGCCCCTAAACGCTCTAGGCTATACATTGCGGTTGAAATAATTATTATCTTAACATAGATCTCGAGATAGGGCAACGACCTTAAGAGCTCTGCTTGGTAAAGTAACTATACTAAATAATCTATTTATGCCTAATCATATAATTGGAGAACAATTTAGTAATAAATGGCGGTGATGGTTGCAAACACGGAAAGAAAACATTCAGGTTATTATTAAATTAAACCGGTATAAATGTACTATTAAACAGACAGTTAACAAAAATAGTTGATTTTTGTTTTATAAAAATTTGTCATAAGGCGTCATGATGTCATGCTATATAATATGCTTATTTGTCAATTCGTGTCCGTTTCTACATAGTATAAAACAAAGACATAATATCCATCAATTCCATCAATAGACAGAGTGATTCAAGAGAAAAGTTTATATGTATATAATACATGCATATTATATAGTAGAGAAAAACTAATAATTTCAAAGATTTGTAATGTGATGTCGTAAAAAACATATTTTTGTGCGCTTACATTGCAAACGCTGGTTAAACCTTGCGAGATAGATCAAAGTAATGTATTACGTTAGTATTTACGTTGGACCTGTGCGAAGCCGGGGCGGTGCGCTAATTGAATACAAAAAACCAATATAATAAAACGCTGTATTTCTTCTGGTATTAAAATTTTGATCAAAGTTTTTCTCAAATTGTTTAGTTAGATCCTCAAAACGATAGTTGTCAAGTTAGGATTGTCATAGCCTTTTTACTAAATGATCAAATGTTTCAATTAAATATCGGAACATACTGATATTTCAATAAAATTTTGTATAGGTTTTTAAAACAGATAGTTTGCAGTTTCTGGAACATTTACTTAGTTTTTAAAGTATTAACTTGGTCGACAATTATCTTGTTTTACTTCTATACTTTCTGCAGTAAATTGTGTTCATTTGAAAAGTAATTTGTGTATGTATTCTAGTATCTTTATTACTCTAGAGATAACCGAGGAAACACTTTTAGGTTTTATTTTTAAACGACACCTAAGATATAATTGAATTTGGTATTTTGGACTCAAACAAAATTGACACAGTAGGTATTTAGTAAAAAACTTATATGATATTTATTAGCCGATTTCATTTTCAATCATAGGTATATCATAATCTATCTATCTATCTTTCAGTTCTCTTCTTTTTTATTACTAAACTAGTTGCGCCCTGCGGTTTTACCCGCGTGGTGATGGATGATGATGATGAATAGTATCCTATGTCTTATTCCAGGGCGTAAAGTTCCTTCATTCAAAATTTCACCTAGAGCCGTTGAGTAGTTTACGCAAAGGCCTAACGAACACACGAACTCACATTCGCATTAATAATATTAGTTAGGATAGGCTTGTATTTGAATGCAATTATCGCATGATGTTAAGCAAAAATGCAGTATACGATGAAACACGCTTATTCTGCTACTCGTAGTATTATAAATGTGAAAGTTTGTATGTTTGCATGTTTGGACGTTTGTTACTCAATAACGCAAAAACGGCTTAACGGATTTGGATGAAATTTGGCACAAATATAGTTTACTTGCTGGATTTACATATATGGTACTTTTTATATCATAAACATCTTAGGTTCCAGTGGGATTATAAAAAAAAGAACTACTGGACGTATCCTTGAAATTTGGTATTATGCATTACGGAACATTATTACGGAATATAAGTTACACATGTTTAATTTATTTCTGAACCCAATCTTCTAAATATATATAACTCAAAGGTGACTGACTGACTGACTGACTGACTGACTGACATAGTGATCTATCAACGCACAGCCCAAACCACTGGACGGATCGGGCTGAAATTGGGCATGCAGGTAGATGTTATGACGTAGGCATCCGCTAAGAAAGGATTTTGATTAATTCTACCCCCAAGGCGATAAAATAGGGGATGAAAGTTTGTATGAAACTTTGTCAATTTTAAACCGATCGGGCTGAGACTTTGCATGCATAAAGCTACTATGACGTAGGCATCTAGCGCGGGTGAAACCGCGGGGCACAGCTAGTTCTTAATATAACGCGGACGAACTCGTGGGCGCAAGCTTGTCTTAAATAAACCGATTTGATTAACCATCGGGGAACACCAGCTTGGGAAGCAAATTCCACTGTATAGCGGTTCGTTTAATAATGGAATCAAATCATTTTGTCATAACAATGTCTAAATACATATCTGTACAACATTTTAAAGTTTTTCTGGTAGAAAATACCAAAATTTCAATGCCATAAGTTTCTAGTCCTTGAATAAAAGTAACAAAAATACCTATCTACCAATGGACTTGGCGAAACTATAAAGGTTCCTAATTTGTTAGGGTACCATAAAAAGGGAAATAATAAAGTAATGTAAGATGCATTAACAGCCAAGTTATTATAAATGACTTCTTATTGTAAGAAATATGGAGGCACTCGCTGCAGATGATGCCAGATCGCTTATACTTAAAGATAAAGATGCCCTAAAGCTAAGCTTAAGAAAGTTCTTGCAAAACTATTACTTTTTTGTTGATTTGCTCCATATCTTTTGTTGTATTATTCTCGTATACATATGCAATCAGTACCTAATACAAACATTATAAATTTAGGGTAACCATATGTCTCATTACTACACCTCATAACAATGTTTTGTGAATGACAAATAAACCTGCCATGTAATTTTATTTTTATTTTTATGTAACAGTAATGAGACGAAAACTTTGAGTAGTAAAACAAAGTCAAGGGCATCGCTGCATTGGCGCTCATTACTTTGAGACTAGATGGTTAGTCTCAATAGCCCTGTTGGTTCATTGGGAGTATGTCTGCCTGAGCTGTAGGGCGTGGGTTCGATTCCCGCCAAGGACTAATGTTTGTTTGGTATAAACAAATGTTTGTTCTGTGTCTGGGTGTTCTGTATGTATTATAAGTATGTATTAACAAAAAAAAAAGTATTTGTTTATTCTATCAGTTATCTGACTTCCATCACACAAGCTCTGCTTAGTTTGGGGTCAGATGGCGCTGTGTGTAATGTGTCCTACAATATTTATTATTTTTATAATTTTATTATTATTTCGCTTTTTATTATATATTTTAATGTAAATACATACTATTTATTATAAGTATGTATTTACATTTAAAAAAGTATTCTATCAGTTATCTGGTTCCTATAGTAGGTACAAGCTTAGTTTAAGGCTAGATGACGCTATGTCGAATATCCTACGATATTTATTTATTAGTTCGGTTATAAAAGCGTATCTTAACGATCGTATAGCTAACAAATTAAGATATGGTTTTTGTGAAACTTCAAAAAGAAACTTGTTTCATTGTTTATAAAATGATCTGCACGTCAGTTTGCCTTTCGCGACACAATACTGGTTGGGCCGCGGCAATAAGGCCGCGCGAGCGAATGGCCGTTCGGTGAGCCAACGACTCATCAAGTGAGCCAATCCTGCTAATTAGTAAAAACAATTCTCGGTGTACATTCGTCCTCTGGGCCGCTCGACCGCCCGCCAATTCCGCGTACCCCGCTAGAGAGCTGCTAATTTCATCCCGGTACAGTTTTTTCGCGGCGCGCATCTTATTCGGCATTTGCTCGCTCGATCCGCCATCGAAATTAAGGCTTGAACAATGTCAGACAAAGCAGCCGTCCGCAAAACATCCGGGGCCGGATTCCGCGGCCACGGGCGGTTTTTTTAATCGCCCTCTCGCTTTACGATCCACGAATGAGGGAGCTTGTCATAGCTGGGAAGTTTCGGTGTCCTATTATATGGAAAATCTGAATGCCGGCATCATTTGTTTTTGTTATAAGTTGTGTAATGAATGTTTAAGATGCAATCATTGCCTCTGATGAATATTTTTGTGAGGAACACAAATAAGATTAAAGAGCTTAAACACATATAACCCGCGGAACGGCAGTGCAGGCCGTATCGCCTTCATATAGAATTAGATTAATTCGATGTCTCGTGTCCGTGGTGGTGCCGGCGTAAGAATAGTACCCCACCCTCTCTACCCGTGGTTGCCGTAAAAGTCGGCTAAGGGATGTCATCCGGAAGATGGGCAGCAGCGTCGTCCGCGTACTACACACAACTGCGCTCGCCAACCCGTTTGCCAAGCGTGGCGAGTATTGGCAAAATCCCCCCCTATGATAAATACAATGAAAACCAGGCCCCCAGTCCCCGGCAGCTTCGCTATTCCTGGCTACGGTAGCGGCCATGGTAACGGCGGAGCGGGGGGAGCTAAGAATCCCCGGCAGACGCCCGGCTACCACCCCCAACGAAGACTGGCCCTGGTAACACACAACATACGCACTTTGAGGACAGACGAAAAGATTGCTGAGCTGGAAGAAGAAATGGGTAGGTTACGTTGGGATATTTTGGGATTATCTGAAGTCCGGAGAGAGGGCGAGGACTCGATAATCTTGAAATCGGGTAACCTACTCTATTACCGGGAAGGTGACCAACAGTCCCAAGGTGGTGTCGGCTTTCTCGTCCACAAGTCCCTCACTAACAACATTATTACCATCGGAAGTGTTTCGAGCAGGGTCGTATACCTAATACTCAGAATATCCAAAAGATATTCGCTGAAGGTCATTCAGGTGTACGCACCTACCTCGTCACACCCAGATGATGAAGTGGAGAGCATGTATGAGGACATAAGTAGAGCCATACATACCTCCGAGACCCACTTCACTGTTGTTATGGGGGACTTCAACGCAAAGCTAGGTATGAAGAGCGATGATGAGTTGAGAGTGGGGCAATTTGGATATGGGCAACGGAACCCTAGGGGACAGAGGCTGGCCGACTTTCTGGAGAAAGAGGACCTCTTTATGATGAACTCTTTCTTTAAGAAGCCGCCTCACAGGAAATGGACCTGGATGAGTCCCGATGGTTCTACGAGAAATGAGATAGACTTCATCATGACCAACAAAAGACGGATATTCAATGATGTCTCCGTGATTCACAGGGTGAAAACCGGTAGTGATCACCGACTGGTAAGAGGCTCATTGAATATTAACGTCAAGCTTGAAAGGTCACGCTTGATGAAGTCCACGCTCCGACCTACTCGCGCCCATATACAAAACCCCGAAAGCTTTCAACTCGAACTCTCCAATCGCTTCGATTGCCTAGAGAATCTTGCTACGGTGGACGAGATCAATAACAGGTTCGTAGAAACTGTCCATACGGTGGGCTCTAAGTTTTTTAGACCCCGCCGTACAAATAGACCTCACAAACTGTCTGACCATACTCTAGACCTCATGGCTGAACGACGCTCGTTGAGACTGCAATCTTCTAGTGATGCAGAGTCATATAGGCAGCTCAATAGACAGATATCTAAGTCCTTGCGGCACGACATACGTATCTTTAACACTAATAAAGTTAAAGATACGATAGAGCGGAATAAAGGCTCCAAAGTGTTCGCGAGAGACTTATCTATTGGGCAAAGCCAGCTGACGAAGCTGAAGAGAGAAGATGGCAGTATAGCGTCGACCAAAGCAGAGGTATTAGAGGAGGTCGAAAGGTTTTATGGACAGTTATACGCTACGGTCGCTGAGCCTGTTAACAGCGCGGCCAAAGACCCAAGAGCCAAGCTGAGCCGACATTATACCGAAGATATCCCGGACATCAGCCTGTACGAGATTAGAATGGCCCTGAAACAGCTAAGGAACAATAAGGCGCCTGGAGATGACGGAATCACATCAGAGCTTCTGAAAGCGGGTGGAACACCGGTACTTAGAGTCCTTCAGAGGCTCTTTAATTCCGTCGTACTCGAAGGAGTCACGCCAGAGGCATGGAACAGAGGCGTGGTGGTGCTGTTCTTTAAAAAAGGTGACAATACCTTATTGAAGAATTATAGACCCATCTCGCTTCTGAGCCATGTTTATAAGCTGTTCTCAAGGGTCATTACGAACCGTCTCAGTCGCAGGTTCGATGACTTTCAGCCTTCCGAACAAGCCGGTTTCCGAAAAGGTTATAGTACCATAGACCACATCCACACGCTACGGCAAATTATACAGAAGACCGAAGAGTATAATTTGCCACTATGTTTAGCGTTTGTGGACTATGAGAAAGCCTTTGATTCGATCGAGACATGGGCGGTGGTTGAGTCTCTCCAACGATGCCATATTGACTATCGGTATATCGAAGTGTTGAAGTGTTTGTATAATAACGCCACAATGTCAGTCCGAGTACAGGAGCAGACTTCGAAGGCGATTCCATTGAAAAGAGGCGTAAGACAGGGAGACGTCATATCTCCGAAACTGTTTACTGCCACAATGGAAGATGCCTTCAAGCTCCTGGAATGGAAAGGATTCGGCATCAATATAAACGGCGAATACATCACTCACCTTCGATTTGCCGACGATATCGTGGTCATGGCAGAGTCGATGGAAGATCTCGGCACGATGCTCGAAGACCTCAATCGAGTTTCCCAACGGGTGGGCCTTAAAATGAACATGGATAAGACAAAGGTGATGTCGAATACCCATGTTGTGCCCACCCCAATATCAGTTGGGAGCTCGGTTCTTGAAGTTGTTGACTCATACATTTACCTAGGACAAGTAGTCCAACTAGGTAGGTCCAACTTCAAGAAAGAGGTCAGTCGTCGAATCCAACTCGGCTGGGCAGCGTTCGGAAAACTGCGCAACGTTTTTTCGTCTGATATACCTCAGTGCCTCAAGTCGAAAGTCTTCGACCAATGTGTGTTACCAGTGATGACTTATGGTGCTGAAACGTGGTCTCTGACTATGTGCTTTCTAGATAAGCTCAAAGTCGCACAACGAGCTATGGAGAGGGCTATGCTCGGAGTTTCCCTACGAGATCGAATCAGAAATGAGGAGATCCGTAGACGAACTAAAGTAGCCGACATAGCCCAGCGGATTAGCAAGTTGAAGTGGCAGTGGGCAGGGCACATAGCACGCAGAACTGATGGCCGATGGGGCTGCAAAGTTCTGGAGTGGAGACCACGGACCGGCAAGCGCAGCGTAGGACGTCCACCCACAAGGTGGACAGACGACCTCATAAAGACCGCAGGAACGCGCTGGATGCGAGCCGCTTCTAACCGGTCTTTGTGGAAGTCAATGGGGGAGGCCTATGTCCAGCAGTGGACGTCCTACGGCTGAGATGATGATGATGATGATGATGATGATGTCTCGTAAGCTAGTCTCGTAGACTCCAGTAATAGTTTTTATAGATGTTTTCGTTATGATGTTCCAGACTCAACATTACATCCTGGTGGCGCAAGCTCAGGACAGCGGGCATCCTTCTCTTTCTGGCACTGTCACTGTCTACGTCAACGTGATAGACCTCAATGACAACGCACCAATTTTCGATCCGATGAGCTTCTCCAATGAGATTCTTGAAGACGTACCTGTAGGATCTTCTGTTGTTACCATCAGTGCTACTGATTTGGACTCAGGTATATTCTACAATTGTTTTGCGTTTTTTTCTTAGTTTATTCTGGATCTAGCCATTCAGTCGCATTTTGCGGTAGTGTAATAGGTATGCCATTATTTTAGTTTTCCCGCTTTTTTCGGGAATCGAAATCTTAAGTGCCCGTCCTCAAAATGCACGATGCGTTATGAGTACAGCCATGTGAGACTATCACAATTATCAAGATCAAGTAAGCAGTCTGTGAAATCAAAGACCGAACTTATCTTTGAGCGTCAGTAACATTTTGTATAAAAAAAGTAAAGATGTAGTTCCTATTTTATCATTCTGGTATGAAATTTTAAATGCAGAATCAATTTTCCCTTCAATGTTTCCAAGTGCGTGCATAATATTTATTTAAAAAACGGACTCACAGATTTCTTAAAGTAAATCAATTTTCACATTTTCAATGTGATTTATTTCTTACTAATAGTAAGATGATTTAACGCGTTTCTGCTGCAAGTCAAAACGGTTAAATAAATGAAGTGGATTACCTATTAATGTTAACTGACTGAAACAATTTCAAATTTCAGGCTTTAATGGGAAAATTTCGTACAGCATCACGTCTGGCGATGACAATCAAGACTTCAAAATAGGCGAAAATGGCACTATCTACACAGTAAAACGATTGGACAGAGAAACACTTCCTATTTATAATTTGGTTGTTACTGCCAAGGATATGGCAAAACCTCCGGAACCACAACTATCTTCTACTGTTCAGGTGAGCATCAATACTTGTCTATGTGACCTTGAAATTCAAATCGATAATTTTCTTCAACAAGTTCTTGTTGATTGGCTCTATTATGCCATGATTCCTCTCTTTGCCTTTTAAACTAAAATCATGAATTAAAAAACTGAGATAACAAGTCACGCAAAAAAGTTCTTAATTAACAATTATTGAACGTTACATTTATGCGGCGACAGATGTCGACATAAAAATTAATCAGAAAGAAAAAAGCGCAAAACCCAAAAAGACGAAGAAAAACGTTCGAATTGAAAAACGCTTCATTCTTATTTACTCTCAAACTCTAGCTCGGCTCCTATTATCGTTCAGAATACATTCAACAGAAATATGCTGAACGAATAATACACATATTTCCGGAAAATTGCTTGATGCGCACGTTGTAGAAATATTAAACTCTCTCATTGAATTTCAGTTTATCTCTTAAATAAATAGCCTATAATACTCTACGGAAGTGTTCGTTACGACCCATTGTTGAGCTCATCCATTGTGATATCTACAATGTGCTGGTAATGAAAAGAGACAGTAATACAACGATTTAAGACTGTAAACATTTCTTTAACTGATGAAATCGGAGCTGAAAATAGATTTGGAAACAATTAATCGTATTTACATGAAGGAAATAAAAATTACTAAACTAGTGGTTACGTGTAATTTTACGAATTCTTTTGAATCATCTCAGTTTCTGTCTGCTTTGTTTTTAATCCCAAGAACAATTTTAATACTAAAAATACAGGTTTAAGTGCATCTTCCACGAACTAAAGTATTGTGATGTGGTGTTAATGGTTTTAACCTCCGTCGAAAACACACGGGTCTTTTTAAGTTTAACGTGTGTTTTCATGTGTCTGCCTTTGTAAGTTTAACTAGTTTCCATATACTGATAAAAAAATATTAAATTTCAGGTCACGATTCAACTAAAAGATGTGAACGACATGGCTCCCGAATTTGTTACCCCAAATGTAACGGCAATATCCGAAAATATTCCTCTAAATACTGTTGTCATGACAATAAAAGCTATTGACAAAGATGAGGGAAGAAACGGATACGTTGAATATTTCATGACACCAGATCCTGAAACAAACGGTTATTTTTCATTAGGAAACGTTGATGGAATACTAAGAGCAACTGGTAAATTAGACAGAGAACTAAAATCAACCTACACTATTATTGTCACTGCAAAAGATAGAGGCGATCCACCCAACGTGACGAAGACAAAAATTAAAATAAATATTTTGGATGAAAATGACAACAGTCCCGTATTTGATCCAAAACAATATAGCGCTTCTGTACCTGAAAACGCTAGCATCGGGGCTAGTGTACTACAAGTAAGTATTTTTTATTGAACCAATTCGAAAAAAAAGTAAAATTTGGGTAAAAATTCAAAAACAAAAAGTAGATTTCTAAGATAGTGTATTTGAGTAGACCATTGAACTCGCTAATATTTGATTACCCTGTTAGCTCATGCGGTAGTAGCCCTGCTTCATGAATTGTAGATGTCCGTGGGTTCTATTCCCGCCCAGGATTAACATTTAAGTGACGAACATAGATGTTTCTTCTCTTTCTGGGTAATCTAAATATATATAGTATAACAAAACAGACAGAATAACAAGCTTTACCTCTTTCTAATATAATAATACTATATAAATAAAGATCTATCATGTTATTATATTATATATTATGTTATTCTAGGTGTCAGCGACCGATATTGATGAAGGTGCTAATGGTCGAGTCAGATACTCTATTGCATCAGGAGATGAAAACAGAGATTTCAGCATTAGTGAAGATACAGGGATTGTTAGAGTGGCAAAAAACTTGAATTTTGAAAGAAAATCTCGTTACATTCTAACTATACGAGCCGAAGATTGCGCAAAAGACGATGTGAGATTTGATACGGCTGAGTTATCAATTTCTATTCAAGATATAAACGATAACCCTCCCACGTTTCTGGACTCACCATACTTAGCGTACGTAATGGAAAACATTATTCCGCCAAACGGCGGATATATAATAACAGTTCATGCTTACGATGCTGATTCACCGCCATTCAACAATCAAGTGCGCTATTTTATAAAGGAAGGTGATGCTGACCTGTTCAAAATTAATGCCTCTTCAGGGCAAATTTCCTTGTTGAGAACTTTAGACCGCGAGGCACAAGATGAATACACATTAGCGCTTGTAGCGATGGATACGGGTAAGTTTTTATAATACACATGCTAAGTAACTAGTATGCAATGATGCAACATTGTTGTTGATAACAATTTTATTACAGTTTACCTGACCGACTAAGTACTTACTTGATTAAAAAGTGTTCTGTTACAGGTTCACCACCCCTCACTGGATCTGGAACAGTAAAAATTGTGGTTCAAGATGTAAACGACAATAGTCCGGAATTTGACAGGCAAAGTTATAAAACTACTGTGAAAGAAAATTTACTACCTGGCACTATTATTCTCGACCCTAAAGCAACAGATGCGGATATTGGCAATAACGCCAAAATAAGATATAGCCTTCTTGGTGATAAATCCGAGAGATTTCAAATTGATTCTTCAACGGGCGTAGTTTCGACTAACGCTACTTTAGATAGAGAAGAATGGGATGTTTACTATCTAATTATTATGGCACAGGATTCATCGACAACGGACCCAAGAACAGCTACAACTAATCTCACTATAGTCGTGGAAGATGAAAACGACAATACGCCAGCATTTTCCAACCCAGTATATGAAACTCATATTTCCGACCGTACAGTCAAGGGTGATTTTGTGTTTGGTGTTAAAGCAAAAGATAATGATATCGGAGAAAATAGGAAGATTTTATATGATTTAAAAGGTGAACATCAAGATTTATTTGCTATTAATAGAGAAACGGGTGTCATCAAAGCCAAAGAAAACTTGATGAAGTATAAGGATGAAACATTTAGTTTAATTGTTATCGCAACAGATAATGGAGAAGTCCCAAGACAAAGCTCGGCTGAATTAATTTTAATACCTAAGTCAGTAAGAAACTTTCCAAAGTTTACAGTAACTAATAAACTGACATTTACATTTTCCGAAGACACACCGGAAGGTGTTTTAGTTACTAGACTATCTGCTGCATCACCCAAAAAAGGTCCGACTGGTTTATTGCAATACGGAATAGCAGGCGGCAATGTAGGTGATGCGCTAAAAGTAGAACCAATGAGCGGTGAAGTTTTTATAACCGGTAGAGGTCTTGATTATGAAACAATGCCGATGTACGAAGTTTGGTTTGAAGTAAGAGATTCAGACAATCCACCTCTTAAGTCATTTATTGAAATTGAAATAAAAGTCACCGATGCTAATGATAATGCTCCAATAATAGACAGCATCTTGTATAATGCCACAGTTTTGGAAGAAGAATCTCCTCCACAACTAGTTATAAAAATTGAAGCACACGATGATGATTCAGATGAAAATGGAAGAATTACTTACAAATTAATGAACGACTATGAAGAAACATTTAGAATTGATTCAGAAAATGGAGAAATTTATACAAATATAGCTTTGGATAGAGAATCTATACCGTTTTATGAAATTCTAGTTGAAGCTGTTGATCACGGTGTTCCTCAGTTGGTTGGAACCTCAACTGTTCTGGTGATAGTTTTAGACAAAAATGATAATCCACCAAGATTCACACGATTATTTAGCGTCAATGTTACAGAAAATGCAGAAATTGGATCATTTGTAATTCGAGTGACAAGTTCAGACTTAGATTCTGGCCCGAATGCTAATGCAACTTATAGCTTTGTAGAAAATCCTGGCGAAAAGTTTATTATTGACCCGATCAGCGGTAATGTAACGGTTTCAAAACCTTTAGATCGAGAAATGCAAGATGAATACATACTCAAAGTAGCAGCGATTGACAGAGCTTGGCGATCTGAGACTCCGTTGACCATTACCATTCAAGATCAGAATGATAATGCCCCAGAATTTGAATACTCATATTATAGTTTTAACTTTCCTGAGCTGCAGAAAAAAAATAGCTTTGTTGGACAAGTTATAGCTAATGACAGAGACAAGCAAGGCCCAAATTCGATCATTTCATATTCTCTTCAGCAACCTTCAGACTTGTTTTCGATCGACCCAGCAACAGGCGAAATATCAAGCAAATACAGCATGAATTACAAAAGGACTTCTGTTAACGCATCGCCTGAAAATACTTATTCGGTTATTGTTGTAGCTACAGATAATGGTAAACCCCCTATGTCTTCTGAATGTCTTGTTACAATCAATGTGGTAGATGCAAACAATAACGCTCCTAAGTTTAAAGAGCATGAAAAATTTGTACCCGTACCTATAGATGCGATTCTCGGAGAAAAGATTGTTAAACTGGTCGCAGAAGATTCTATGGACTACGGAATAAACGCTGAAATTGAGTATTATGTTAGTGGTGGTAATGGTACATCTTACCTCTCAATTGATAGGAGTAGTGGATGGATTGTTGTAAATAAGCAATTTTACTATCTTGGACAATACTATGAGCTTAGAATAAAAGCTATTGATCGAGGAGTTCCTCCTCAGTCAGATGTTATAAAATTAACTTTTGTTGTAACAGGTGAAAATATTTATAGCCCAAAATTTACGGCACTGAGTTATCAAGTAATCGTCCCAGAAAATGTTCCTGTGGGATCATCTATTCTTACAGTAAAAGCAAGTGATGAAGATGACGGGCCTAATGGTATTGTTCGATATTCGATATCGTCAGGAAATACAGGAATGGAATTCCAAATTAATCCAATATCTGGATCAATAAGTATATTACGTTCACTTGATTACGATACTATTCAAGAATATCGCTTAAATATAACTGCTAAAGACCTTGGATTCAAATCAAAAGAAACAACCGCAACTTTAAGCATTATTCTAACTGATATTAATGATAATGCTCCACAATTCAATCAAAGCCAATACATTGCATATTTAGCAGAAAATTCACCAATTAATACCGTTATATACAAAGTCAAAGCCACTGATATTGATTCACCTAAAAATTCTATTATCAAGTATCAAATTAACAATAAAATGACTTCATTATTTTATATCAATGAGAACACAGGAGAAATATACTCAAAAGAAATATTTGATTACGAAGAAAAAACTGTTTATAAATTAGAAATACGAGCGGAAAATCCCAATTCAAATATGAAAAACACAACTGAAGTTATTGTGCATATAACAGGAGTTAATGAGTTCTACCCCAAATTTAAACAACCAGTATTTCATTTTGACGTATCAGAATCAGCAGATGTTGGAACAAATGTAGGTGTGATACAAGCAACAGACGAAGATAGTGGCGATGATGGAATAATTTACTATTTGTTTGTGGGTTCGAGCAATGATAAAGGCTTTAACATCAACTCTCAGACTGGTGTTATAAGAGTAGCCCGATATTTGGACAGAGAGACACAAAATAGAGTTGTCCTAACAGTTCTTGCCAAAAATTCAGGAGGTATACGAGGAAATGATACTGACGAAGCACAAGTTATAATTTCTATTCAAGATGGAAACGACCCTCCAGAATTCTTACGACATGACTACGAAGCTACTGTCTCAGAAGGTGCCGATATTGGACATGAAGTAATCCGAGTTCAAGCTGTTGACAAAGATGTTCGACCACAAAATAATCAGTTTAGTTTCTCTATTATTGGCGGCAATGTTGACCAACATTTCAAAATTGATCCTCAAACTGGAGAAATTGATGTTGCTCGTCTTCTGGACAGAGAAACTTTGTCTACGTATAGTTTAATTGTAGGAGCTATTGATACAGGTGTTCCTCCACAAACTGGTACTGCAACTGTTAAAATTGCTGTTACTGATGTCAATGATAATGGCCCAGTTTTTGACTCTGAAAGCTTTGATGGATCAGTTTATGAAAATGAACCACCTAATACAAGTATAACTACTTTATCAGCTACAGATCCTGATCTTCCACCTAATGGTGCACCTTTTTCTTATGCAATAATCGGTGGTAAACATCAAAACTATGTGAAAGTTCATCGGCACACTGGTGCTTTACGAACAACAAAAAAGATAGATAGAGAGCTAACGCCATTTTTAGAAATTGACATTGAAATTGCTGACAGCGGTATTCCTGTTATGAAATCGAACTTTACAATAAAAATCAAAGTTCTCGATCGTAATGATAATCCTCCGTCACCGAGATCTGCGCACGTTCTTGTATATGCTTTTAACAGTCAAATTCCACGGGGGAAGATCGCTGACGTCAAACCCAACGATCCAGATACTGTAGGTGATTATAAATGTTCCATTATCAAAGACACAACGTCAGAAAATACATTAGCCATTCTTTATATAAAAACTGGTTGCGATTTGTATACCAAAGCCGTAAAACCTGGTCAAGGATATTCCTTCTCAGTGTCCGGCAATGATGGAATGCACAAAGACGTAATATCTTCCATAAGTGTTGAGTTCTTCTCATTTGACAATACTACAGTAGAACAATCCATCACATTACGAATTTTAAATATGACTGCATCAAGTTTTCTCAACCACTACTATCGGAGCTTGCTTGAACTACTAAAAGACGGCTTAAAAATTAAGGAGAGCATATATTTATACAGCCTAAATGAAATAGATAATCATTTAGATCTAACTGTTGCAACTAAAAATGATTATACTATCTGGAAAAGAGAAAACACTGAAAAGTATTTAAAATCTAGAGAACTTGAAATAACGAAACATTTAAAAAGTCAGATCATTGTGTCTTATTTCCCATGCGCTTCACATCGTTGCCAAAATAGAGGGATTTGCACGGACGAAATTCGAGTATTAGAAGACACCAAAATAACAGAAAGCTCTTCATTGATCTTGTCTTCACCACTGGTGAAACATGAGTATAAATGTCACTGTACGGATGGATTTATTGGAAGCAACTGCGAGAAACGGCAAGACCCTTGCACCCCTAATCCTTGTCGCTTCGGTGGTCAGTGCCATAAACAAGGCCACGATTTTACTTGTTCTTGCCCTGCTCGGCGTGAAGGAAAGATGTGTGAAATGGAAAGAGATGATGTCTGCAGTAGTAATCCTTGCAAAAACGGAGGCTCATGCAAAGAAAGCGCTGACCGAAATTCATTCTTTTGTCTCTGCCGACCGGGCTACCGGGGTAATCATTGTGAAGCTCTTGTGGACTCCTGTCGACCAAACCCTTGCATGCATGGAGGCATATGTATTAGTTTGAAACCTGGATATAAATGTAGCTGCACTAATGGTAGATACGGTACTCATTGCGAAAGTACTACATTTGGATTTGACGATCTGTCTTATATGCAATTTCCAGCTCTTGATGCTTCAACAAATGACATTACTGTTATTTTTGCTACCACAAAATCAGACGCATTACTATTGTATAACTATGGAGCCCAAACAAGCGGCAGGTCTGATTTTATCGCCATTGAATTACTGAGTGGAAAGCCTTTATTTTCATTCGGAGGTGCACGAACATCAATCACATCAGTTTCTATAGCCAACTTTAACAGAAACCTTGCAGATGGCAATTGGTACAAATTAACTGCTACACGAAATGGTCGTGTAATATCACTGAGTGTAACTTCATGCACTGATCACGGAGATGCTTGCACTGAATGTGAACCAGGAGATGATTCCTGCTACAGTGATGACACTGGTCAAGCTGGGTATGTATTCTTTTGGCATATTAGTATCGTTCAAAATAATTTTCAATTCTTTAACCTATTTTTTTTTTACAATTGTTTCAGAACTTTGAACTTCAACAATGAACCTTTGCTGATAGGTGGACTCCACAAAGCAGATCCTGTTCTAGAACGTCCGGGACAAATTCATTCTGACGATTTTGTTGGTTGTATGCACAGTATCACTATAAACGGCCGATTATTGAACTTATCAAGCCCTCTTGAAGCACGTGGCGTGGAAGCAAACTGTGCTCGTTCTGAAAAGGGAGCCTGCTACAAAAAAGACATTTGTGGCAATGGAGATTGCCAAGACAGATGGAAAGACAATTTGTGTAAATGTAGCGAAAAGTACATTGCTCCGGACTGTACTTTGTCATTACAATCAATATCGGTTGCTGAAAATGGTTTTGTAATATACACTATATCGGAAAAGCACAGAAGAATGCAGCTACTTGACACATTTTATGGTGGTAGTACCATTTGGGATAAGAAAACTGGGAAGTTTGCTGCAAAGATGTCGGTCAAAGTAAGCAATCCTTCAAAAGTATTATCATTTTCTTTTAGAACGCAGCGTAAAAACGGGATTCTTTTCTATGCAGCTACTGACAAGTACTATACGTTGATCGAGTTGTTAGATGGAAAAGTAAGTTACGTATCAAAGCAAAATGCTATCGTAAATATGACTCAAACGGAACAGAATGATGTTTCAGATGGAAATTGGCACAATGTAACTTTATTATCTATTGGACGAAGTATAAGACTAATAGTCGATGGAGGAAATGTTGGAGAAGAACTAGATGCTGCAGGTGTTCATGACTTTTTGGATCCGTATCTCACCATCATATCACTAGGTGGTGTAAAAACTGAATGGCTTACCGTTACTGCTCAAAACAAATTTGAAGGTTGTTTAGCAAATTTTACAATTAACAATGAAATTCAACCATTTATAGGTAACGGTAGTATATTTAAAAATTTAGAATCCAGAGGAAAAGTGTTAAACGGTTGTCAAAGTGCATTTGCTGGAGGGATTGCACAGAACACATCTCCGTTAACCGTTGGACTGGCTCTTGTCTTGGTTTTCTTCATCTTCTTAATTGCAGCAAGCTTATCATCTATTTTGTACTATCGATTACGTAAACAAAAGAAAGAAAAAGGGGGCGGATCCAATAGTAAAACAAATATAACACTCTCTAAACAAAATGGAGGACCAGCAATGCTCAATGCGCCGAACTTGATAGCAGGAACAAACGATAGTTTAATGAACAGAAGTATGCACAATAATGATACAAATTTGAGCAGTTACATGTCTGATAATGCAGATATAACCCGCAATGTCGGTCATATCGTAGGTCCTGAGCTGTTGTCGAAAAAATATAAAGACAGGGAAATCATGAATATAGACCCACCTAGACCCCAAAGACCAGATATAATAGAAAGAGAAGTTGTTGGTAAAAGTCCTGCATTGCGAGAAGATCATCATCCCCCGCCACCTCCATCAACTAATAATTCGCATCATACACACGACCATCCAAGTGGTATGGATTTGAATTCTGAGGTTGCTGAGCATTATGATCTAGAAAATGCTAGCTCAATAGCCCCTTCAGATATAGATATTGTCTATCATTACAAAGGATTTCGTGAAGCTGCAGGCGTACGGAAGTATAAAGCAACCCCACCGCCAATAGCTGGGTATCATCACAAGCATCAAACACCACAACATCGACACTCTCCACATCATCCTAGTGGATATCCATCAAGAGTACTGCCTCAGGCAACGCAACTTCCGCCACAACCCACAAGACAGCTTCAAACGACACCACTTGCGAGACTCTCCCCAAGCAGCGAACTTAGTCAACAACCTCGCATCTTAACCCTACATGATATTTCCGGTAAACCTTTACAAAGTGCTTTTCTGGCTACGACATCAAGTTCAGGAGGAGTCGGTAAAGATGCTTTACATAGTAATAGTGAACGAAGCCTTAATAGCCCTGTAATGTCACAGCTAAGCGGACAAAGTTCTTCAGCAGGTAGAAAAACTCCCAGTGTACCCCCTCAAGTACCACAGGTAGTATCCGTCGGATCTGGTGCAGTAGGCTTAACTGCAGAAGAAATAGAAAGGATGAATGCCAGGCAGCGAACCTCGAGCTTAGTCTCAACACTTGATGCTGTATCAAGTTCTAGTGAGGCACCAAGAGGAGGAGGAGCTAGTCACCATTTATCACACAGACACCATTCACCTCCCGATGACAACAGGAGCTCTACAGGCTCCGATGATGAAAGTGGGAATGATAGCTTTACTTGTTCTGAAATAGAATATGACAACAATAGCATAAATGCTGACAAGCTAGAAGATGTTCGCAGACAAAATGTCAGTAGTGCCAGTAATCCTAAAAAGCCTGTCTTGCCACCTCCTTACGAAAGTTTTGATTCGTCATTTCGTGGATCCTTGAGTACTCTAGTCGCATCCGATGATGACTTAGCTCCGCACGTTAGTTCCGCGTTGTATAGACAAGCCAATGGGTCTCCAGCTTCAGCCACCCTCGGTTGGGACCATTTATTTAACTGGGGTCCCAATTTTGAGAGTATGATTGGAGTATTTAAAGACATAGCTGAATTACCAGACTCCGTAAACGGACGAATGTCTTCCTCGCTAAGACTTCAGAATGGAACGCCAAAACCTTCTGAAGAATATGTATGATAGTTTTATTGTAAATAATAATAATTAAGTAGGGAGCACATTGTAGAAATAGGATATTTAGTTAAACTGTTTGCAATGATAAAACCTCTGCTGTAAATAGTTCGCCTAGTAATTTTGTAAAAACTTCTTCCAATGTGCGAATAATTATTGTGTATTAGAAATAAGACTGTATAAATTTAGTATAGTAATCTATGTAAAATTTTGAAATCTTGTATCAAGATTTCTGAATTCTTGCCATATTATTGGAGAATGCTACTATATAGATAAGTTTATTCTAAAACTGATGACATTTTTGCCATACGAAAACTATTAAGTGATAAGAGATCACAATCTGGAGTCTACGCAGCTCAATAAACTTTGTCTCCTTAAATACCAACATATGTTTCAAAATTGAAAATACTCGTCCAAAATTCTCATACAATTTACAACAATAAGAAGTTATTCAACCTCTATTATGAATATCCTTGAATATAAATTAAATTTAAAAAATCCTTGAATATTATGAATATTGTAATATCCTAATGCATTTTAATAATTAATTATAAGTTTGTAGCATTCTCTGATTTTTATACTCCTCGTAGGTTAACGAGACATTTTACAAACCTCATTGTAAATATGTAGGCATAGTGTAAATAGGTCATATTACTTAGAACATTTAAAAAATCTCAGTTAATGTTCAATCTAATAGTATGGAAAATTATAATATCTATCATAGTTATGATCATCATAATGTTGGCTGGCCAATTCATACTACCCTCTTTTTTAATACGTTTTTTTTTTTAAATTAGATCACATTGTCTATTTAAAATATACGAATTTAAATGTTTATTCTATACAGCCATTAATAAGTAAAAATGGTGCCAAATGTTAACTGAAAAGAACTGACTAAGATAATTAAAAAAATAAAGACATTCAATATAAATTTCGTTTATTTCTTTAAGTGTTATTTTAGTAAGTAGGTCCCTTGAGTTTTATTTAGGAATATAAAATTTTAGAAAAATATACAGTAGGCGAGTTTGTGGTGAAACTTAGCGTAGTCTAATCTAGGCTTAGGCGAAGTCGCATACGTCGCAGGCCTTTGTATATATCTTGTATAGACAATTCAAAAGTAGGCAATACCTAGCTAGTTCTAACATGATAAGAAACCCCATCGAGTAAAATAATTAATTTAAGTAATTTTATTACCCACTTACTGATTTAATTACTCTTCGATTATTTATTTTTATGTTAGTGTAATAGGACAAACGAGACGCTCTTCTGATCGTAAGAGATTACGCCTGTCCATAACCATTGAGTATTGAGATTAACCTTGAGTAGCAAAACAAATTCCAGGTAATCGCTGATTTGGTGCTCATTACTTTGAGACTTTCGATGGTTAGTCTCAACAGCCCTGTAATTTCGCTAGCTGCAAAATACCCTTCAAACCAAAACACAATAATGTTTACACACTACTGCCTGGCGGCAGATTATCTGGTACTGTAGTGGTACCTACCTAGACAACCTCCTACTAAAGAGATCTACCACCAAGTAAATAGCCAGCAGTTATAGAAGGAATAAATACAGGAAAACAATAATTTTTAAACTATACATTTAGTAATAATTTAACCTAGTTATTATTTTGCACCCTTAACCCACAAGGGAGCCTCTCGCGAAGCCTCTTTAAATGCGAGGCCGCGGGCGTGGGGCCGCTTCGCCCACACCTAGCTACACCACTGGTGAAACTACATCCTTTGCAGAAGTAAAATTTCATAAGTGAATCAAACAAATAAATGATGCCGTATATTTATTGCAGCTATATGTATTGTACAGTATATAAACGTTATATCGTTGTTACGAAAAATATTGATAAATAATAAATATAATTGTTAGACTTTTGCGATTTGAACACATAGCGTTCATGACAATCAGCTAATAATATGGCCGGAAAATCATGGTAAATAAATAAAATAATTTCACGTTTAGCATTAGTTAAGTTGTAAATTAAGTGTTTTAGTGTTTGCTTTTGTGAAGCATCAATAAATATAAATAAAAAGCAATGTTTATTACTGGTTCTTAATCGCGCAAAAATTACTATCAAATTAGTTTTGTTTATGTGCCTATTTATTATGGGTTTAAGTAGCGAAAGTTTAAAAAATTACATAAGAAACAATTATTAGGTACCTACTACATACCTATATATATTTATGTACTTTTAGTATAACTCTGTAATATACAATAAATAGTAACTACCAAATTGGTATATGTTTTGCGTGGTGGTATACTACCACCCTCAAGTTGAAAATCTGCCGCCAAGCATCTAAAGGTGTGTTCCGGCAGCCTCACTTGAGAGCCAGTTTTATTCTAGGCTAGGTGTGCTTTACCATCTTCGACCACACCGTCACTTAATATCAGGTGAGTTGTGGTCAAACACCTAGCCTGTCAGCGTTAAAAAAAAATAAAAAAATGTTACTTATTAGTATTTTTCGTAACAGCGGAATGACAACGAAGTCAGAGAAGTCACGGATACATCCCGGATGGTGTACCTACGGCAGTGTACGTATGTAGGTATAGTCTATAAAGTTCTTCATAAGAAATGTTCTAATAAGTAGGTATCTAAGTGACAAAAATAATTTTACAAATAGGTACCTATCTAGGTATAAAGCTATGTTTACTTTGTAAATAAGGTAGGTACGCACAGATATCGGTATAAACCAATTATAAAATGATAATTAAAGTCACGGATCTAAATTAGGAATATTTATCTACCATTTAAAATGCACGTTTCTATCAACCCAGGCAAAATAAGATAAATACGATGTTTGTTCTTGATTCACTATCAGCGTACCTACTTGCAAAGTAATTATTATTAAGGTACTTATTGAACATAAACCGATAAATGTCATTACGTTACCTACGTGTTTTGAAGCTAATTGGTATAATTTACAAAGGAACTTTGGAGGAACAAAACTTCTGTAGAATAGAAAGACGCGTCATTTTTTTTTTTTGTTTACTTTTTAAAATAAATAAAATTACAGGCGCATGCATATGAGTACTTTGTTTACTTTGGAATAATAAATCGTGTAGTCTAATGTCAAAAGTAGCTCTTCTTCTTTTTTGTTTTTAGCATCGCACTTTGTTTATTTGCCTATCAAATGTGTCAATATATTCAAATGTTTTATGATAAATCCAGTTAAATAAGTCTAAGTCACACAATGCAAGCAACGATTAACTTCGGTCACCCTTAAGTAATGTAGTGCAAACTTTATTATTTACATGCTTCGACAGAGTTTGGAAGCAATATTCGTGTTTCCGTTTTAGTATTTAATTTTTCTCACTTACACACGAAGTAAAAATATTGTAAAGTAGAAAAAAATAAAAATATTGAAAAATGCTGACACTATTTTTCTATGTTGCGTCAATTTCTTCTCTTCTTCTTCGTTTTTGGCGGCGCAGTTTGAGCATTTATAAGTATCAAGTATTTCAAAATTTTCCCGTATATCATGAAAAATCAAGTTAAATAAGTCTTAGTCACAGTCAAAGTCACAAAAGGTAACTCACGGTCGAGTCCAGTAATGCTTTAGTAAAGTAGTTGCAATTTTTCTACACGCTTCGATAGAGTTTAAGAAACAACACAAAAATTCATGTTTGACCACATTAAATCACTTTCTCACACTCGCGCTTGTAATTCGGCACTTTAGAAGTAAATCACCACTAACATACAATCGAAAAAACATAAGTTTTGGATAAAAATGCAATGGGGCGACATGATATTTTCCGTGTTCCCGCCAAAACTCTGTCCAAAAATTCCCACATAGAACCTATTTTTTCAAATGGCGAAAAGCGACTTTGTTTTATATTATGTAGAGCTATCTCTACATAATATAAAACAAATACGCTTATAAAGTTTAGTACCTGGATGACCGAGCTTTGCTCAGCTGAAAACACGGATAAAACCACGTTTTCTAAAACCTAGCTAGATCGATTTATCGCCTCCGAAACCCCGTGCATACAAAATTTTATGAAAATCGTTGAAGGCGTTTCCGTGATTCAGAATAATAATATATATACATATATACAAGAATTGCTCGTTTAAATTAGATTTTAACAGTTCAAAACGAGCGCGCAACCCGTCGCCTTTTTTATTATGAAATGACCGAATTTTGACCGTTGTTTGCAAATTCATCCTAAATCGCATAGCGTTGCGTAAACTCGCCCTCGTTACGTGCTACATGTTTATAAAGAATAAGCTGCTTAGAGGAAAGAATCACAAATGGCAAACCTAATATTTTCGATAATTTAGTTAGATATCTCTACTTATTATACGAATATACTTATTAAGTCATAATTCAACCCAAATTTGGCATTTAATAGCTCTTACAATTATGTTTTCAATACCATAGAATGGAACTTCTAGATGTTTATGGTCGCCTTTACCATACCATACATGTTGGTCTATCTTATCAGACTTTAGATAGATAAAATGTTTGAGCTATTTTTATACACTTAATAGGCATTTAGTACGAATATTTAAAATTATATAAATATAACTATTGAATATTAATCAATGATTACCTATACTAACCTGTTTTGTAACTTGTTCGCACATAGTTTTAGCTCGTATTCTAGAAAGTTTAAAAAAAGTCTGTTACAACTGATACTTTTTGAAATATAAACTTCTTTAGGTGCACTTTATTTTGTGGGTATTGAATGAGACTGAGTCGTCACGCTCGGCTATGTAACGCTCGTTCGAGTAAAGTCAGCTCTCGTCGACTAAAGGAGCGAGAGAGCTATAGCCAACGCGTCATTGCTATACTCGCTTGGTGACCGTTACATGAAAGTTTTCACTTCTGTCATCTGGTATTTAATTCTTTAAGTCTTAATAAAAAAAATTGTATATTGTGCGACTCTACAAAGGCCTTCCTTCCGAATTTCTAAAAGGCAAAAAGTATCGCTCTGAAAATGAACCGATAAGAAACTAGGTAAATTATGTAAAACTGAGTTCCAGTTTAAACTTGGCTTAAGAACATGGTTGTTTAAAATTTCCGCACTGCGTCTCACAATTTTCTTTATTATATTTATTTTTCCTAGTTTGTTACTACATGTGTTTCACATCTCAGTTAAGTCAGTTCCATTTTAAAATCGTGAATTGAAATTAGTAAAAAAATAAATAAATTTGTGTACTAATAGAATAATATTTTGTTAGAAAATGATAACATTTGTTGTGATTTTTTGTTTGAGTTTTCTGTGTAAGTACGAATATGATACAATTTATTTCCGTATTTATTTACATCCGTAGGTCAATTCAATTTAATTCGTTTCAAATATAGGTACAATAATGTACACTTCGTACGTCAAATAAAAGTAACATTTACAAAAAATATTAAATGTTTTAAATTTTTTAATGTCATCTAATATATATAATCTCACAAATTAGGAGCTATTTTTAATTATGTCAAAGTAAAGAAAATTATTTTCTCTAAGTTGACAATTTTTTTTCCGATTTACTGTTTTCTAAGAGACACATAACATAAAAAACATCTTAAAGCATGTGTTGAGAAATAATGAAATTTTGCTGATTATAGCTGTAGCGTAATTTACTAGCCAACAATTACTAATTTACTAGCTTTTCAAGCCAATTCCATTCCAGGCTAGGAGTGTTTACCATCTTCGACCATAACGTCACTTAACATCAGGTGAACTGTGGTCAAACGTCTAGGCTATCAACCATAAAAAATAAATTTCAAAAACTGTAGACATTCCGCGTAAGTACAATATCGGTTTTTAGCTGAGTATATAATTATCTTCCTTTTTACCTATTAAAACGCTTTATCTTTTAATAAATAGTTTGGACTCCTGTCTCATTATTCTTATTTATTACAACTAACTAAATAAATATCGTAAGACATTACACACAGCGCCATTTGACCCCAAACTAAGCAAAGCTTGTACAATGGAATTCAAATAACTAACAGAATACATAGTGTGTTTTTTTGTAATTACATACTTATAATACATACAGAACACCCAGACGCAGATCAAACATTGGTTTGTACCACAAAATGTTTGTCGTGGATGGGAATCGAACCCACACCCCACAGCTCTAATAGCAGATAGTACCAATGAACAAACAGGGCTGTCAAAGTAGTTAGGTACATATATAAATATGTACTACTCGATCAGAGATTTTATTGCTCTGTTAGCACATTTCGTAGCGAGTCTGCTTCGAATGCTGAAGGGCGTAGGTTTGATTCTCACTTAGGATAAACATTTGTGTTATAACAAAGTTGTTTGTTCTGTGTCTGGGTGTTCTGTATGTATTATAGTTATGTAGTATCTACAAAAAAAAGTATATAAGTTTTCTATCAGCTATCTGGGGGAGTACAGAGTAGTGTGGGATTACACTAGAAATTTTTGTTTAGTTTTGGGCTAGATAACTCTCTGTGTGAAATGTCCTACAAAATTTATGGATCTCTTTGTAATGGATTGAAACCCTAACATCACAATTATGCAGAGCATCTTCTCCCAAACCTACCAGTTTTAAATAAATTTAAAATAACTAAATATAGTAGGACGTTTCAGACAGTGAAATCTAGCCTCAAAATAAGCAAAGCTTGTACTATTAGAACCACATAATTGATAGAATACTTAAACCCTTTTTTTTCTAATCACATAAAGAACACCCCGGCGCAGAACAAACATTTACGATCGTCACATAAAATTAGATGTTTCTCCTGTGTGTAGGATTAAACACGTTGTATTATTATCTGTTCTGTGGTTTAAGGCTAGATAGCGCTGTGGTTTCACACAGCGATATCTAGCCCTAAAAAAAATATGTGTAAAATATATGTCAGGAGGACGGAAACGTCCTCCAAATCAAATAAATTCAAGGTTGTACCTAATATATATATTGACTCATGAGCGGTTGCTGGACCGTGCTACGGGGGCGGATTTAGCAAGACTGAAGGCCGTCTCGCAGTCCGAATCAGGGGCATGGTTGCACGTGCTGCCTTCGCCTCATCTAGGCACCTTTCTGGACGACAGCTATTTGCGTGTGGCGGTTGCCCTCCGCCTGGGCTGCAGAGTGTGTGAACCACATAGATGCACCTGCGGTTCCATGGTGGAGGCTGATGGCCATCATGCGCTCAGTTGTCGTAAGTGTGCGGGTAGGTTTTCGCGACACCATGCCCTCAATGACATTATTCGCAGGGCCTTTCTGTCTGCTAACATCCCCTGTGTGCTAGAACCGCCGGCTCTCAGCAGGTGTGATGGTAAGAGACCGGATGGAATGACTTTGGTGCCGTGGAAAAACGGCAAGTGTCTGATTTGGGATGCCACTTGCGTCAGCACTGTAGCCCCCAGTCACCTGGGTCGTTCCATCCTTTCTCCAGCAGCAGCGGCGGAGGACGCGTCCAGCCGAAAGCGGATTAAATACGCAGCCTTGGAGCCCCATTACAACTTTGTGCCTATTGCGGTGGTGACACTCGGCAGTTGGGGCGCGGATGCTCGGGTTTTGGTGCGTGAATTAGGGCAACGCATAAAAGATCAGTGTGGTGACCCTCGTTCCGGCTCGTTTCTGGTGCAAAGGCTGGCCATTGCTATCCAGCGCGGAAATGCTGCCAGCCTCATGGGTTCCTTTGCACCAGGTACAGTAAGGGGCGGGATATTTTGACTGAATGTTGTTAAAATTCTTCTGAGTAGTTATGTGATTTATAATATAAATATGACGTTTTTGTGACATTTTTGTGAAAATTTATTGTGATTTTAATTCGACATTTGACATTTGTAATTGTTTAATTATTTAAATATTCATTTTTATTTATTTATATATATATAATACAAAAAGGGTGTAAATATTTACGCTTCACTATAAAAATAATCTTAGGTATTATTTGTATATGTATTATTTATTTATGATTATTTAATTTCCTAGTAACCCTAGAGAAGGTTACAGTCAAGGTACAAACACAACTACGGCTTAAGAATATTTACAAATAATTTACTTACTGAGATCACACGTTATTTAAATAATAAATTTATTATTGTGTTAATAAGCATAGCATGCAGACTTTATTATTAAAAATGTAAACAAACATGTATAGAGAAAAAGTTAAATAAAATACCATAAATCAGTTTTTTTAAAGGTATATGGTTGTTCTAGAGCAAATTAAACGCTACTTTGAGTAGCAAAACAACATTCATATGCAATGCGCTTTGCCGGTAAACCGATACCGACGCCGATACAATTTATTTATTACAATTAAAAAAAAAAAACAATTTGTTTTATTGCTATTGTAGTTTTATTACAATTTACAAAGCGATTAAGGTTTTTTTTAGTAATTTCGAGACACGAATCTATACTGAAGACTGTGTCATAACAGTCAATAAATTGGTAATGAAACAATGTATTTTAAACTGCTCTGTTCGTTCATTTGGTAGTGCGTCTGCTGCAGAAAGCGTGAGTTCGATTCCCACCCAGGAGAAACATCTAATTTTATGTGACGATCGTAAATGTTTGTTCTGCGCCGGGGTGTTCTTTATGTTATTAGAAAATAAGGGTTTAAGTATTCTATCAATTATTTGGTTCTAGTAGTACAAGCTTTGCTTAATTTGAGGCTAAATTTCGCTGTGTGAAATGTCCTACGATATTTAGTTATTTTAAATTTATTACAAATTGATAGGTAGCTGTGAAAGCTAAATGGGTGAAGATGCTCTTCATAATTGTGATGTTCTGGTCTCAAACCGTAACAGAGAATTCAATTATTTTCTATAAATAATTGGGATTGAAAAAAAAAAACTATTGGCTTTTTAATGAAGAAAAACATTAGTAAAAAATACATCTGGAGGGAAAAATCACCAAAAAGCATCGCTTTGTATAATTATAATCCAATCATCCTTCTAAGATAGGCACTTATATTACAGGCTGTATATTTGGGCACATGCCCAGTTGTGGAATGGTCAAAGATTGATACAGTAGGTATGTTACATACCGGTAATGGAGAGTATATAACTATAATCATAGTAATATTCATCTTTCACAGCACCAGCCCATTCAGAATGTGTGACTCCACCATTAGAATGTCCAAATGAAAATATTACCTTTTGGTTATACACAAGGCAAGTACCAATTAAAATAACAAAAGTAGAAATTAGTATATTATAATAAAATACGTTACTCTCTTTTACTAAGCACCTGCAGAAAAGGTGGGATGACGACATCAGACAAGTGGCGAAACATAGTGGCTTCGGAAAGATACAAATGGAAATGATTGGAAGAGGACTTTGCCGGCAAACAGATATAAACACCTACTTACACTCGATTTGTAATTAGTGTTAAAAGTGTATGTTATAAAGCAAGACAAGGCCGCGCGCGAGTTGTGTTTAGCTTTGTATCCACGATGAAAGCCGAAACTATAGTCGGAGTTTCCGATATAATTAAACGTCAATAATCCCGCATAAGTAAAACAAAAACGTCAGTTTCTATAGTAAAATATATACCTATTATAAGTTACTTATCTTTTACAATAGTTAAAAATATATATTAATCAAGAACTGACGTCTAACAAAAATAATCATTATTTAGATAAGTATATATGATGTATCCACTATCTCCATTTTTTATTTTAAATTACCCTATTTAAGTTGGCCTAAAGCGTTTAGCCTTTTAGCCAATAATATACGACGGCAATTTGTATGAATTGACATAAACGAACAAGTTTTTTGATAATTTATCAGAAGAACCTGTTAGTAGTAGAATTGTAATTCTACTTGAAATATTCACTCTTCAAGGCGAGTCATGATATTGCAAAACCAACTTCCAAAGTAAAAAAATGACATTTACTCGTTCAAAACTTTATAATGATTATGGCGTTTACTGAACGAGAACGAACTTTACTCATACAGAAAAAACTAACACTAATTGAAGTTTAAAAAAAAACTCATTGCAGTTTTTGAAAAGCATATTTTTCAGTATACTTGATTGAATAATTTATCGAGTCGAGCTTTCTAAATTACGTTTTTACTGTTCAAAGTTTTTGAACATATGATAGGACAAAAGATTAAAATTAGATAGTTCTATTAAAGCGAGATTACTAACAAACTATGGTTGCAACGACAGGACCTTCGTCTTTTAGGAGGCCTTATAACCGGTTATTGCAATTTGAATAGTCTCACATACTGGGAGTCACGGATAGCCCGCTTTTCCATGGCTGCCTTCAGGAGAACGAAAATGTAGAGCATGTGTTGTGCAGATACTAGGGTTGCTACTAGATTGCATGAGGCAGCTTCATTTTCATCCATGTCACCGCAAAGTGCTGACTGTATTTTATCATTATCAACACCTCCATCTCACGCACTGGAGCTACTATGCCAGCAGCCCAGTTCCTCGCTCCGGTATTTCAAGGAGCTGGGTTGACTCAGGGAGATACTGTTAGAGGGAAATGCACAAGACAGCCCAAGTGGGACGTCAGTGCAGGACTCATCGCCCCTATTTCGAATAAGAATAAGACGGTTTTAATTTAAAAAAATATTTTGGTAGATAAAAATGCTAATTGTTTAAATCTTTCTAGCAAGTATTATAAGGTTAAACTAGATGGCGCTGTTTGCTTTTAAAGTTACTGAAATCGTGTGTAAGAAGTCTGCTAGCGTGGACTTATTGCCTTACTGCAATGAGAAGAGACTTGCACCCACTAGTAGAATAACAGATAACTCATAAAATGCTAAACTAGTCATATGTCGTTATATTTTAATTTCTATCACATTACAGAAGCAATGAAAATGAACCACATCAGGTAATGGTCAATGACTCTGACACCATTAAGACAGCTCCTTGGGTTGAAAATGCACCGGTAAAGATTCTAATCCATGGATATACCGGCTACAAAGATTTTTCACCTAACACACAAATAAGACCAGGTAAAATGATAAATCAATAACAGTAGGAACATTTGTACATACATGTACACAACGTAGATACTATTTCATCATCAGCCATAGGACGTCCACTGCTGGACATAGGCCTCCTCCTGGGGGGTTTTGCCAATACTCGCCACGCTTGGCGGGCGGGTTGGCGAGCGCAGTTAGGTGTGATTGTTCAAGGAAGACGCTGCTGCCCATCTTCCGGATTACATCCCCTAGCCGACTCTTACGGCAACCACGGGTAGAGAGGGTGGGGTACTATTCTTACGCCGGCACCACCACGGCACTATTAAAAAAATCATAACACTGAATTCGAAGAAAAAACATTGCATGAATACCTGGATTATAACGCAGGTATAAAGATTGTCTGAAGAAGTAATTAAGGCTCTTACAAGAGTGTGTTTCGATAGCATAGTTAATTTTCTAATTTATGTAAAATACACAAGGTCGCGTACAATATGGCGGTTATGTGTCGACGTTGTGATTCGTACGTTTCATTTATTGGAAAGTAATAAATTACAAATATTGCTTTTTTATACAGGTTTTATTATAATGAGCACCTTTACACTTCACTTATCCGCGACGGCCTGATTATTTTCCATTCACTCGTCAAGTAGAAAGACGGCCCACTAACATCCATACATAGTGGAACTTCCTTGGGTCCCAAAACTCCCAAACGTTTTGACTCTACGTTTCTCATCCGTACGGCCAAGAAATGAAACAAGCTGCCGACTTCCTTGTTTCCTAAGAGATATAATCTAGATATATTCAAGGTCAGAGTGAATAGGTATCTTCTAAGCCTGCGTGCTTCATCTTCGACCACATCATCGCTTACCATCAGGCAAGTTGGTGGTGATCAAACGCGGTCTTATCCGTATAAAAAAAAAAGGATATCTAGCGTCAAAATTTTATAGGCCGATAAAGAAAAGAAAAAATATAAATTAAGAAAATATAATGGTATGTTGAGTGAGTGCTACATAATAAAATTTGTCAACGGTGGCTTTGTACCTACAAATTTGTTTACTGCAAACAATTACGCCTACAGATTTTATCATAGTTATTTTTGTGTCAAAATCTTACTTAATAAGCTGAATCATATTCATATAAAAATAGCAAAGTACCCGAAGACACACTTGCTATGACTTTATAAGGTCTTGCTCTATATTATTCACTGACATAATTCTCTATGGATAAGGTCAAAAACTCAGACTTAAGCTGCTAGACACTGTTATAGAAAATATAATTTTTACCATTGCAGTTGTTTTTTTGCAACTTTGAATATAGTTTTATTGTTGGAATAATAAACTCGAAGTTAAAATATCTATCAATGTTTGTATAAGTGGAGTAGCCAGTACAAGAGATCCAAATAATTTTTTTAACTTCTTTGCTAAAATCTCTTTTTGAATCGCGAAAAATAGTAAAAATCAAAAAAAACGCAACAAAATAAAGCATCCTAATATGCGAAACTTTGCGCATATGTGTGTATACATTTTACTTTCGTCACTGTGACAGCTTACCAGATTTGGATAAGTTTTGCATTGACGATAGCTTAAGTTCTGGGTTAAGAAATTTGTTACATTTTATCTCGGAAAATGAGGGTGAAAAAGCGCACAGCTAGTAAATGACTATAGAATAAAATATTTTTGGGTTATTCCTTAATAAAAAATTGTTTTTGAACTACATATTTTCCCATGTGCTGCGATTGTCCTGTTAGCTCCTTTGTTAATAACTCGGTAAAGCTGTTTTTTTGTTAATATATACTTATAACACATACATAAAACCAAGACGCAGAACAAAAATTCGTTTATACTACAAAATGTTTGTTCTGGGTGGGAATCGAATCCACGCCCTCTAGCTCTTAAAGCAGATATACTACCAATGGGACAACGGGGATGTCGTAATTAAAATTTAAAAATTAGAGATTGTTTTAATTATCGTCGAACAGTTTTTTTTTAAATATATCATAAACAATGCAAGTTAGCTTTATCTTTTCCATGTCCACAAGACATAATCAGGATGAAACGAGGTTTCACACAAAATGAAGCGACATCTAGTTATTTAACGCTTCACTACTACAAAGTGGCCAACGTAAAGCCAAAGTATCTCAAAACAGGTATAGAGAGTAGTGCCATCTAGATCTACATTTGCAAGACACTAGAAAATAGTCCGAAGACTAGCTCGATTTACGTTTGTACAATTTTATGTACGGAATTATATATACAAGTTTATATTATATGTCTTCCTAACTGTTCCAGCATACATGCAGTGCTGCAACTACAATATCATCTCCGTAGACTACAATCCCATTTGCCGTGAGCCCTGCTACGTGGAAGCAGCTAAAAACACCGAATTGGTCGGCAAATGCACTGCACAGCTAATTGATATGCTGGTCGTTCAATATGGCTTCAAACTGAATAGTTTTCACATTATAGGGTTTAGTCTGGGTGGACAGACAGCAGGATACATTGGGAACTATTTAACTTCTGGAAGGTTGAATAGAATTACTGGTAAGAATAGTGTTAAGACATACGACATAGATTTTACTAATGTAAGACTATTTTATCATATCGTGGGGGCTACAATATATAATCTTAAACAAATTCTAACTTAACAAATTCTTTTTTTAAATTTTATTTTTGTCTTACATCTATAGTTACAGTCAAAGTCTAGTCTTGGTCAAATCCAGTCGGTCCTAGTCAAATCAAGTCATGCCTTAGTATAGTAGTGGCGACTTTACTATAAGCTTCTGGATGGAGTTTTGGAAGCAACACGAAAAGTCATGTTTAACCACATTACATCATTCTCCCACACTCGCGCTTGTAATTCGGCACTTTATGAATAAAACACCACTATTTTTATGCAAAAAAACACTAGTATTGGAAAAAAATACAATGGGGCGACACGAAGCTCACCGGGTTCCCGCCAAAACTCCATTATAATTATTATTATCTACCTTAAAACAGATTATAAATATTTTTTCCAAGTTTTTAAGAATTCTGACGTTTGATTGAGCCGAGTGACGGAATGCTACTATGCTATATCTAAATTACATTATTAGATTATCCTCTGTGCCTTGTTCTTATTACGCAGAATCAGACAAAGAATCAATATATTTCCAGCGTTAGATCCAGCGATGCCTCTTTTCGTAACATACGACAATGATAAAAAAGTGGACAGGAGTGATGCCGACTTCGTGGATGTAGTGCACACCAATTCGTTGCAGAAAGGAAAGTTGGAACAAAGTGGTCACGTAGATTTCTACCCTAACGGAGGAATGACGCAGCCGGGGTGTAAAGATACCGAAGAACAGAGTAAGAGTTATAACTAGTGCTTAAGTAGACAAAATTGCTATGGCTGGGTTCCATTCTCACCACCTACGAACATTTATATGACGAAGATAGAGGCTTGTTCTGAATCTGGGTGTTTTAAATGTATACAATTACAAAAAATAACTATACCTACTCAGAGTTTCCCTACGAGATCGAATGAGAAATGAGGAGATCCGTAGACGAACTAAAGTACCTAACCGCCATAGCCCAGCGGATTAACAAGTTGAAGTGGCAGTGGGCAGGGCACATAGCACGCAGAACTGGTGGCCGATGAGGCTGCAAAATTCTGGAGTGGAGACCACGGACCGGCAAGCGCAGCGTAGGTTAACCCTTATTCGCTATGATCACATTAACGCGTTACGCGCCGCGTTTACGTAACGTAGCGAAAGCCGAGTTAAATTAACGTGGATTGATCTCTAAGCCAATGACAAATTAAAAACGCGACGAGGTCTATATTGAATTGTCAAAATAAATTTTAAAACCACGATAGTGTCATGATTGGCTTAATTTTTTTGTATTCATTATTTAAAAGCTATTTTAATTTATGTCCAGCAAAATCCGGTTGTGACCACGAGAGAGCGCCTGTGTTGTACGCCGAATCGATCACGACCACTGTAGGGTTCTACGCTACAAAATGCGCCTCGTGGATGACTTTCATGATTGGTTGGTGCGAAATCATGAACGCTAATGAAGAAATATTGCTCGGGGAATACGTACCAAGCAAGTAAGTTATGTTACTCTTCTCGAGAAAACTCAGTAGTACTTATAGAACTAGGTACTTTATTTGCGACACAAAACTACTTTTTTATTACTTTTAATCTTCTTGTTTTTTACTTTTTATTATATTAAAATTAAAAAGAACTCAGTAGTAGGTACTTGTAGAACTTACTGTACCATGGGAAACAATTATCTACAAAGAAAAAGTAAAAAATAAGAAAAACTACATTATTAATATAAAAGTAAAAAGAAGAAAAAGTAAAAAATAAGAAGTTTTAAAAGTAATAAAAAGGTATTTTTCCATCTTTTTTACTGGACATATACGTCTCCAAAGCCGTGGTGGTGCCGGCGTAAGAAATGTACCCCACCCTTTCTACCCGTGGTTGCCGTAAGAGTCGGCTAAGGGATATAATCCGGAAGATGGGCAGCAGCGTCTTCCTTGAACAATCACACTTAACTACGCTCGCCAACCCTCCTGCCAAGCGTGGCGAGTATTGGTAAAAGCCCCGCAGGAGGAGGCCTATGTCCAGCAGTGGACGTCCTATGGCTGATGATGAAATAGTATCTACGTTGTGTACATGTATGTACAAATGTTCCTACTGTTATTGATTTATGTCCAGCAGTGGACGTCATATGGCTGATGATGTGATATGATGTGATAGACAATAATCCTGCAATCCTACAAGACTTGTAAGATTAGTCTATGACAATATTTACACATACATATGTAACAGCCAACGAATTCTATACTAGACAAGTAACTGCAGAGTTTCATTCATTCATTCAGAGTTGGCCATGAAGTGAAAATTGTTCCTAATGGAAATGAGCTCCTCGGATTGATAATAACTCAGTGAACGATGAATTTGTATTTATTGTTGCTACAAGTCATAATTCTCAACAAAGGTACTCAATAGCTTGCCCAGAGACCGCGACACTTCCATACTTTCACTGCTCGAACCTATTCACTTTTAATTTCAATTTTACTTCCTTTTGCTATAAAATCTTTATGATTGTATGCTTTGTTATTAATAATGCATGCGTTTTGTTTAGTGGTCTCAGACAGGAAGTCCTCCGAATGCAGTATCAAATATTTTGCCACCAAACAGTAGTGTATAAACATTACTGTGTTCCGATTTGAAGGGTAGTGCATCTAATTAAATGATAGGGTTAAAATGAAACTAACCATAGAATGTCTCAAAGTTATAATTACCAAAGCAATGATAGACTATGTTTTGCAACTCGAAGTTCTGGGAGCCGGTGCAATGATATGGACATGAGTTTACATTTAGCATCAGGAGAGCGTCTCGTTCGTCTCACTACTTTTACCTAAAAAAACGCTAGCAAATAATTTTGTTACATTGTTTCGTTTGTTATTTATTTAATAGCTTTATATAAATAAGAAATGTATTATGACACTGCACATTTAGGTGATTGAGTTTTAGTTTTGACGGGAACGCGGAAAGAGTCGTCTCGCCCCATTGTATTTCTTTCCAAAACTAGTGTTTTTTCGAGTGCTTATGTATAAAAATAGTGGTGTTTTATTCATAAAGTGCCAAATTACAAGTGCAAGTGTGGGAAAGTGATATAATGTGGTAAAACATGACTTTTTGTGTTGCTTCCAAAACTCGATCGAAGCTTATAGTAAAGCCGCCACTACTTTACTAAGGCATGACTGGATTTAACTGGCACGAATTTGACTTGACCAATACTGGACTTTGACAATAAAGAAGCTGAAATATGAAGACTGCACACAAAAGACACATTGAAACTGGCAGAATACACAGAGTGCGATGTTAAGAAGAAAGAAAAAAAAGTGATTGAGTTTGACTGAGATACCTAAATAGTTAGATTAGTTAGTATGAGAAGCAGGCGACGAATTCTTTGTACAGAGAACTTTAAAACAAAGAAGTGCGTGCAAAACAGCCTACAAATCTGCGTGCGTGAGCGTTATGTAGGTATATAACTTTGTAACGTTTGAACGTAAATAAGTTTTTAAATTAGCTTCTATATTGGGAGGAGGAGTGCTGACTAATGTGTATACACTGCTCTGCAGTTGAGATGAACCTAGTGAGTGTTCGGATCACGTCATTCAGTACAAAATACGAGTTTACTATTATGTAAAAATGATGCAAGGAGTCATCGTTACTGTTACTCTCAAAAGTAACCTACCTACTTTTACGATAATTATTATCGTAAAAGTAGGTGGGTTACTTATGATCGGAATTCTAGGACATCTGTTTAAGATTTTAGTAGGTATTATCAGTTTTATTTATATCAAGATATCTTGAAAAGGGTAAAAAGCTGAACTAATATACAAAACTAAACTATACTTTTCTTTATATTTTTTCTGTGTTTTTGGCGTCGCATTTTATGTATATGCTAGTGTCAAGTCTATAAATCTTTTTTTATTATTTTAAAATAAATTAATTTAAATTAATCTAAATCACAGTCAAAGTCACACAAATTAAGTCAAGGTTGAGTGCAGTTTTTTTTCAGAGTCCAGGGTTTTTTGAAACAACATTCAAAAAGTCGTGTTTCACCACATTATAACACTTTCGTACTCTCCATGTAATTCCGAACTTTGCGAATTTCATACACAAACGATCGAAAAACAAGTTTTGAAAATAATATAATGAGGCAACACGACCTTGTCGCGTTCCCACCAAAATTTAATCTTGATATCTTTTATAATGAGAACAATTTTCAAAAGTATACTTACCTATTGTTAAATTAAAGCTGATCAGCGCTCCTGACGGGCGTAAACGAAAACTAACGCCAATTTCTGTATTTTTTATACTTTTCTGGATCGAAAACATGACGTAATTTTTTTCCCTAGTTGTCGTTCAAGAACGTCAGCTATCAGTGGCTCTACAACATTAGTTTGCTAAATTTACGTTAGTAACTAAAAGATTGGCAAATGTATGAATAAAATCAGCTTTCGTTTACTCCCGCCAGGGGCACTGTCCTACGTTCCATATATTTATCTACAATTTACGTAGTACGAAGTCTCCAAAATAAATATGATAGCCATTCAGTTTATTTTGCCTTCATCAGTTTATATGTATGATAGTACTGAACATGTACATAAGTACCCTGGATTGAAATCTTTGACATCAGAGTTTTTAATAAATCCATTGTTTGTTTTTTAAACGGTCACGTTTCTATATAATGCCACCTCTGTACTAATTATTTCTTTTAGATACTTCATACTGAATAAAATAGGTAAATCTAATAATTCAATTTAGTTAAAATGTTTGCACGACTCTCGCCACCCGTTTGACATTTGGAGGCCTGACCTGCACAATGTGATTTGAACAATAGACAATAGACTTTTTTTTTAATTTCTTTTGGCTACCTAGCCAAAATATGTATAGTAAATAATTATTGCTTTGTAATTTCTGATATTGTATGTAAATAAATTTTATCTTTAAGTATTAACCTTAAGCAACCTGATATAACAAATCATTTGGACTGCGCCTCAAATTTTAAACAAATAATTCTTTTTTTAGTGCATCTGGTAGTTACTTCCTCGCTACGAATTCAGAAACACCATACGCAAAAGGTTCTAACAAGCAAAGCCAAAAACACGAATAAAAGTTTTTAAAACAATGTTGTTTTATTTGTACTTACAAAACAATCATTTTTGTAAACCACTGCCCAGTGGAACAGTTTTACAAAAAGCAGTTTTTCTCACAATAAGAAGCCCACGCCCATAAGGCCGTAGTCCACCACGCTGGCCAAGTGCAGGTTAATAGACTTCACACATCTTCGAGAACTTTTTTTTAAAGACTTGTAACTATATAGGTTTCCTCGCGATGTTTTCCGTTTGAAGTCATATGCATAACTTAAATAAAGACACCAGACATCTGTTTCGAGCCCGGGACATCCATTTTGGTAGCCAGACGGTCAGCCTGCTTTTGCTTTATTTCCATACAACTCAGTAGGTATTGCCTCTGCTTCCTAAGCAACAGGTGCTTGGTTCGATTCCTACTCAGGATAAACATTTATGTAACATGTATAAATATAATAAAGTTTCAATAACCAGTTCTTAATCACGAACAAAATATTATGAAATTAGTGTTAATTATGTAAAAGTTTTTTTTAAACATTATAAGTAATAAGACAAACGATAGATCTCCTGATGGTAAGAGATAACGCATGTCCATAATATTGCAGCGGTACATAGAACTTATTGTGTGTATTGTAGCAAAACAAATTCCAAAGCATCGCTGCTTTGGCAATCGTAATTTTGAGACATTCTAATGATTGATTAGTCTTAATAGCCCTGTAATTTCGCTAGCTGCAGTACCATTTAATGCATGCTCTAGTAACGTTTACACACTACTGCTTGGCGTCGGAATATGTGGTACTGCGGTGGTATCTATCTAGATGGCCTCCTGCTAAGATCTACCATCAAGTAAAGTGTCTATATAATTATAGGTATATGTTATATAGTATGTACATATGTATGGAGACGTGTGTATAAAACAATGTACTAGTTCATATAGTATAGTGTATAGCTTTACATGCTTGAGGCTAGATGGCGTTGTTCAAAAATGTCTAACAATGTGGGTATGCATTTAACACACACTAAACTATTATAATTATAGCTTCCACACTGACAAGTCAATTTTAAAGGTGAAGCCCTTAATCGGAAGTTTGATTTAGCCATAAAACGTGAGGATATATCGAAGTTTGTCGGTTCAATTACGGTTTCACAATGTCCTTTGTCGCCTATAATTTGGTATTGCGCCACATTGCACGTCGCAGCGTCAAATTGCATCGCGGCGGGCCCAGCATCCGTAGGTATATGTTTCCACACACCATCACCTTTCGAAATACAACCTTCGATCGGCTACTGAGAAATAAATGCCAAAGATATTATAATAATAATTGTATAATTATTATATTATTATTATTATTAAAACTAACTTCGTTAAATTGTATAATTTAACGAAGTTAGTTTTGTTCAACGGTTTCATGCGCGTGGTTGTGGAGAGACATTAAATAAATGTAGTCTAGTCACTCTCTACAACAATCAGTTGCTGCGTAAAACAAGAAAATAACCAGAAGTTTTTTTTTTGTTGATAATGACACTGTATGCTTTTTCCCAGCGTCAAGTTTTACGATGTGATCAAGCATTTGAAAAAAAAAACAACTGAAAAAGCTTAAAAATTAAATCAAAGTAAGTCAATTTAATTCATGCCCTAGTAAGGTAGAAACGACTGGAAGTTTGGATCGAGTTTTAAAAGCAATACGAAAAGACATGTTTCACCATAATATGTCACTTTTCTACACTTGTGCACATAATTTGAAACTTTGTGAATAAAACACCAATATTTCATTCATAAATTTCAATAAGTTTTGAAATACAAGTAAAATTTTAACAAAAAAAACGACTTCATATTTTTTTCTCATGGATTTCATTGTCAGAACTGGACTAAATTGAAATGGGACTACACGGGAAGCACCAGCTTTCAAATAAAAAAGAATCATCAAAATCGGTTCCCCCAGTCGAAAGTTCTGAGGTAAAAAACATAAAATAACCTCCTTTTTTGAAGTCGGTTAATAATACAATGCACCGACACGGTTGTGCAGCGTTACCGCCAACAGCTACAAAAACTATTTTGAAGTGTAAGGGAGGGCTAGATTGCCTTATTCCTTTGTGTGATTCAGACAAAATTCATCACTTAGTTTTTTTTTTGTACAAATTAGCTTGCGTTCAACTGCTATCTCGCCTGATGTTAAGCGAAAATGCGGTCTAAGATGTACTGAAGCGTCAAATTAGTATATTTATGGCTTTCCTTTTTAAGGGATTTTTGGTTACCTGTTGATGGGGCTCGTGATCGAGGGTTTCGTAACATCAAACTAAATGTGTTAACTGAAATGCACACTTAATTTAGCATTTAGTTCTATCGGTGGGTAAAATCTTTAATTTGGAATAGGTCTGTTCCGGGAAACGGAATTCCTTGACCTAAATCCGACGGAATGTACTTACCTTATAGTTATTAATGTAAAATTATTATACCTATATCATAAATAAATTGAAAATTTAAATTGGCTCCTGTACGTTTCGAAAGAAACAAGTTATAGAAATGAGAGAGTTATTAAGACTAATCAACTATAATGAGTTGCATTGAATGCTTTGGCAAGTAGCGATGTTCTGGATTCCGTAAAAATCGCATAATTTGATGAGCGGTATGATTCATAGCATCTCACTAATATACTAGAAATTATTTATATGCCACGTTTTTAATCTGTCTGTGACATGTTTGCAGGTTAAGTAATACGTATCAAAATACTCAGTCGTAAACGTAAATCAAAACCACACTAAATAAAACAAACACACACTTACAAACACGCATACACAAACACACCTACACAAACAAACACACACACACACACAAACTCTCATATACACACCTGGCATTGAGCAATAATAATGTTTATACAGCTATTATTTTTAAAGGAGAGCACTGGCTGCCGCACTACAGCTATACGCAGAAGCAGCAGACAGGGTTATAACTATATATAAGCCACACTATTTTGTAACAATAAAATATTTTGTATTTTTATTAATCTTAAATATCCGTTTTTATGCAAAATATACCGACGTTCCAAGGAGGAAACCTTCTAGGAGGGTCACCACTACCATCTAGAGTTCCACCACCACTTTCACTGTCAGTCCTCTTATGGAATGCTCACGCGCTACACGCATATTAGGGTTCCTTACTTACCAAAAATCTATTGCGAAATATAAGTTACCAATGTGATAAAATTCTGTGATTACGGCCATTTTCTTTTATGTTCTTTTAACGATTGGAATTCTTGTGTAATGTCGCATGTAATTTAGCAAATATGGCATCAAGTGCAAAGTGGTTACTTTTAATTGGTATTACTACACTACATTTTTCAGGTACGTACTAAGACTTATTACAAAAACAAATAAATTTACGAAATAAAAAAAAATTATTGTGGTGTGCTCAGGTTTAAAAATTAGCAGGTCAGTTGGTACCCATATAGGAACCAACTGCCTATATTTTATTTGAGTAATGTGGATGTTTGGGTTTCTTCAATTCGAGAGTGAATCGGTATTCTAGCGTGATCCATTGTAGACCGTATCTTCATTGAATAACAGGTTACATAGCAATCAACCTCATGCTTATTTATTTTATAAATAAATAATAATATTCATGAATTCGGCTCTTGCAAATTTGATACTCAGCAAACTATGGAAAGATCTATGTTTGGCATTTCTCTAAGGGACCGTATCCGGAACGAAGTAATTCGCCAGAGAACTAAAGTCACCGACATAGCTCAGTGTATTAGCAAGCTGAAGTGGCAATGGGCTGGACATATCTGTCGCAGAACCGATAACCGCTGGGGTAGACGTGTTCTAGAGTGGAGACCGCGAATTGGCTTACGTTGATGATGATGATTCATGATGATTACATACATTCATATAAACCGCTCTCCTGATAGTTTGACAAGACATAGACCATCCAGTCCATGACCATTGCAGCGGTACCCAGCACTTATTGTAACAAAACAAAGTCCAGGCAATGGCAAGTCTAATGGTAAGCGCCGTATATGCTGTTAACAATTTGTTGCCAATTTTTTGCAGTTTTTTTTTTGTAATAATCATCATTTTTCACTGCTTAATTTAGTAACGTATCTTTACTGGAAAACAGTACATTAATCTGGAAATACAACAACGATTTAATGTTTCCAACTACGCTATAAATTGTATAATTTATACACACTACAGATAAGTAAAAAAAATTAACCGACTTCAAAAAAAGAGGAGCTTTTCAATATATCGGATTTTTTATGTATGTTCCTTGATTACTCGAAGACGACTGGATCGATTCGAGAAATTATTTTTTATTTAAAAGTTTATACTTCCCAGTTGGTCCCATTGGCACCAAGTCAGGATCTGATGATGGGATTCCAGAAAAATCGAGGGCACCCTCAAATTTTATAGGAATGCATAATGTGTTTTATATTTTTTTTTATAACTAATGTGTCCAATTCGGCATTTTTGATTGACTGTGACTAAGTTACTATAGAACAAAACAATTTTTTTTTTAAATAATAGCAATTAATTTATTCTCGCATATTTTTTTTTTATTTTGCTCTTTTAATTATGTTTAAGTCCAGTCCGGATCATGCCTTTTTATGAACTGTCCCACTGCTGGGCGTGGACTTCTCATAACACTTATTTAAGACTTACTTACTCATTATAAGAATGGTAAGGGCCGACCACCATGCTGACCAAGTTGACAGATTTTAAACATCTTCGAGAACTTATTTTAAAAAATCCTCATAATATTTTCCTTCACTTTGAAGTTAGTGGCAACACGTACATAATTTAGAACAAAGAGGTAACTGCCGTAAGATTTGAACTCAAGACCTCCTGATTGGAAGCCAGACGGTCTCAACGCTGCCGCTTCATGTTTTAATATCCGTTCAATATATATACTGTATTTCTATTTGCATGTTGTTACTGCGATATAGATATAGATGTAGTAATAGCATAGATGTAGTAATCGTCACGCATGGAATATCAAAAATGTATGAACGATTACTTGAGCATGAATTGCATTGAACATAAGGTGCTTACTTAATCACTTCATTATGTATTGAAAAGGATTAAGAAATGGAATGTAATAATCATTGCGTAATCTCAAATATTTAAAAGCATAAATATTTTTTCATTGATAAGTTCGTTGATCAATGGTCAAATATTGTATGGAATAGCTCATTTCCTTTTCAATACTTTAGACCTGTGCGTAAAATAAAAGGAAGGCCTTGTTTTAAGACACTGAGGAGTATTTTAAATTATTAAATTACTTGTAATTATGTTTTTTTTTGACATATTTTATATTGACAATCTCAGTTGACAATATTTTTTGTATTGACGTATTTTTATATTGAAATACTTTATTTACATTTTTTTTTAAATCATTTACATGTAATCAGTGTTTTAAAACTTTTAATGATATATTTGAAATGATATATCGAAATTCGACTTGTAACATTGGTGTAATCAATAAAATATTTGTATTTGTACATAATAATAAGTATAATGACCTCCTTTCAGTTTAGTACACATCAAACTTACAGACTTGTAAAATATTTATTTATTATTTCTATATTTAATTATTTATTTGGTAAGTTATTAAAAAAATAATTTTTCGTATTTATGATAAATTAAAAACACGATGTGGGTCGCACAAATATAAGCTAGTCGGACCATGCTTTGGCCATCCCTGCACTAATGTCAACTGATAATATTTTGCACGACTATTTAAATACATTGCAAAGTACTGTAATGTTTTGTTTTGCTATAAAGGACGATACAAGGCCTCAAAAGTAACCACCAGCTTTACTTTGTGGTAAAAATATTACTATAAACGTGAGCTACTTATCTATATAGTTCCGAAAAACCGTCCTGTTTGTGAAGCCGCAAGGTGCTGCTAGTAAACAATAAGTTAAACACATATATCGCTAAACGAGTTCCGTGCAAGTGCAAATGTTACCACGTAACCCGACGTAATTGCATAATACGAATGTTCGCAGTCTCTTTCCTCATCCGTTTTGTAGCTTGGCACAAGAATTGTGGAGCTGTTAGGTTTTTATTATTAACTAGCTGTTGTTTCGCTCGCGTGGACAATAACAAATAGTAGCCTATATTAATATTCATGATATAAAGTATCTCTTTTTTAAATTATAGTAAGATCATATTAGGCGTTTGCGCGTCATAAGATTACAAGCAGACAGAGTGACAAACGTCTAAGGTAGGTGCGGGTAATAAGGCCTAGCTAAGGGAGATTTGAAATAAAATAAAAAGTATTTATCAGAATCAACAAATTTTAATGTTAATCAAAACTAAAAATCAAACACTGTCGAATATAAACAAAACATGGCAACTTCTGCCGTAAACAAAAACAAAATTAAACATTTACAAAAACCTTGTTCGTAGGCCTTATTATACTATGGTAGGATAATAAAGCCTAAGACTTTAACATATATAAATAATCGAAATGAGGTGCTTATATTTCATAATTGATATCAATAATTAATAATTATACATTAATCACGCTGTAGTCCTAAAAATAGTAATAAATATCTTTGATTAACATCCATCAAGACACTCAAAATTATCTCTATCATCCGCTGACAGACCGACACACTCCTCGTGATACCACTTGCCGCATAGCATAGCATTGTCTCACAGAAGCCATCCTGTCCTCCTCACAACCGTGACAGTACCAACTTTCCAAAAACTTCAGTTTAGCACGAAGTCTACCTTTGGGGATCTTTTTTTTTTTGTTGTCTTCCTTCATTTTGTCAAACAAGTCTTTGGTGACTGGTGTTCCCCTGTAATTTATGGCCTTTCTTCTAACCGTTGGTGTTCTATGAGTATTTATTAACCTGAAGCTTTTAAGCTGAAATGCTGTTCTTTTTATTTGTGCAAGTGGCACATAACCTTCATCGTCGTCCGAACTAGAACTACTGTAAGTTGTGCGATAAAACATTCCAGGAGAAAAATGTAAACACTTATAATTACTTATATTTATTCATTCATTAATATATTATACCGAATATTTCAAAAATAAACTGTAAAACAGACAAATGTCGATACATATATAATAAATATAGCAGAAGGATAATAAGGCCTACGGTCGAATTTAGTAGGCCTTAATAACCGCCGACAACGTGTGTAAAGAAAATCTTAAAACAACATTATACAAATTATGATTAATTATTTAAACATCAAAAATAGGAATAACATGAAGTAATACAAAACTATAGCGTAAAATTATACATAAAAGTATATATTTTAAAAAAATACTTACGATTGCTTCGGACGAATTCTTATTAATCGAGTAGCATGACCGCCCCTCACAATTAATGACGCTGCACCGGTGGCAATGAGCAAGCTAACGCTTCGCAACAGGTTTGAAGCGCCATCTATGAATGTTAGGTCCACGCAAGTGCGACCTTGAGCAGCACCGGTCATTTTAAATCGTATTTTTGCTATTTAGGCCTTATTAGCCGACAGGCTTTATTACCCGAACCTACCTTATATAATACTAGCTGCGCCGCGCGATGTAACCCGCTGTTCTCTCGCCACATTTTTTCGGGATAATAAGTTTGCTTATGTGTTAATCCAGGGTGTCAGCTACCTCCATATCAAATTTCATCAAAATTCGTCCTGCTGTTTGAACGTGGAGAGGTAACAAACACACTTACACAATAACAAACTTTCGCCTTTATAATATTAATGTGATTAATCTCATTCTAGAGGCTGGTATTTAATCGTCACCTCGCCAAATGCTAAGAGAAGATGAGGCGATGGAGCATGGTCGCCTATTAGAAATTGATTCATTCACCACTTGAAGATTCTTGACTTGAAAGTTGAAGAAACTTCCCTTGATTGACGAGAAAGAGAAAGAATGAACGAGAGAGAATAGTCAAGTGATATTTTTATAAAACGCATAAAACGCTACGTGATCACTTATTGCTGTTGTTTGTTGAAACGTCGTCGTAACCTGAATTCACAATGAGATTAACGTGATAAAGTTGACTAAAGCTCCTAATTAAATTAAGTACGAGTATATTGGGAAAGATATTTAACATACACTCGATGTCTGATTCTGTATTATTTCTACTCTTTACTAAATTATTAAGAACGTGAATATGTTTGTTAGTCTGTTTATTCCTCTATCACACTTTAAGAACAGTTTTTTGCAAATATCAAAGGTCGATGAGTGACATAAGTTACTTTATATATTGATTTTTTTTATTAGTTTTTGGGGTATTAAGTTAAAAATTTACAGTTACCGAGAATAGCTGTGAAACCAAAATATTATAATTATAATATAGTTAAATTTGGCCTCTAATTTTTTTGAGAAGGCCTATGCAAAATTATCATATCCGTATGCCGTAAAATGCTATTCCAAGGTTGATTCAGTGGTTATTTAAATGTGATTTATGATGCCGTTGCCTTGTCAAAAGTGGCTTTTATTGTTTTGCATTATATGTGCGTTACGTATCAATTATTATGTGGTTAAAGACTGTCAATTATGGAACTAAGCAAAGGAAATACTCTAATTATTTTTTAACATTCTTTTATTGGTTTCATTTTTAATTAACAAACTAAGTAACAGTGCAATCAAATTATGGAAGTTAATTTTAAACTACTTCTAATTGTCGTGTAGTAATAAAACTTTATATGTAGTTAAGATGACAATATAATAATTTCTGATTTGATGATGGAACCAGGATGTGTAACTTTTTTTTATAGTTCACAGGCTACATGTTTGACTTGATGTTAAGTGGCAGTGTGGTCAAAGATGGTAAAGCACAGCTAGCCTAGAATGGAACTGGCTCTTAAGTGAGGCTGCCGGAACACACCGTTAGGTGCTTGGCGGCAGATTTTCAACTTAAGGGTGGTAGCTAGCAAACCGAGTACTAGAGAGTACCCTACCACCATGCTATGGTGGCTAACTCTTAGTCGTGGTGGCTTTTAGTACCCTTTCAGTTCGGGCTTATATGATTCGCTTGGAGTCCTAGAGATTGTATTTGATGTTGAAAGTCTATAATGATTAAGGATATGATGATTAAGGATAATGATTAAGGTCTATAATGATTAAGGATACTGATTAAGGAGTTGGATAGTGGTGGAAAACTTCAGTGACTACTAGTAAAATCCTTAATTTTCGAGTGATAGGATTCATTTCGTAGAGTCCAGTACATTGTATTAGTTAAGTTTGCTATTAAAGCAAGATTTTATAGTTTTTAAGACATAATAAGAAATTACATGTTCAAAATCAATGCGCCTAAGTTCAAATACATATAAGTATAAGTTTATGGCCGTGCTTAAATTTCTTCTAGCATCTAGTAAAGTCACCAATGTTTTATACGAGCGCATGGGTTACACTTGACCGTGACTTACTTTATGTAAAGAAGAGTTATTTTACTCGACTTTAAAATTAAATAGTTGACACTAGCAGATATCAAAGTGCGATACCAAAAATGTAGAAAATAAAATAGAGCCACAAATAATGAAACTCGTCACATCAACATGGCACCGGTACCAAATAAGCATAGAAGCGCAGCAGGCGTGGAACATTAATATATTTAGCAGGTATTAAGTTTATATTGACACAGATAAGTTAACCTTTTTAGAATTGAAAACAAAAACACCAAAGAACATCGTGAGATGGTAATATTTTCTAGTACTCGGCTGACTAGCTACCTCAAGTTGAAAATCTTCAGCCAAGCACCTAACGGTGTGTTCCAGCAATCTCACTTGAGAGCCAGTTTCATTCCAGGCTAGGTGTGCTTCTTCGACCACACCGTCACTTAACATCAAGTGAGCTGTGGTCAAACACCCAGCATGTTAAACATAAAAAAAACGAATTAATACACCAAACTTGTTCACTCTTGGATAGCTCTGGGTGTCAGTTATACTTTTAAAGCAAACTGAATAGATTTTTTTAACAGTTTACAAATACATTTTATAAAGATGCTCATTCATTATTTTTTTATTTGTTTGTTTGCATCGAGTCATTCAGTTTTTAGGGTTCCTTACCCAAAGGGTAAAAACGGGACCCTATTACTAAGACTTCGCTTTCTATCTGTCCGTCCGTCTGTCTGTCACCAGGCTGTATCTCAAGAACCGCGATAGCTAGACCAGTTGAAATTTTCACAAATTATGTATTTCTATTGCCGCTATAACAACAAATACTAAAAACAAAATAAATATTTAAGGGCATGGATGCATAATAGGCATCCCATACAACAAACGCAATTTTTTTGCCTTTTTCATAGATAATGGTACGGAACTCTTCGTGCGCGAGTCCGACTCGCACTTGACCGGTTTTTTCTTTCTCTCTCTCAATATATATTTATATATCTTTCTTGCTTTTTTTCCTTTCTTTCATAAAACAACTTATTCTACCTAATTAGAACAACTATAGATTCTGTTTACTCTTTTTATTACTGATAATAAATTGAGATACAGATACACTAGCAGCAAGTAAACAAGTAATGCAGACTAGTTCTCAGTTATTTATGTCACAGACTGGTTTGCAAGTTATGCTAATGCCACTTCCGAAATACGGTACCGACACACTTAAAAATACAAAGTTATACGAAATTGCGTAATCATGAACCTCTCACGCAGTCACGACCCGTCATACTTTCTCGATGTTTGGCGGTTATTGTGGAATAACACTACAGTTCACTTGACAAAAGAAAAATAAAGTTAAAAAAATTGTAGGGGGAAACTGATTGAAAGAAGTCATATGATTCATGATGTGACTCATTATAGAGAACAGATTAATAAAAATAGTGGTTTAATTTTCATGAATTTCCTTGTTCCTGATTGAAAGTCAATCATTTCTGTCAAAACACTTCTGTCTGTTGTTTTTTGTGTTTATAATTCTGACTGTTTTTGTTCAAACCCATTCCGGTTTAAAGAGTACTGCAGCTAGCTAAATTACAGGACTGTTGAGACTAATTATCTAAAGTCTCAAAGTAAAAAGCGCCAAAGCAGTGATTCCCTGAACTTTGTTTTACTACATAAAGTTCTGTGCAATGCAATGGTCATGCACAGGCGTTATCTCTTACCATCAGCACAGCGTCTCATTCATCTCATTATATTTACATTTAAAAAAATCTATAATACGTATAAGATTTATTGCAAATTTTAGTTAGACTTAGGAATTTAACGAATACCTACTAAATACGCGACTATGATCACAGATATAGCGTGTAGTCCTAGAAGATACGTATTCAGTCTTTCCTGGAAGGGTTTTATGTTGTGTCTCAGTAAACTCAGGAAAGAAGGAAGCCGATAAACTATTCCTTTCCTTTCTTTTCTTTGCTACTGGAGGAAAAAGCTTTTTCACTTTTTCACCAGTTTGAACAGGTCACTGTTTTAGCTACAACTTTTATAGAACTTTATAGCACCACTTAAAATCATCATCATCATCATCTCAGCCGTAGGACGTTCACTGCTGGACATAGGCCTCCCCCATAGAAATCCACACATCCCTCCACTTAAAATAGAACTTAACAATTAATAATTTTTTACATTATTGTTTTTTTTTTAATAACACGAAACTAATTTCATCCGTTATCGTTAAGTTTCCTACAGATTACTGGGTGTTTTCTGGGTGTCTTCGAGTCGAGAGTGAATCTGTATCTTCTAGGCAAGCGTGCTCCATCGTAGATCGTATCTTCACTTAATATCAGGTGAGATGGCGATCAAACACAAGCCTATTCATCATAATAAAGAGATAATAGTTTATGTCCTCTTTTTTTTGGGTCAATGTCCTTCATGTCGAAATAGAATAAACGACCTTTACAAATTGGCATTGACCTTTATGAATTCTGACATTCCAACTAATGCCATAGATGCGTAAAATTTATCTTTTTCAACAAATACTTTTTTAATATTAAAATCTGGTATAAAATTGAAGTCAGAACATTAAATTATGCAAAAGCACAGTACAACATTTTAAATTGTCTTCAAATGTTTTATGAAATGAACGTATAACTTGAATTAGTTGAGTCTCACAAAAAGCCAATGCCAAACCAAAATTAGTTTGAACTTGACGTGATAACACAAAAGTCATATAATTGGGTATGTGGAGTAGTTACATAAGATATGCAACAGTAAGTAACCGAGCGGCCTTTTATTTTACTGTAATTGGACATGCTGTTGATGTTCTCATTCACATTCACCTACATTTTACATTCACCCACATTTCGTGGGCAATATTGTGCAGCCATAAATACCAATCACACTATTATAACACCTTTAAGTCTAACCAGCTAAGTATCGATTATATTATGATAGAATTTAATAGTTAAGGTAATTTCCCCCTTGTTTTTGTTCTGAGTACGGCCACCTGAAATTAAGTTTTTACATACATAATACATTCCCCTAATAAATTTTGGGCGTACGTTAATATTGGGAAGTATCTAGTAATGCTTAACTTTATACGACATTTACATTAAAATAAATAAACAACTTTTGGTTTACATTCGAGTAACAATATATCTATGTTTTATATATTTTTGATAAATAAAATAGGTAATTAGATTTATAGATAGAAATTATTTATGGTGCACACCAAAAATAGAATAAAAAGTACGTAAAACTAAAGAATCTTATGAGTTAGTGCCACAAGTGGTGGCCTTATCGCTAAGAGATCGATCTCTTCCAGGAAACCAAAAATGGAAAACACGATACAGATTAAGAACAAACGGGAGATGTTGTTACATAAAAAAAAAATATCGCGGTACATCGTAGGACATTACACACAGAGCCACCTGAACCCAAACTAAGCAGAGCTTGTGTGATGGAAGTCAGATAACGGATAGAATACATAAATACTTTATGAACAAAAAACTAATAAAAATAATACATAAGCAACGTAAAAGTAATAATAAATAATAATAATAAATAACTCTTTATTTTTCACACCAATTATTACTAAAAACGATTTTACAATATAAACCTAACACTAGTTGAACAATTGGCGGCCTTAGCGCTAAGAGCGATCTCTTCCAGGCAACCTAATATAGTAAGTAAATCTTATTTCATATTTTTTTATGTAAATCTTATAACTATTTATCTTTTAAAATGTAATCAATAATCTTTCACATCGTTATTCAACGCTTGATGAATCGTACCTTTTTCTTTTTGTGACCGTAACGTTCTTCTGATTATAAAAGATAACGCCTGTCCATGACCTGACCTCAATCAATGCTTATCATTACTTATATACTAGCACATTTTTTCTAATCTACAACCAATGTAAATCTCATAAACATCGTACTTATTTAAAGTAATCTTAATGATACAGATTGCGACAAGGTCCTGTTTTCGTAATAATTTTATGTAAGCTGATTAAATACATAAAATATTGCTAATATACAGGGTCGTCTTAGGCCATACTGGGGCCCCTGGGCACGCAATAAAATGGGGCCCTTTTAGAAAGTAAAGAAAATATAAAATACAGTCATTTTTCTGTTTTACTTATTAAGGGATTACTCACGTTTAATTTTATCGGAAACTCCGACGTCGTCGTGCGAAGCAAGACGAGGCAGCACGCACATTGTTCTCAGCTTTGTCTCCATGATGAAGGCTACCGGATGTGGCCGAAACTATACTTGGAGTTCCCGTTAAAACTTCAGTAATCCCGAATAAGTAAAACAAAAATTTGTCAAAACCACGTCAGTTTCCATAGTAAAACATTTTTCTGGTATGATCTTATAGGCATTAATTATACTCGTAGTTACTCGAAACTTTATCCGGCTATATCTACCTAAACTAGAAAATGTGTAATGTAAGCGAATATATCGGGGCCCTCGAAAAGATGGGGGCCCTGGGCACGGGCCCCGTGTGCCCTTATAGTAAAGACGGTATTGCTAATATACGTAACACAATATTGAAATAATTTACCTCCATTTATAGGATAGGTACCTTGATTTTAATGTCGTTATCGCTATGAGAAAATTTCTTTGAATTTAATAAAACAATAATAGTACATAAATGATCATTGACAGCCCTGTTGGCTCATTGGTATATCTGCTTAAAGAGCTGTAGGGCGCGGGTTCGATACCCACCCAGGGCAAATATTTTTTGGTATAAAATAAATGTTTGTTCTGTGCCTGGGTGTCCTGTATGTATTATAAATATGTATTTACAAAAAAGAAGTATATATGTATTCTATCAGTTATCTGACTTTCATAGTACAAGCTTTGCTTAGTTTGGTGTCAGATGGCGCTGTGTGGAACGTCTTACGATATTTACCGTTTATATGTTACTAGCGACCCGCCTCGGTTTCGCACGGGTGCAATATAGGTGTGGTGCATGTGCATGTATTATAAGTACACATAAACCTTCCTCCTGAAACTTTTGATGGAAGCCGCATTAAAATCCGTTGCGTAGTTTCAAAGATCTAAGCGTACAGACGGCGGGTTTTATACTATGTAGAAATACCGTTAAAAAGTTTCTCGTCCACTTGCGATGTATTGGTACAGTAGGAGATATTGAATTATCAGCAAAGTGTTAGTCAATACTTATAAACACAACATCGTGGGAAAACCATCTTAACAAGATCCTTGTACGGTAACCTTTACGAATACAAACGAGGTCATCCATAGGCGGCGAATGAGTCAATCCGTGAACAAGCATTACAACACTTTCACTGGCGGATTCTCTTTTGTACTTTCCATCGAAGGCAAAAGTAATCTGGTTTATCATTATGTAAGCGGTATCGATGAACTGCATTTCTGTTATGTTTTCCTGGTCTTATGTGAACGGGCTGACACTATTTACGTGTATAGAACACATTGACATGTTAATGAGTGGCTGTTATTGTTGAGTGTGAAGTGTGTTTACAACCTTTATGTTTCTGGAAGTTATATTAATACTTCACAACTATTGGGTATTAGGAGAACTTACCTGAAAAATACTGAAGTGTTTACTTTATGTGTTTTTTTACATTTCGACAAAAGTGAATGACATTTTCGTCTCTTAGAAAGAAAGAAAGAAATAAAGAAAGAAAGTATTACATATACGTATACATATATGTGTTATATACTAGCTGCGTCCTGCAGTGTTACACGCTGTTTTTTTAATTGCTTGCTCATCCTATGGGAACACAACATTTTTGGGGATAAGGTAGCATGTGTTAATCCATAGTGTCAGCTGCCTCCATACCAAGTTTCATCAAAGTTGGTCCAGTAGTTTGAGCGTGAAGAAGCAACAAACATACAAACACACCCACAAACTTTCGCCTTTAGTAGGAAAGTAGGATATTATACCTACCTACTTATAACACACACGGAACACGCAGACAAAAAATAAAAATCACTATGTACGTCACATAAATATCGGTCTTGTCTGGGAATTGAATGCACGGCCTAAAACAGAGCTACTACCAAATATGTAATACCAAATATTAATAGGGCGATTTGATGATATATATACTTACCCACATTAGAGTTGCTCACATATTTCCCAAATCCTTAAATATTTCGTGCATCAAGTAATTCTAATTGTTTGGAAGAATCAGAGCGCAAACCTGTTAGGACTGCCTCTTTGTTACCAATACAGACTTGTAAGTGCGTTAGCTCTTACATTAAAATTAAACATAAATAAATCTATCAGAGTAACAAACTTTATCTTGATGTAGTTTCTGTTGACAAATATTTGGCTCTATTTTGGTACTCTACTGTACAACATATTATTATGTAACTTATGTATATTTTGTTTAATAATAACTGTTTTTTTTTCTTGTATATGCGCGCACTGACGTATAAATCCATTCATTACATTTCTATGATAATATAATCGCGCGGCAAAAAATCGTGATGCGCGGTAGACCAGAGTTCCGCAGGAAACTAAACCTTCATCATCATCATCATCAGCCGTATGACGTCCACTGCTGGACATAGGCCTCCCCCATTGATTTCTACAAAGAACGACTGGAAGCGGCTCGCATCCAGCGCGTTCCTGCGGTCTTTATTAGGTCGTCTGTCTACCTTGTAGGAACTACGCTGCGCTTGCCGGTCCATGGTTTCCACTCCAGAACTTTGCAGCCCATCGGCCATCAGTTCTGCGTGTTATGTACCCTGTCCACTGCCACTTCAACTTGCTAATCCGCTGGGCTATGTCGGCTACTTTAGTTCGTCTACGGATCTCCTCATTTCTGATTCAATCTCCTTGTAAACCAAACCTTGTGTCCAGTTAAATTCCACCAAGAAGGCGTCTCGTTCGTAGGTATCATTACTTTTACAAAAAAAAATTGATTGCAGAGGTAAAGTTCACGTGCACAAAAATACTACACCTTTACTAAGTCGAATACCACTATACAGTAACATAGCTACAGAACTCAACTATAAGCCTGATACGACACGTAGTTTAGTTTATTAACTTGTAGTCGCATGTCAATGTTATGAAATAATAATTTATTTTTTAATAGCATGTCTTGTACTAAAGACATAATCGTTTGTGTCAGATAATTTTAAAAGTGGTATGTGGAACACAAATACTTGACAATGTCATTAATATTACAAACTCAAAACACTACTTAATAAATATATCACATATCATATCATCAGCAATAGGACGTCCACTGCTGGACATAGGCCTACTCCTGGGGGGGTTTTGCCAATACTCGCCACGCTTGGCAGGCGGGTTGGCGAGCGCAGTTAGGTGTGATTGTTCAAGGAAGACGCTGCTGCCCATCTTCCGTATTACATTCCTTAGCCGACTCTTACGGCGCCCACGGGTAGAAAGGATGGGGTACAATTCATACGCCGGCACCACCACGGCACTGAATAAATGCTCTATCATAATTAATTATTATCAATATTGTAAAAATAACTAGCTACACCATAACGAACATAATCCGCATTTCTACATTCACTACGGTGCCTGTATATTTTCACAAACTAGCTTTTTTGTGTTATATGAATGAGACGAAAGAAACGCTCTCCTCATAGAAAAGGACAACTTATGTCCATGATCATTGCAGCGATACCCAGAACGTTAAGTTTCAAACAAAGTTCTGGGCATCGGTGCTTTGGCGCTTACTTCGAGACATTTAATATTAGTCTCAACAGCTCTTTAATTTAGCTAGCTGTAGTAACATCAAACCGAAACAATGGTCGTTAATGTTTACACTCTACAGCATGACCTATTTGAGACTTAGACGACATCCTGTTAAAAAGATCTAGAACTTATAGAAAAAGACTAATATTAATATCTAAAACAACACTAAATAGGTAGGTATAGGTATTAAAACAAAAATACATTTACCATTACAATATATAAAAAATAAAAGTACACAGAGACCAAAAAATTCAAAACATAACGGGAATAGCTAAGGCGATTGTTGGGTAAAGTATTGATAATACCCAACTGTGATACGTAATAGAACCACTTGTTTGTTTATTATTATCACTCATATTCCTAAAATCTGTCATTAAACAAAGCTGCCGGCTACTCACTACAGTTTTTTTGTATTGCTCGTTTGTTTGCAATTTGTAAGTAAAATACATATTTTTCTAACCTAGAGAAGGTTAGAAAAACATGTATTTTTCTCCAATAAGCGAATGACCAATATTCTTTTGAAAAAATAAACATTTTGAACCATTTTTTTTTTCAGTATCAGAAACGCAGCAAGACCCACAAAGAGACAAGAAGCCTCAATCTGTGAGAGATCTTTTCAACACCACATCTTGCATTCAGCCTCCTTACCGATGTCCACACCCCAAGATGCAATTTTATCTATACACCAGGTACTTCAGCCCGCTTTAATCCACGGCTGGCCCCTTCTAAATGAATATCATTTAATTTTAGCTTGATATTATCATTTCCAGCGTATCATTTGCTGATGATGACGACAATGATTAGATAACCACTTAGATCAAATCGGTAGTAAATGTCAACTATGTCGATATCGGTAACCATTTAAAGATGATTTTCTTTAAAAGTTTACTGCGTTACTTTTAAAAATTCTTATTATGATGAAAAAATACATACATATCTAAATTGAATTACCTACGTAATTATCACTAAAATTTAATGTAATTATCTACTAAAATTTAGTAATATTTCGACTAGGTAGCACAGAATACAACCCCAATTTTTTGAGCACATTTATTCTAACAGCTTTATTTAAATAAGAACAACGACGATTATGAGATATTCACATTTCCTGTACATATTTTTTTCAGAAAAACTCAAGAAAAAGGAGAGCTTCTAAACACATTAGACAATGACTCTCTAGCACGTTCTCGGTTTAACCCAAACCACCCCACTAAGGTCGTTGTCCACGGGTTCGGAGGAGGCAGAAACCTTTCCCCGAGTACGGACATGAGAAAAGCATACTTCACCAAGGGCAACTACAACATTATCATAGTCGACTACGGCTCGCTGGTCAAAGAACCGTGTCTTAGCCAGGTACTTATTACGTTCATATCGAAACTGCGCTTCTAGGCCTTATCTAAAAAAAAAATACTTACGCTAACTAAAATTACACTTTCATGACGTTAAGAATACGAAAATTGTGTTGAGTTTTTGTAATTTAAACACGCTTGATTGCAACTAATTTTAGCGATCATAGCTCAATGGTTACTGCGGTGGGTTCGCATGCCGAAGGGTGTGGGTTCGAACCCCAACAATGAGCTTGAGCTGCCGGTGAAAGAAAACATCGTGAGGAAACCATAGCATGGCGGTAGTACTTTCTAGTACTCGGCTGGCTAGCTACCACCCTCAAGTTGAAAATCTGCCGCTAAGCATCTAATGGTGAGTTCCGGCAACCTCATTTGAGAACCAGTACCATTCTAGGCTAGGTGTGCTTTATACTACCTTCGACCACACAATCACTTAACAATGATCACTTGATCTATGGTCTAACACTAAGCATGTCAACCAAAAAAATATTCTTTCGTTCAGAAAAAAGAAGTGTATGGAAAACAACGAATTATATGTTTTAGATAAATGGTGGAAAACAACGAATTCTAGTACATATAAACGAATGGTAGAAAACGGTCAAGCAATCTGCGTGATAAATCTACTTTTCGCTCGTGTCGTTTATTACAATCGATTTTTAAAAATCAATTTCTTATTATGTGACGTTGCGAATTTCGTAAAAAGATATATTTCTTGTGGAGTATTGAACAGGGTGTATAAACTGCTCTGTAAATTACATTTTTATACAGTTACAAATGAAACTAATCATTAATGAAACGATATATTTGCTTTATCAGTTTCGTGATTTACTGTACTTTTTCTTTGTCAAAATCAATTCAGTAGTTTAGTCGCAAAATTATACCAATCTGACCATACAAGAGGTGATGATGTTATGATTCCGTTCTTTGTAATCACCATAATAATCTCGGCGATTGTCCTTGCCATGTAATTTAGTAACCTGTCATTGTTTCGGGTATGTTCAAATGCGCGTCAATTTGCATTGTGTTCTAGTGGTAACATGCCATTACATATAACAACTGAATTGCTGGTGCTCTTTGTGCGGCAACTTGCTTGTCGACCTGAAGACGAGGTAGATCAAGTAAGATAAAACTCCCATAAAAATTAAAAAAAAATATTATTTGATATAAATTTTGGACATATTAAAATTAACCCATTGGCTTCGAACTAGTTTGGACTGGACATAGGCCTCCCCCTTCCATGAAGACCGGTTGGAAGCGGCTTGCATCCAGCGCGTTCCTGCGGTCTTTATTATGTCGTCCGTCCACCTCGTGGGTGGACGGACGACGTCCTACGATGCGCTTGCCGGTCCGTGGTCTCCACTCTAAAACTTTGCAGCCCCATCGTCCATCAGCTTAGCGTGCTATTGCACGTTAGAATATACACCCCACTAAATAAGAATCTACTTTTATGTATCTCTAAAGTTAGTCGACTTTTTTTCAGCTCGACTGGGCTCCTCGCTTTGCGGGCTTATGCATTGCCCAGCTAGTAGAATACCTGCAGTATCACCCCACGAAAGGAATACCTCCCGAGAATATCCACACCATCGGATACAGTGTCGGTGCTCATATATTGGGTCTGGTCGCTAACCATTTGGCTAAAGGAAAGCTTGGCAGAATCACTGGTAAGCAATAATATAGCATTTACATGTCTTTTTATATATTTTGTGATCAAATTAATACGTATAACGAATGTAACTAATTTAATAGAAGAAATGGTAAATTTTGTTTTCTTTAAAAAATCTTTATTTTAATGATGGTAGAATTTTTTCCACATTGAGGCTGGTCACAACTCAAACATCGTTGGATGCTTAGAAAAACTCTCTAAGTCAGCGGTGTACCTTAATTTTACCACCATGCTGTATTTTCTCAACATTGTTTTCGTTCAGCTATAGCTCAAACTTAAAAAATGCTACATGAGATCCGAACGTCACTCCCTGTTTGATTATAATATAAACAAATTCTAAAATGATAAACAACTTGACATTCTTATATAATAATACTATGACATTAACTGACAAAGCCTACTATAAGGTGGCTCATTACGTGGAAGACAGGAATATAGATATAGTTGTAGTAGCTTCTCTCTGCACTTGCACCCCCCTGGCTAAGTGACAATCGTAGTAAGCATAATGTATTAATATTTATAACTGTAAACTGTATAAACTGTAACATAATATGAATAGAAAGATCCACAAAAAAATTGCCTTGCTGAGTTTCTTGCCGGAGTCTTCTCAGTTGAAGTGTAATTACGAGTCGGTGGTAGATTCATAACGTTCATAAGTGCCTCATAAGTGATTTTGAATATTTATTTTTTGACTTTAATAATATATTATAACATTTAAAATGTAATATTACATTAACAATTTATTGTGCCATTTACTCGTATAAAAATCATATGTATTTTTTGGACGAATGTAATTATATAAAAATAATTTCTTAAATAGCAATAAACGTGCTAAATATTGTATGCCCAAAAAGTTAGCTACAATAAAATATTTTGATTTTTGCTATCAGGGCGGAGCAGGTTTACCTAGAAATAACTTATTCACTCTATATTATTAGCTTATATTCATTCTAACATTCCTCACAATATTAAATTTATAAAGTATACAAATCTGGAATGGTGTGAACAAGTGAATGGTGGCAGAAATGAAGTTAACATTGAAATAACAGCGACAAGCGTCGTGTACTTCCCAACAAGTTTATTCAAAATTTATCACATTTTTTTTGCTGTTCAAGGAAGTAATAGTTAAGCGAATGTCAAGCTCACTTCAATGAGCCCACAAGGAAGTTTTGTTATTTAACCAGTTAAATTTATTCTTGTCGACGCTTTAAGCAAACCATCGTGTAATTTTTTCTTGACCCTGCACTGCTAAAGGTCATCGCTGCACATAGAATATATCTTCTCATAGATACTCTAGACCAGGGGTTCCCAAATTGGTCGATATCGACCTCAAGGGGTTGATATCAGTTTCCCAGGAGCGACATAAACGAAAACTAATTTTGGGAGTCGACGAGGTTTAAAAATCGACCCCTTTAATTAACACAAGCTATTTAAAACTTTCAAGATACTTTATAAAATGTGTCACATGTACCAACTTGTTATAAAAATGACTAATTAATCATTTGAATACTTACTTAAGCAACCGCAAAGTTTTGATTTAGTAAATATTTTGTATCGATAAGAAAAAACTAGAGATAGAATTTTCAAAGTAATTTGTCTATGGCTATGATGGCTTGCCCAGAATAGATTGGGAATCACTGCTCCAGACTATTTTAATGTAAAATTAAAACGTTATCCTGATGCTAAGAGATAACGTCTATTCATGACTGTTGCAGCGATACCCAGAACTTTGCGTAACAAATCAAAATACCTACTGTATGACATACAACGATTAGTCTCAATAGCCCTGTAATTTTGCTTGCTGCAATATCCTTTAAACCGCAACATAGTAATGTTTATACACTATCGCTTAGCGAGAGAATATTTGGTACTGCGTTGGTACCTGCTTAGATGACTTAGTAAAACCAAGTTGAATAGAAATATGACACTAGAGTCTAGAGTGAATAGTTTTTTACTAGATTGATATGCTTTATGTTTAAAAAGCTTTTTTAAAACGATAAACAACTTGACATTCTTATATAAAAGTTTTGCTACTATAGGTATGCGCGTTGCATGTATGGCTTACGATATCAACTGTTGCATTTAGCGATGAAACATTTAAGTACCTATTTTAATGTTAGACAAAGATTTTAACTAATTGTCTTTTTTTTTATGTCTGACAGGCTAGGTGTTTGACCACATCTCACCTGATGTTAAATGACGGTGTGGTCGAAGATGGTAAAGCACACCTAGCCTGGAATGGAACTGGCTCTCAAGTGAGGCTGCCGGAACACACCGTTAGATGCTTGGCGGCAGATTTTCAACTTGAGGGTGGTAGCTAGCCAGCTGAGTACCTACTAGAAAGTACCCTACCACCACGCAAAATATCTACCTACCTACCTACCTACGTCTTTGAACATAACTACCTATTTAGTAATTTTATAATACTGGCAGTTAAGAGTAACTAACCAGTTTTTAACTCCCAACGCAAAAAGAGGGATGTTATAAGTTTGAAGTCGATGTCTGTATGTATCTCTGTGTGTGTGAGTGTGTGTGTGTGTGTGTCTGTCTGTTACGTGTTGTCGTGTGGCATCGTAGCTCTCAAACGGATGGACCGATTTTGATGCGGTTTTTTTCATTTGAAAGCCAGTTTCCTTGTGGTGGTTCTTTGTGTAGGGATTTTTTAATTTAATTATATATAACGAAGTTAAATATAACATTAGTAAATGTAGCTGCGAGTAACACTTATGACACTTTTGTATAAATTAGATTTTTTTTTCAGGTTTAGATCCAACAATATTCTTCTACATGGGCAACAACCGATCTCGTGATCTCGATCACACGGACGCCTTATTCGTGGACATCCTCCACACCGGTGCTGGCATCCTTGGCCAGTGGGGTCCCAACGGGCACGCTGACTTCTACGTCAATGGGGGTTCAAGCCAGCCGGGATGTGCACATGACACTATCTTTCGTGAGACATTCAGCTATCTTTATTTTTACTTGAACGAGAATACCAAATTTCGCTCAGGCAGACCTGAAGATATTTTCTTGAATCGTGGCCTTTCCTGAACACTATCAATCAAATCACCATTCAAATTAAGAAAAAACAACTAAAACATAACGGGCTCTACCGTTTGGAACCCACGATGCCATAGACAGAAACAGACACGACTTATATCACCTCTATGTCTGCATTGGCAGTTTAAAAATCACTATACCAATACGATAACAATTTAAACTTGAACGCCATCTGTGTGAAAATGAAGGAACCGGCTAGGTCAGAATTCAGCGCTAAACGTTCTACAATATTTCCGCTAGGTGGCACCGTAGGCGAATAACTGTAACAGCTACTTGATGTAAAAGTAATTTGATGTCGTATAATCTAGATGGCGCCATGATAGCATTTGTAAGAGGAGCAACATTGTTATTCTTTCTTGTAATGACAATGATCGCATCCCATTTATTTAGCTGCCAAGTTTTTATGGTTATTTTATTTTGACACGCTAGTTGTGTGACCACATCTCACCTGATTTTAAGTAACGGTGTGGTCGAAGATCGCAAACACACTTATTCCAGAATGGACTTCGCTTTATTACTTTTTAATTGTATGCTCAGTGCATCTGACAAAACATTTTCGTGTGATTTAAAAACACACCTTGTCTGGAATGGAACTGGCTCTCAAGTGAGGCTGCCGGAACACACCGTTAGGTGCTTGGTTGGTGCTATCAAGCTCAGAATATAGGCGGGAATGTGACTGGCTCTCAAGTGAGGCTGCCGGAACACAAATTGACGGCAAATTTTTAACTTCAACTTTAGTTTTTTTTTTTTTTGATGGTATAAGTAATGAGACGAACTAGACGCTCTCCTGATAGTAAGAGATAACGCATGTCCATAACCATTGCAGCGATACATACAAACTTTGACTGACAAAACAAGGTCTAGGGCATCGCTGCTTTAGCGCTCATTACTTTGAGACATTAAATGGTTAGTCTCAACAGCCCTGTAATTTCGCTAGCTGCAGTACTTACCCGTCAAACCGGAACACGGTAATGTTTACACACTACTGCTCGGCGACAGAATATCTAGTACTGCGGTGGTACCTGCCTAGACGACCTCCTGACCTTTTTAAGTAATTTTTAACACGTAAGTTCTTTATTTATAAACATCTTTGAAGTTAATATATGCTTAAATTATGTTGTTTCATTTGAAGCACTGGTTACCTTTAAGCAATATAAGAAAGTGTAGCTATAATTATGTCGCATTCTAATTTACGAGAATAATGTGGAAGTTAAGTAAACTACTGTCAAATTAATGAAAAAAGCAGTTTGTTTTCATTTACTTCCGCCAAGGGCGCCCCGGGGAGCTGACCCACTTTCCATAGGATGTTCTATTGTTTACGCAAATCTTACTAATTGAAATTATAGCCTATCAGATTACTTTTTACCTTACAGAGACGCTGTCATGCGACCACACCAAAGTAACGCCGTACTTCATTGAGTCGATAAACAGCCGCGCCGGATTCTGGGCCGGGCCGTGCAACAGCCTGTTCTCCTACCTCATAGGATGGTGCGAGCCCAAGGATACCGAGTACGTTCTTATGGGAGAACATGTCACTCACAAGTCAGTATTTTTTTCTACTTTTTTTACATAGAACTTCGTGCATTTAGCCAGTTTTATTACTTAAATAAATTGTAGCGTTGATACTCAGTGGTAAGCGCGATCTGTTCACACCGCTGAAGGCATGGGTTCAAATCCCAACAATCAATGTGAAGAAAACATCGTGAAAAAACCATAGCATGGTGGTAGGGTACTTTCTAGTACTTGGCTGGCTAGCTATCCTACATCTTACGTCAAGTTGAAAATCTGCCAGATATTTTAATTTGTCAGATACACAATATACATGGATTTATTTTTTATTTTTATGGCTGACTAGCTAGGTGTTTGACTACAGCTCACCTGATGTTAAGTGACGGTGTGGTCGAAGATGGTAAGGCACACCTACCCTGGAATGGAACTGGCTCTCAAGTGAGGCTGCCGGAACACACCGTTAGATGCTTGGCGGCAGATTTTCAACTTGAGGGTGGTAGCTAGCCAGCCGAGTACTAGAAAGTACCCTACCACCACGCTATGGTTTCCTCACGATGTTTTCCTTCACCGGTAGCTCAAGCAGATAGATATAGCATGGAGTTAGGATATGCAGATAAAACTTGTACAAAGTTTTATTTCTGAATGTATCGGTTTTCGTATAAGTTCCGTGTGTAATACTTACAGATACTATAAGTTTTTATGCGCAGATATTCGCAGATAAAATATTATATTATCTGCGCCGTGTGTGGCACACTTAACGGACCCGGCAGCCTTCTTTAAGAGCCAGTTCCACATCCCAGGCTAGATGTGTCTACCATCTTCGACCTCGCCGTCAGTTAACATCAGTTGAGCTGATCAAACAAACCAAGCCTGTCAAACATTAAACAAAATACAAGCTCAGAAATTATAACTAAAGAATACACATAGTGTAGCATAACTATTTACGAAACAAATATCGTTAAGTTTTATATATCTACCAATAAATTGTCTATACCTACCAATAAATGTTCTATACCAATTTACCGTTTACGCCCAGGAAAGGTACTGAGCCATTATTAAAAAAAATTGATATCGAATACTTGGCATAAGATTTTTCGCCACAGATTCCTTTGTTTAGCAAAAGCAAAAAAAACAACAATTAAAAATATGTAGGTGATTGATCCTTAGATCGGAAAAATGTCATAGGTATCACATCACACACACATCACATCATCAGCCATAGGACGTCTGCTGCTGGATATAGACTGGGGGGTTTTGCCAATACTCGCCACGCTTGGCAGGCAGGTTGGCAAGCGCAGTTAGGTGTGAGTGTTCAAGGAAGACGCTGCTGCCCATCTTCCGGATTACATCCCTTAGCCGACTCTTACGGCAACCGCGGGTAGAGAGAGTGGGGTACTATTCTTACGCCGGCACCACCACGGCAGACGGTACCACGGCACCACGGTCATAGGTATACCTATCTGTTATATAGATATAATGAAAGTGCCTACTTATTAACCTCATTATAAATCTGCTTTGTCGTGATGGAGAAGATATGCAGATGCAAAGCTATTTTCGCTTTTTAATTAGTGTCTTTTTTTGCAGTGCACGTGGTGTTTACTACGTGACGACAAACGCTAAGCCTCCATATGCCAGAGGCTTCCCAGGAAAATCTAGACGTCTACGAAGATCGTTCACTCCATACAGCTGACATACTCGCAAATAGCCGTAGTTTTAAATTAAAGGGATTTATATGGGTCTGAATAGTCACTAGAACCAAATTGATTAAGTATGTAACAGTTGAAAATGTTTTTAATTCTATAACAAGGTTTGCGTTTAACCGTATTTTGCTTGATGCTCATCGGACGATGATTCATCCTAAATACTTACGAGCATAAAACTGAGCCGAGACGCCTTTATATCGTATCATTCTGGTTACATAAAGTTCAAAGAGTTGCTAATCTATAGATATTGTAACACAAAAGGTTGCATATTGACAAATTATGACAAGACTAAATTCGTCAAATGTTTTCAAAAAGTCATCTTACTTCTTTTGTTTTCCTAATACGCAATTCTGGATGTATATATTATGTATACGTACATTAATTTGTAAATAGCATAACAGCACGTTTATCTATATGCTGTAATATTTTTAAATCTTCCTTTATGTATGTGTGTGAAACTCATAGATACTACGTAAAATTTATCAGTGAAACCCCTGTCACAAAATTTTACCTCCCGCCTCGTCAAGCCGGTTTCTTAAATACAGCCAAATCTTGCCACAAAAACCTAAACTGCCTAAGTCACTACAATATAATCGTTTTTAGGGTTCCGTACCCAAAGGGTAAAACGGGACCCTATTACTTTCGTAAATATTTCGATTTAAAAATCCTATGTATTTTTAGTCGCTGTATTAAAAAATCTCTATAAAAGGTACCGATTTGTTATTCGGTTTGGTCGGAGAAGGTTCCATTGGAATCTTTCTGTGATGTAACTAACGGTAACTAAGTCTATTGAAATGAGTAAACGCTTGCCGACTACACTGGTTTATGCGTAGTTATGCTAGTTCACAAGAGAAAAACAAAAAGACAGGGATCTCATGAAGCCACTAATTGATTTCATCTGTGTATGTTCATGTACCTTCTAGATGTTTATTTAACTGTTCCCTAGTATATCCAGTTTTTCGGGATAAAAAAGGTGTCAGCTACCTCCATACCAAATTTCATCAAAATTGGTCCAACCGTTTGAGTGTGAAGAAGAAATAATCATACAAACACACTCACAAACTTTCGTTTTTATAATATTAGTGTCATTACAATAAGAATGAGCACAATTTAAATGTACCTAATAAAAACATATGTAATTTGTATGTTTTTTTAATGTTTGGCATACACTACTTACTTTAGGTTACTTTTATATTATTATTTTAGTGCCTAAAATAATACGGAAAAATTGTGTGAGATATATTGTTAGCGAATAAATAATTTATTATTAACTATTTTAATTTATAATATTTACATCGATCAAAGGCTAAAAAAATATTATAATTAGGTGTAATAAATTAGTAATGCTTAAAATAACCTAACCTAACAAAGCTTTTGTGATAATTAATTGAATAAAATGATACTTTATAAATTGTTTTTCTTACAAATTGTTTTTTTCCTCGCTATGAAAAAGCTAGAAATTGTGTATTGAGTTTGGCTAGATTTTTTTTAAATTATCGACAAGCTAGGTGTTTGATTTAGCTCACTTGATGTTAACCTTACTTGAAGCTTACCAACGAAAATATTTTAATTTTTCCTTATTGTTGGTAATGAAAAAGGTATTAAGTAATTTATAATAAAACATTATGTGAATATTTCATCAACATATATTATTTGGGAAGATAATATCATTAATCACAAAATCAAAAAACCGTATGTAACTTTTTACTTCAATATTTTATAAAACAAGCGTTAATAAAATAGCAGATATCTAACAAACATGTGTATAGATTAAAATAAACAATCGCATTCCAAGACATAAAAAGTGAGTATACTGTGTGTAATGTTCACAAAGATCAAAATTATATTTACGCATTTATCTACAAACCATGTTTCATATATAAGTATGAAACATATAGTACGCTAATTATGTATGAAAAGACAGAATCTTTTTATTGTTGTAAACAGAAATCAAAATCTAAAGACATAAAAAAAACCTTACAAACGTACACGTATGAAGAAATTAAACTTTTATTACTATTAATTTAAACACAATAAATCACATAAAACAACGCATAAACAACTCATTTTTACTTTTTAGTTTCGGTAAACGGTCTCAAATAAACTATACCTCAGAACAAGAAGTAAGAATAATCTCCAACCCTTGCACTTGTAATTATTTTATTATGAACATTGAAACACATTTCCTTTAATTTTAATAACTTAATCGGTACTATTAATAATTTAACTACAATTATATTTGTTTAATTTAAATTAACTACTATAAGATATTTTATTGAACATAATTATATGTCCTAAGAATTAAATATTTTTTACATCAGTGATGTGATATTTACACCCTATTAATTGCATAGGCCAATATGAAACTTATTGATCTTAATTATTTCTATTACTTTGAAGGACAAATTTAAATTAAGCTGTATAACATGCATCAAGCGTACTGAATACATCATTATGTTTTACTTAATATTAAAAACAATTACTTATAGAACGGTGTTTACTAAATCCACATTTTATCGATTATAAGTAGTTTAGTACTTAAATTATTATATATTGCTGCAACTCTTTAATTTAATATCCAATACTTAATGATTATTATTATTTATGAAGCAAATAAATAAATGCTTTATTTGCGTTTTACTTCAATTTACATATACACTATTTTACCAAATTATATAAATAGTTTTTAGGAAAAAAAGCATATTAGTTTAGTATAAACGATATAGTTACACAATTCAGCTTACCACTGAATATATAATTCATCTAAGACGAGTAAATGATAAAAACAAACTTATGAAGTCTAATCATCTAAATGATCATAAATGTAACTACAAAGAGTTCATATAGACACATCACTTAGTAACTAATGAAAAAAAAAACTTTGTACTCTGCCTACATTTAATATCGCTTATTCCTATTATTCACAATTGCATGTTCTAGATGTTTAGTTATAAAATGGTCTGCCAAGTTATCGATGTCTACAATATTTTTTATTGAGACGGGTGAGACGACATGTTATATTTTTGGTGAATATTTGAGGATTAAAATATTAATGTACTACCGAAGTTCCTTGTAGAAACTATGGTGAGAATCCTGTGATAATAATAAACCTTTAGTTGTCTAATAAAAGAAATTTACTATAATGTATGAACATTATAGTAAATTTGTTATCCTTGTTTATCCAAAGCAGCTACTGTAACATTATTGAATAACAAAACGTAATATAATGAAAGAAGCTATCAAAATTATTTACAGCTGCATTTTCTACTAGGACTTTAAAAGAAAATCCTTAAAACTGTATTCTAATCAGTAATTGACAAATTGGTTTATTCTTGCAATAACATTTATATTACTTAAATATATACTTATTTATATTTATAGCTTAGAATAAGGATTCTTATTTTTTTAAATATAATTATAATTTTAAATATATTTTTTAACATTTTTTTATTATTGTCCAAAAATAACTTTACGTACAAAACATAAGTAACGAAATCAAATAAAACTATAAATTTAGTTTTATATTATGACGTAATAATTATATTGAATTTTTTTAATCTATTCTTGAAATCATTAACAATTTTTAAAAAAATAACATAAAACTTCATTTAAAATAAAGCATAGTGAATACAAACACAAAATCTACTAAAGTTAATTAAGTAAACATGTAAACTTGAACTAAGTAATCCTGATAAATCCCTAACTCAGGTTATGATTTATTGTCATACTCTAAACTTTAATTTACTATTATGATTATACGTGTCCAATAAAATAGTTTACTTAGTATTTACTATTTTCTTATGTCTACATCTACGAGCGCTTCAAGAAGCTTTATTGTCGACACAGCCTTACAGAGTGAGATCACCCCATATACCTAATTATAATGATTATTGTCTTACGTTAATATTAATACTTAATTATAAGATGGGCCCTGCAGAAATACTAATTTTTACATAATTTATATCACAATTTAAAACTGATTCTGTAATTCATCAATAAAATAATTTAAGCCTTTAAGTATAACATAAATTTGAAAATGTCAATCAGGCAAACTTACAATTGAAATAAAAATATAAATTTTATATTCTACTATAATTTCTTACTCTTGTACAGTGAACAGCATTATTTGAAGCATAAATACTCACATAGATTAGTATCTTATTAATTTAAGTTACATGTTTATATATCTTATAATAAAATAAAAATGAATAAATATTCGTATATAGTAATAATATTTAATGCATGTACAAAACACTTTTAATGCTGCCCCTGATGTTATTTAGAATAGTTATATATAATATTTATTTTAATATAGATTATTATATAACGGTGCACATCAACAAGTGGATGGGGGATCATTATACCCTTACCGCCATTGATATTGGACACTGTGAAAATTATCATTACAAATTTAATAGTTATAAATATTATTATATCATTAATAAATATAATGATTATTTGCAGAATTCCCAGCCAATACTATCTTATTTGAATATTATATATCTCATTTAACAACGGAAACATATAAAACAAATACAAATATAACAAAATATGTCAAACAAATATTCAAGTTATCAAAGCACATCCGTTACGTTAAGTGTTCTGTAAAATGGGATCATTAATATTTTATATATAATTATATATATATATATATATATATATGTTGTGATTATATATACTATTGTGATTATATATATCTTGATAATGTTTTTTCGTCAAAACGTGATACAGCTGTAACTAAAATTATTTTTCATTTATCTACGAGTGATATGACATTTGATAATAAAATATAATTTTGTACGAATAATTATATACCAACTACCAGACATTTAGAAAACGTATAATATAAGTAATTTAGTATTTCAAGTAATTATCTGACTAACTTATTAACTTTAATTTTATTATATATAAGTGTTAATATGTTTCCTACTCAAACGTATAAATTAATGATGATATATTTGATAGTTTTATAATTATATGTTGTTTCGCTATGGCGCTTATAACAATAAAATAAAGAACCTAAACTTTAAAATATACGTTGATTTGTGTCTGGTTTCTTATATTACATAATTATTCGTACAAAAAAATACTAATTACTACACACAAATAGTTATTTCAAAATTTATTCGAAGTAATTTACATCGCTGAATTGACGGCGTAGAGATATATTAAAACAACATTATTGCTTTTTTACAATAATAACTAATGCTACATTTAATATTAAATATATATTAGTTTAACCGAAATAATCGAAATATTCTTTATCATTCAATATAATTATGATGTTTACGATAGTGTTTTTGCATCGCCTTTTTAAACAATATGATTTATTTGAACAAATTAATCTTTTTTCTTTACCAGTACGACCTAGAAGAGTCTAGTATTGTGATAGCGTGCAAATCATAATAAGAGTAGGTGAATAAAATAAAGAATTTAATACAAAAAAAAAAAACATTAAAAAATCCATTGTCAGCAATGAATGTTATATGACATACCTAATTTTAAACATGATTTATGTAAAATATATGTTAGTTAACAAATCAAGGATGCATATCTGATTCCTTTTATTTTTGATGATAATTCTCACCTATGTCCAATGAATTATATCTAAACGAGAATCCTATTTATATATATAATTATATATAAATGGCTATGATTTTAATGCTTTTGATTAGTTTAATTCTAAATATTGTCCATTATACAGGCTTACGTGATATCTAAATGTATTGTCCAAAATGTAATAATTATTGTTATGTTGTTACTATACTAGGCGACTACGACGTTAACTGTGCTTACATATTCTATTCGACTAATAAAACGTACAAATTTAGTTTAATCCAATAAACTACACAAAATACTTTATTTTATTTCCACTAATAATATAAACATAGATAGATATAAATTCTTTATTGTGCACACCAAAAATTGAAAAAAAAAAAGTACAGAAAACAAAATAATCTTTTGAGCTAGTCCCACAAGTGGCGGCCTTATCACTAAGAGAAATGTTCTTGCTATATGTATCCATATATATATATATATATAATATATAGATAAGATATTATTGCAAGAAGCTACAAATTAAAATCCGTTGCATACTAAACAATAATTAAAAGATTTATTGCGACTGTATACCAACTTTGTTTTTTTTTTAGTATACCGGAAAATAAAATTACTTTCTTCTGAACTGAAACTTTCTTTTCACCTGAACTTTCTATTGGTTTCTTTTTTTAGTATGTAGTTATTATAAATTTACAATTTTTGTGCTTCAATCAACAAGTGACCTTGGTCTTGGTACAATCCAGTCAAAAGATGATTTGCCACCACTCCATTAATCTACACATTCTGAGCAATTTTCATTTTAAGCCTATCAACCCCTAATTATGATACAAAAAATAACAGATATATTTTTTACATAAATTGAATTAATATGTTTTTTTTTTCAATGTTACACAATACATACATAAATATATGTCTGTCTTTCATTAGGAGTTTGTCAAGGTGTAGTTAAATTTTAAACGTAGGTATGTATTAAGAATTCAAACTAAAATACGGTGTATTTAATATATTAATATTATTATATCACTATTTATTGTAATATTATAACTATATACAAAGTAATATTATGTATTACTTATCAAAATGTTTCTATGTTATATCACACACGCAGTTGTGGGTTATTTTAATTAAATATTTTTAACATTAAGCATGATTGCTTGTCAAATTTAAGCGTAGATAATATTATTTTTAAGCTATTGTATATTTTTATTTAAGCCTATTTTTGTAACTGGAGCGATAGCTCACAGCTAGTAAAATTACCAGCAACTATTTTAAAAGGTAAAATAAATACTTATTAGTGTAATATTGAATCGTACAATTTGTAATTACCTACATAGCATAATAAAGAAAATCGTACTAAAATTAGTTTGCTTACCAAAAAGAGAGAAATGTGTTTCAACGCTCATAAAATTTAAATTACCAGACCAACACTACTTATTTTAATTTATCTATTACTAAAAAGCAGTACTTACTTATTTTTTGACATTTGTACTTAACATAAATAAATAATTAATATTAGTGGACATTTCACACAGTACCTTTTAGCCTCAAATTAAACATAGTTTGTATGTACTACGAAAACCAGACAAATGATGGAATACTTTTTATTAATACAGACTTATAATACATAAACAACCAGCCATATAACAAACTTAAACGTTTGTCAAATAAATGTTTGTCTTGGGCGGGAATCGAACTCACGCCCTTCAGCTCACGAAGCAATGCTATTATCAGGGCAATATATTAAAAACTATTGTAATTTTTATAGTAATGTGTACAGTCTGTCTTCTTGTATCAGTTGCACTGTTTATGTTTAAAAAAATATAGCTAAGCAAAACATTTTATTAGTTAGCATATATACCAGGGGCGTAGCTACCGCCGTATCAGCCGTATCAATGATACGGGGCCCCCGGATTACAGGGACATTATGTATAAGCAAAGATTCGTAAGCCCTCAGGTCGCGGCAACAACGGATGTCCAGGGTAAGACTTCGATTGATTATATGTTCGTTAAAACAAGTTTGTGAAAGAATAATAAACATGACCCCCGTGGAGCTATGAAATGAAAGTCCGGTAGAAGGGCCCCCGACAAATCTTTATAAAGGGCCCCTCCAAAGCACGCTACGCCACTGATATATATACCTATATACGATATATATATACCTATATCTATATACGATAGATATATACGATACCTATAACAAAACCGAAATTTGACATTTCTTCCCATTATTAAGATACATACATAATTATAAATTTATCTACCTCTACTCAAGTAGGTAGATACAATATTACATCCAATTATGTATTCGTTTCGTTAGTATTACTAAAGAACAACTTTATTATTTCGTAAATATATTTTTTTTATAAACATTTTACAACAATTTTACGAAAATTAGTAACAAGGACGAGAGATAACCTCTATGAAATAAATAACAATGAATGAGCAACATAAATGATCTATCGAGATTTCTAAACACATAGCTAAAATATTTTTTATGATATGCAATATAATTTATATACAGACATTTTGTACAAGAACAGTGCAATACATTAACCTAAAGTTAATTAATACGAGCAGTCTTATTCATAAGCGCCCGAAATTATTATAGTTCCTTACTTAAAAACACCGTTTAAAGTTAAATGATTGCGCACTACATTGTTGTTTTGCGCAAAAATTAAATGACGCTTCTTAATATAAGCCAGAGTTTGGACATTATGATGTGCATAAAGAATCCAAATATGGTAGAGGTATTGGGTTCTTCATAACTGTGTACGTAATACTATGCTATGTATATCCTCTTTTTAACCCCCGACGCAAAAAAAGGGATGTTATAAGTTTGACGTCGATGTTTGTCTGTCTGTCTGTGGCATCGTAGCTCTCACACTGATGGACAGATTTCGATGCGGGTTTTTTCATTTGAAATTAGTTTCCTTGCGGTGGTTCTTAATTGTCTGGTTGGTTAATTACGTAGTGGGTTTTTAAATTTTAAATTTAATTATTGTAAAGTAGTTCTGTAATACAGAATACAGATATATAAGTGATAAGAAAGATAAATGATGTTTAGGAAAACGGTACTTATATTACTATCCTAGGTCATTTTCTTTAACAGCGTTTTTAAGTGATATTGTTATGCTTCTTAGCTAAGTTTTCTTTTGAGATGTGTCAGTCATAAAGCAGTATTTTTAAGAAGTATGTCGGACGTTTATAAATTAGACTATACAATATAATAAGCATGATAGGACAATAGATAACACAAAATTAAAACAAAACAACAACGACGTCGACGACGTTAGTAGGTATCTGATATAACATCAAAGCTGAAATGACGATACAATTCTTAAGATTGGAATGCCACAAAAAGAAATCGCTACACATAAAAGATGACCAGGTACATCGATAAATGGTTTACAAAACGACTAGAGTAACTTTACAAACATGGAAGTTTAAACGTATTTACCAAGAGCTAATAATGCACAACACGGTACCTATAGGTGAATATCGCGAATCCCCGAATCAGCCCTGTTTTAGGGTTCCGTACCTCAAAAGGAAAAAACGGAACCCTTAGAGGATCACTTTGTTGTCCGTTTGTCTGTCTGTCAAGACCTTTTTTCTCAGGAACGCGTGGAGGTATCAAGCTGAAATTCATATCAAATACTCAAGTCTACTGTCCCTTGGAGCTGTGAAAAAATCAAACTTCTAAGCTAGCGCAATCAAAAGATACAGCCGTTTATGCTGCAAATTTTCGACACTCGCAAGGGAATCAAATCTACTTCCCGTGAACTCAGAAACTTAAAATTTGGTACGAAGCAACGTCTTATAGCACAGATAAATTAAAAATTGAGAAAAGTATAAATTACAAAAAAAAAAAAACATAACTTTTACTTATATACCTACAAGTTTGTACGGAACCCTCGGTGCGCGAGTCCGACTCGCACTTGGATGGTTTTTAACAACTTTCCTTTACCGTGTAAATTAATCGGCAATACGAACGTAACTTAGAAAAGACAGAAGTGCGTGCCGTGGGATTCGAACCCAGGACCTCCAGATTAAAAGCCAGACGGTTTTCTAACTAGGCTGCCGAAACTGAGGTGAAAATAACTGTGATATCATATTAAACGCCAGGCGCAATATGAAAACCCATAAGTAATCAACGAGAAAAATCTGTAAATCTTTATGTATTAAAATTTCGTGTCACGTTGTTTGTCCGCGATAAACTCCTTAACTATTGAACCGATTTTAACCAAATCTTGTACACTGTGTGCAATTTGATCCAACTTGAGAGATAGGATAGTTTATATCTCAATTTATAATCGCAATATTTTTTTATTGCAAATTATTTGTTTATTATACGACAAAGAGGTATAATCATCTGTGAGTGCCATACAATTCTAATAGATGGCAGTGTAAGGTAATTTACTAACTGGATTGAGTAAGTATCCAATAGTTTATTAACTTGATTGAGTAAGTATCCAATAGATGGCGCTACGTTAAAAGTCCAAACGTTTCATAAGCGCTACAATTTATTTCACGTTACACGCGTGTGTTCAATTTGGCCACAGCAACGCGTGGCCGGGTCTGCTAGTCAAATATAAACTAACTTTTACTAGAAAAAGTACCAATGCTTAGAACATACAAACTAGTCAAATAAGCAAGAAAAAGCCTGAGCTAATCTTGAAAGTAAAATAACTAAATTCTTTAAATCCGTCAAGACCCACTGAATTTTATTTATTTAAAAATCTCAGTTCGAAGAAGACTGGCCTAACATGGAAGAAGTCCCTATGCTCTGAGAAAACGAACGTTTGCTGATGATTTCAAAGACATCTCGCCTAAGGTAGTTAGTGTTTCTGTTCGGTAAATACGTTTAAAAGTTTACAAAAGTTATAGATTAATAGGTACCGTCATCGGTAAGGTCCGCATACGGCTGAGCGGGCGGCTGCACCTGCTCGGTCTGATAGTAAGCGCCAGACACGAACGGGTTATTGGGTACATGGTCTGTAGTTGCCAGCGCTGGCGCTGGCGGCCGCGGCGGGACGATGGCGCCGTAACCAGGCTGATCACTGCCTATTAGAGGCGCCGAAGATCTCTCCGTCTAAAATATAATGACCTCTTAAGTAATGTTCATATATGTATGAGGTTAAAGCAAGCCGGTTAGAGTCAACATACGCGAACAAATCATCACATTATCAGCCATAGGACGTCCACTGCTGGACATAGGCTTCCTCCTGGGGGGGTTTTACCAATTCTCGCCACGCTTGGCAGGAGGGTTGGCGAGCGCAGTTAGGTGTGATTGTTCAAGGGAGACGCTGCTGCCCATCTTCCGTATTACATCCCTTAGCCGACTCTTACGGCAACCACGAATACAGAGTGTGGGGTACAGTTCTTACGCCGGTACCACCACGGCTAAATCATAATCAAATTAAAATCGTTTTGAAGAAAGGCTAGGTCATGACTACAAAAGATCAAAGCAAGTAGTAAGATATAGACTCGGTCTACGTAGAAAAGGTGTGGTTGTATGTATGACATTTCACTACAGATTATTATCAAATTTGTATCAATTTAGAATCTATTCCAACTCATTTTTGAACGAAACCTTAGTGACCTTTAAACAAATTATTTATTTTTTAAAAAAATATGTATGTTACGTAATTAATGTTCCAAATTATGCATTTACATAAAATTGTAATCAAACAGGCTAAAGAAAATTAAGTATAAGAGTATAGGAAATTTTAGAATAATTGATACAAGCACCTATCTAAAAAATTCAGGATTTCTGTCCTATGGATCGTATTTGATGCAACGAAAATATTTGTATATATCCATGAACCACATTTGATAAGAATCAGAACCAATTTTGTTAGCATTTTTTCATGGTCGTAAGACGAAAAAGAACGCGTGAACAACATCGTCAAAAATTGAAAAATTAAATAATATCTAGTGATTTAGTGAATTTAGTTATTTAGAGTTACAAAAAAAACACAGGACAGTTACAATTACAAAAACCTGATTGCATGGGGACAAGGAACCTGAACGAACGAGACGCCCTGATGATAAAGATATAATATCTACTCATGAATTTGGCGGCGATTCGAACTTAAAATATCAAAACAAAATCCAGGACATTGCTCCCGTGGCGCTCTTTACTTCAAGATATTTCGAATATCAGGTGAAAGATACTCAGTACTTACGAAAGTAGTCTCAAGCTCGCCAGGCTTGCCGCCTACAGGCGTTTCTACAGCGGTTTCGGCCCACGGTTGCAGCTCTCCGGACGCGAACACGCCATATATGGTGATACCGACGAAGTGCACAAAGGCTCCCATGAGGAACACTTCGCGCCACTCGGTGATGGCCTTTTCTTTTTGGTCCTATACGAAAAAAATATATTATTAGTAAAAACATATTAATAACACGCTTGCGGAGTTTCTCTACTCGATCGAATCAGAAATGAGGAGATCCGTAGACGAACCAAAGTTACCGACATAGCACAACGGATTAGCAAGTTGAAGTGGTAGTGGGCAGGGAACATTGCAAGCAGAACTGATGGCTGATGGGGCTACAAAGTTCTGGAATGGAGACCACGGACCGGCAAGCGCAGCGTAGGACGTCCACCCACAAGGTGGACAGACGACCTCATAAAGACCGCAGGAACACGCTGGATGCGAGCCGCTTCCAACCGGTCTTTATGGAAATCAATAGGGGAGGCCATTGTCCAGAAGTGGACGTTCTACGGCTGAAATGATGATGATGATGATGACGGTCTACGATAGATTCGCTATCTTGGGATTCGAAGGCACCCAAATTGTATCTATCGGAAAACGTCTAAAATTAACATAGTAACAGCAGTTATTTTTTTTTTTGAAATTTTTGACATTGTTACTAAATAAGTGTATTTTATTAAAATTTCAACAGAGCATTAAGTATTACAATGACTTGTTTTGAAATAAATTAGTATTATTGTTATTATAAATACTAAAATACCCTTACTGGTAACTTTCCCCGCATAATGCAATGGTAACCACTCGTGCGGGAGACTTTCGAACGCGTTAATAAAGTGCTCAACGAAATATACTGCGTGAGTCGCATCGCCGCGCACCCACAAAGCAACTCATTTCATATTCCGAACGCGATTCGCGCCTACTCGATTTCCTTTTTTAAATTAGCCACGGCCGAGTGTCCTTTTTGTTTCGCGACGTCTCGTGTTCGAGAAAGCGATACCCTAGTAGTACCCTCGGAGCGCCCCAGTAGAAGCGAGGGGACCGTCACATCAAAGTTTTCGATAAAACGCACGAATTGAAATTGAAGAAAGGTTTCGGATGATATTGAAATAAATTTAAATTAACTGGCTTTGAAAAATGTTGATCGCGTTTCAATGGAATGAAATTTAATTTTGCTTTTTTTATGACTTTGATTGACAGCCCTGTTGTCTCATTGGTAGTATATCTGCTATAAGAGCTGTAGGGTGTGGGTTCGATTCCCACACAGGACAAATATATTGTGGGATAAACAAATTACGTTTGTTCTGCGTCTGGATGTTCTATACGTATTATAAAAAAGCAATAAAAAAAAATTACGAGCAAGCTAAAGCAGTTAAGTCATACTGCCTCGTCCGACCCCGTACTCTGGAGTTACTTATTGTGATTGCATGAAAAAGCTACGCGACCATATATATTATGCCTGCGGAATAAGGTTATCTCGCGTAGCTTATTCGTGAAAGCTTAACAGGTATCTCAATAAAAAATACGGGAGTACGGAAGCTAGACATCGCTATATCAGAGCTTATTGTATTGAGACATTCAGTGTTGAGTCCCACTCACCCTGTAATATTATAAGCTGAAGTATCATTCAAATCACAACACAGTAATGTCTACACAGTATCTGATGCTGCGGTGATATCGTTCAGACAACCTCCTTCTCAGGAGATCTACCGAGTAGTGTTTATTACCTTATCCTGCGTGATGTAGTCTATGACGATAGGCACGAGGAATCCGGCTATCGTGCCGATGCCGTTGGAGAGACCCATGAGGATGGAAGCGTACCGCGGCGCTATGTCCAGGTGGTTGACGTTGTACCCAGATATAGCAAAGCCACTGCATGCCACTCCAAGAGTCAATTCTGTCGTGGCCAAGTACTAGAAAGTTAAAAATTGAATTATAAATACATATTAGATATGTATGTGCTAAAAGTCTCCAACTCGTATTGTCTCTTGTTCGCAACAGGTCGACTAGCTATTTACCTTGCAGGAGTCTTAATATATACTTATAGAGTACAATCAGAATAGTATACTCATGAATGAATGTGCCTTCTTGATAAGCTCAAAGTCGCACAACGAGCTACGAAGAGGGCTATGATCGGAGTTTCCCTACGAGATCGAATCAGAAATGAGGAGATCCGTAGACGAACTAAAGTAGCCGACATAGCCCAGCGGATTAGCAAGTTGAAGTGGCAGTGGTTAGGGCACATATCACGCTGATGGCCGATGAGGCTGCAAAGTTCTGGAGTGGAGACCACGGACCGGCAAGCACAAGGTGGATTGACGACCTCATAAAGACCGTAGGAACGTGCTGGACGTGAGCCGCTTCCAATCGGTCTTTATGGAAGTCAATGGGGGAGGCTTATGTCCAGCTGTGGACGTCCTACGGCTGAGATGATGATGATGATCACTCATGAATACTGACTTGACTTTACTCCCCTGCTAACCAATTTGGTAGAATGTCTGATACCAAAGCTGTAGAGCGTGGTCAAAATCATTTTATTTGTAAGAATCTTAAATTGTAGTCTTATTGTTAAAATTCAAAATATCAAATATTCTACCTTAGTAGTTGTACAAATATTTTAGTAAAATTTTATTTAGATAAACAAACGTGGGCTCGATTCCCACGAAGATAAATCTGGTTCCCATAGTACAAGCTTTGCTTAGTTTGGGGCTAGATGACGCTGTGTGAAATATCTTACGATATTTATTTATTTACTGAATGAATTACACTTGTTTAGTAAAATCTTAAGTTCAGAAAATTTTCACATGTATTTAAAGTATGATATTGGTAGGCACCCTTAGGCAGTTCAAATTATTGACTATGTAACATCACGTTCCCCGATACTTGTCAATGATGACACAATAGACACAAAATCTATAGACATTGGAAACACTTACCCTATTATTAGCATAAGCGACTAGCACGAAGAAGAATGCCTCCAGGCCGAAACCTCCGCAGTTAAAGAGCTTGCGGACGTTAGTGGTCGTCATGATGTTGTTCTTTCGCAGGTAGTCCGCCAGCATCCCACCGATGGGCACCAAAGACGTCATTATCAAGTGCGGTATAGCGCCCACGAAGCCAGACTACAATAACAAGTTAAATTTAGTAAAAGAAATCACATAATTTTTATGTTTCTGTGGATGTGCTTCTAATTTTACCTACTCCATACATACCGTACTTTTTATAACAACCTCCATACTTAACTCCATAAGTAACGCAGATAGAAGGTAGAATGAGATTTAGTGAGACGGAAGCTTTTATCTTTATAATTAATATATTTTTTATGATGATATCGTTTGATCGCTACCTGATGTTACATGAAGATGCAATCTACTGTAGAGTAGGCTTGCCTAGAAGATACCGATTCACTCTCGACTTGAAGACACCCAGATTGTATCTATCAGGGAACACCCACTCGGGTAACGTATTCTACGCTTTAGCCGTTCGAACAATAAAAGTGGAATTAAATCGTTTCGTAAGAGGTTTTGGAACATCAATCATGAAATGATGTCGCTTATTCGAGCTTCTGGCCGTTCGATAGAAAAATATTTTATTATTTTAATTAGAACTGTAGTTCCACAAGAGGCGTAAGGAGGTCTGCGTTAGGAAGTCGCAATATCTATAACTTCTATAATACACCAGATATTTTTTATTATTAAACCTTGTGAGGAAACCATAGCATGGTGATGATGTTTTCTAGTACTCGGCTGGCTAGCTACCACCCACAAGTAGAAAATTTGTCGCCAAGTACTTAAAGGTGTGCTCCGGCAGCCTCATTTGAGAGCCAATTCCATTCCATGTGTGCTGTACCATCTTCAACCACACAGTCACTTAACACCAGGTGAACTTGGTCGAACACCTAACTTGTCAACCATAAAAAAATGGGCTTACCTCAGTGATCTGCATGTTAAATCTGGTATGAAAGTATGCAGATTGGAAGATAACGAGCAGACAGAAGTTCCACGTTCTGCAAAAGTTGGCTACGATGATGGCGTATACCTAAAAGGTAAATTAAGTATTTAGTTAACGAAGAAACAAGATATAATCACGCTATAATGTGAAGACAAAATTTATGTTTTCTACTTCTTTGGCTTCTTTCTTTCTCTTTCTTTTTCTTTTTTTCTGCTTCTTTTGTACAATACCAAAGTACTTGGAGCGCGCGGCCCCGAGTAAGTAGAACATCTTCCCTACTAGCGTTGATTCACGCAGGTTTAGCGCGAGGCGCGTGCAGAGACGTCGACGTCGCATTTACGAACAAATCTTCGATCGATATTTTTTGTTCGCAGCTTCGCTAACATCAAATCTATAAGACACACGTAAACTTCTGTGACTTTTTAATACCTTTTTACTAAAAAGTCACTAACATAAAATTTTAACATCAACCTACCTACACAACAGAAAACAATGACATTTTGATATCAATTTGACATTTGACTTACCTATTTGAAAATAATTTGTTTAATTTTTTATGATTAACCAACATTCGCATGACGGCCAACCCTGATTGCTCTGCCGGCGATCACTATGTGAGTGCCGGCAGAGCAGTCAGGGTTCTCTACCCCAACCGCACTGACTCTTACCACTTCTGTCGCCTATTTATCGCGAATATGTTCTACTAATAGATTGTTTACTTACTTTGACAATACCAAAGAAATTACATAATGGTACGTTCTATTATTTAAAACTCAGGAAATTTTACATTGAAACTGTGAAACTGCAGAAAGCAGCTATGAACATTGAAACTTCATCTAGATGCATCTAATATCAAATAGTTTGATGCCCGAGACTTTGTTTTGTTAATCAATATTCCCGGTACCGCTGCTATGATAATCGACACTGTTATCTTTTGTCACCTTATTAACCACTAGGCTTGTTACCATAATACATAACGTATAATTATTATTATTAATAAGTAAACTTACAGGGGGTGAAGTAGCAAAGGCCTTCCAAGGTGTAGACCAGAAGCCTGGCATGGCTGCTTGGGTGGCAGTCCCTAGCGACTGTTCGATGTAGGTCAGCTCCTTGGGTTTGATGCAGGGATGCTTGCTGGGGCGCTCGAACACCAGCCACAGCCACATAGTATACCTTGGATAACATTAATTGCATATTAACATCAGAATATTACGATATAACATCGATTTAAGCAGAATTTCTTTTAGGGGAGATCGCTAACACGCAAACGTTGCGTAAGATGCCCTGAAACCTGACGAAGAGTTGATATTCGTAATATAGTTTGCAGTAGCTGAATAAAAACTGAAAATCGAACTGAGCAGCGTACATCTAAAAGACCAAAAGAATATGGAATGATAGATAATCAGACAGAACGGTGTGCTTATGGAGAGGGCAATGCCCAACAGTGACTGATTATGATGATTTTAGTTGTTCTTGTTTTTTTTCTGTTATCTAAAAGTAATGAGACAAACGAGCCGCTCTCCTGATGGTAAGAGATAACGCCTGTACATAAATATTGCAGTCATACACAGAACTTTGAGTAGTAAAACAAAGTCCAGGGAATCTCTTCATATTTACTTGAACTTCAACTTTACACTCATTACTTTGAGACTTTCAATGGTTAGTCTCAACAGCCTTGTAATTTCACTAGTTGCAGTACCCTTCAAACCGGAACACAGTAATGTTTATGCACTACTGTTTGGAGGCAGAATAGTCTTGTACCACGGTGGTACCTACTCAGACGACCTCCTGCTAAGGAGATCTACCAATTATGCTTGTTTAATTGTTCTTACCAAATGACTCCAGACACGCCGTAGAAGTAGAACGGCGCTTGCCAGCTGATGTAATCTGTGAGGAGGCCAGAGAGTGGCATGCCGACGACGATGCCAGCGTAGGTGCCGCAGAATGCCAGGGTCGCCAATCTGGAGCGCTCCAATGGGGGAGCCCACATGCGCCAGATGCCGTGACATGATGGATATGTCACACCCTATCAAATTCAACGTTTATATCACATTTTTAGAATCCTTCGTAGACTTCTTGGTAAGAGACTACTAAGACGGTTCCCACACTATCACTTAACATCAGGTGCACAGTAGTGCACTTAGCCTGTCAACTATAAAAAAACAAAAACCTAAGTCCAGAGTGACTAGCTTGACAATTTTCGAAAATCTTTCGCGATGTTTTCGATACCAAAATGTAAGAAAATTTTGATAAGCCTGATGGGCGTAAAAGGAGATTGAAACTAACAAAGCGCTGTCTTTTTTCATATATATTAGGCATTTTGGAATAACTAAACTCTCAGAACACACTGACACATACATCACTATATTGATACCATTTGCTATGAAATGTTGATTGAGTTTCATTTCCCTGTGATTTCACTGGCTACAAGTTCCTATCAAATTAAAAAATATTTTTGTAATAAATTTATACAATATTAATTGGAAAAACGAGCTTCTTTTGAGTTAACTATCAATGAATCTACAACTTCATTTTAGTTTTAAGCATCTTCAATTTAAAATGTTGGTAAAATTAAAAAGAATTCATTAAAACTAAAGTTATAGCAACGGTTTCCTTCATGTAATGTTGTTTATTTTTGCGTAACAGATGTTTTCGGGACTAAAGAATTCCAGACAAAGAAATCTTCAACTCAATCCGGATTATAAAGATAGAATATATCCTTTTCTTATCATTTCCAAAGCCGGTATCAATGGCATACAATTTTATCTTTAATAGGAATGAAGTAAGCAGGGATATGCTGAGTTAAATACGTTGTCATGGCAACGGAGGGCTCCTAATCCTGAAGAGGCTTCGACCTTCGCGAGAATGTTCGAGAGCGATTGGAGTTGTTATCTGACGACAGTTGCACTATAGCTTCTGTCTCTATGTATACTATTTTCACGTGAAAGAAGAATTATTATTGCACTTTTGGCGGGAAGGTGGAAAATTCGTGTCGCCGCACTTGCCACGTCTCTACATAGTATAAAACAAAGTCGCTTCCCGCCGTCTAGCGTCTGTACGCTTAGATCATTTAAACTATGCAATTAATGCGGTTTCCATCAATAGTCAAAGTGATTCAACAGGAAAGTTCATATACACATATAATACATGCATATGCACCACATTAGTATTTACATTGCACCCGTGCGAAGTCGCGGCGGGTTGCTAGTTATATTATATTCAAAAACTTGTGTTTTTTCGACTTTGTTTGCCACGCAATGTTCTGCATATCACTGCAACATGCGTTATCTCTTAACATTAGGAGAGCGTAAGATGTCTCTTTAATTTACAATTTAAAAAAAAAAGTGTTTTTTATAATACATATATATGTAACTCTTTGTTCTAAAATTAGCTTCTAACTACGTTGTTGTTTTTTTGTATATTTTTTTTTAATGTAAATGTAAAGAGACGTCTTACGCTCTCCTAATGTTAAGAGATAACGCATGTTGCAGTGATATGCAGAACTTTGCGTGGCAAACAAAATCTAGGATGTTGCTGCTCTGATACTCATCACTCTGAGACATTCGATGGTTAGTCTCAAAATTTTAAATAATCGCTAATTCTGTTTGACATACTTTACGTAATTTGAACAACCAAATGTCACAGATTTTCAATACAGTATATTAAACATCTGTGCCAAATCTATATACTTAAAAAATAAAGACCGCATGTTCAAAATTCGGAATATTTGGCATTTGTTCCGTGCCGGTGCATGATCAAGCTTATTATAGACGCTTCAAATTTGATACTTGATCCTCCGTAATTGTACGACTCGTCACGTTTGGTCCCACTCCCCTTTGCACACAGCTTGTGCATGTCATTATGATATCCTTTTCTTTGCTTTCAGTAGTCTTTATGAATAGTCATATGTACCTAATTCACAACACATGTGATCAAAAATATTTCGGATATAGTTAGCTAGAAATTTAATCACTATAAAAAAAATATGAAATAATTTTTTTGATTAACATAATTGCACATTTCTTTGTTGCTTTGTCAAAAAAGTATTTAATATGCTTATTATGTGTGATACCATAAGGTATTTTAGAATACAGGTTTTTATCATTATAGCGTACTTAAATGTACTAATGAAGGCCATTGATGATATGAAATTATAAATGAGAAAGTCTACAACTAATAAAGAACAACCAGAATTCAACAACCTAATTATTGATTGATTTTTTAATGATTATTGATTTGTACATTAAGGAAGGGGCCGACAAAAAAAGCTAAAAAAAATATGGACAGATATGACAGAAGCGAAACCGAAGCACACATACATACATGCCCTGGTTACAACTAGATATTGAGGATTGTATTGTATTTTTTTCCAAAACTAGTGTTTTTTTTTTCAAGTGTTTATGTCTAAAAATAGTGGTGTTTTATTCATAAAGTGCCGAATCACAAGCACGAGTGTGGGATAGTGATATAATGCGGTAAAACATGACTTTTCGTATTACATCCAAAACTCCATCGAAGCTTATAGTAAAGTCGCCACTACTTTATTAAAGCATGACTAGATTTGACTGGCACGGACTGGTCTTGACCAATACTGGACTTTGACCATAAAGAAAAAAAAACAGAAAACTGAAGATTGCACACAAAATACAGAAACATTGAAACTCGCAGAATGCGATAACAAGAAGAAAGAAAAAAAATGCTTATCTTGCCGCCACTCACCTCAACAAATCCTTGAGCGACTTTTAATAGCACCACCGCAACTGGTCCCATGGTCATCGCGCCGGGAATGGCCATGTTCAAGATGGCTGACGTCGCTATTGCCACACCGAAGATCTTGTTGGCAGGGTACATGGAGGCCAGGAAACCTCCAGGGACCTGAGTGATAAGGTACCCGGCGAAGTACGACGAGTCTATTGACGATTCCACGGCCACCGTCCAATTGAACGGTGCTTCTTCACGTGAATCCTGTATTTATAATAAAATATATATTTATTAACAGGCAAACATGCCTTTTTTAAAAACAGTCATTTTGTAGCGATCATAGCCCAGTGGTTAGCGCGGTCAGTTCTCACACCGAAGTTTTACTGTGACGTCACGTACCCCATGATTCGATAAACACCTTATTTGATAAAACGAGATTAGTAGTTTACGATGAACATGATACAAATGAATATAAATATACATAATCCTTCATTTCGCAGTCGATAAAAAATTTATAAAAACGTTTTTTTTTTTATGGTTGACACGCTAAGTGTTTGACCACAACTCACCTGGTGTTTAGTTACGGTGTGATCGAAGACGGTAAACACACCTAGCCTAGAATGGAACTGGCTCTCAAGTGAGGCTTTTGGAACACACAGTTGGATGCCTGGTGACAGATCTTCAAGTTGAGGGTGGTTGCTTGTCAGTCAAGTGCTAGAAAGTATCTTACCACCAAGCTATAAATTCCTCCCAATATTTTTCTTCACTGGCAGCTCAAGCTTAAGCACTGAGTTATTATCATTATTACAAAATATATTATCCCTCTTTTTGTAACAGACTAATTACGTAAAAACTATCGAATCGCCATCGATCTATCGATGAATAAAGCGTCAATGTGAGTTACTTACGTTACTCTTCTCAGTCATCTTCAGCTTGGCCATGCTCATGTTGCACCGCATTCCGAACATGATGCTGAAGCCGAAACACGCCAGCAGAGCAACAGTGTACCGTGCGCTCAGACATGGTAACTCCGCTTTTACGTATTTGTCTAGTGGAAAAAATACAAAACATTTTCAAACGAAAGCCTTCGGTGAACATCAAATTACACACTTACATACAAACATGTAAGTTTATTCTTCTTTTAATAAGTTGTATATACGAGTATATAGCTTTATAGGTATGATGTCCTTGCATCACACCTTTTTAGTTTAGAGCCTGTGAGAGATTTTGTACGACTTGTGATTAACATTAGGTATATCACAAACTTCGTAGTCTGGGCACTTTAAACAAGTTACAAAATGTAAAAGTATCTTTACCAATGGGTCTTGGTGGTGGCCTGTCTGGGGAAGGTGGTGTTTCCAAGTCTTCTCCATCGTACATCTGGTCGTAGCCCTTCTGGTCCATGTGAAAGTTCTCATATTGAGAATTTCTGGAACAAAAATAGGGTTCAGTAAAGCAGAAACACTTTTTTTTGTAAAGCATATAATTCCTTATATGAAGTAGGTAGGATTTTTCTAATTAGCATATTAGCAGACTTTATACATCTTCGAGAACATTCTCACATTAATAAATCACAAGCAAATCACGATAGTTTAGTTATTATGATATAGCTGATCAATTGACCATAAATGGTTCTGAGATTAATTTATGTACAGTAGAAGCAACTCCGGAACTAAGGGTTTTTCCGACCCGGGTCAGAAATATTATGACGATGCCTATGCCTCTCTCCTCCATTGTTTGAGATAAATTATTTAAAAAATAGGAACTAGGTAGAAACAATTTTGAGAGTGCGGTCAAAAGAAGAATACAGTTGGGCTGGGCAGCATTCGGTAAACTGTGTTGAGTCTTCTCGTCATCCATCCCGCAAAGTCTCAAGACAAAAGTCTTTAACCAGTGCGCTCTACCAGTCATGACCTGCGGAGTCAAAACGTGGACACTCATAGCGGGAATGGTCCAAAAGTTCAAAGTTGCTCGGCGAGCTATGGAATGAGCTACACGTGGCATTTCTCTAAGGGATCGTATCCGGAACGAAGTAATTCGACAGAGAACTAAAGTCACAGATAGCTCAGCGTATTAGCAAGCTGAATTGGCAATGAGCTGGACATATCTGTCGCAGAACCGATAACCGCTGGGGTAGACGTGTTCTAGAATGAAGACTACGAATTTGCAAACGTAGCGTAGAACGCCCTAGGATTTGATGGAGTGACGATATACGTAGCTATGCTACGTATAATATACGACATTATCGTCGCTCTGGTGGTGCGTGGAAGCAAAAAGCCGAAGATCGGACTAAGTGGCGTGTCTTGGGAGAGGCCTATGTCCAGCAGTGGACTCCGATAGGCTGATGATAATTTTAAAAGTAACCAATCATCTACTAGTTGCATTTTTTCTTCGAACATATAAATCTGGCACGCCTTGCCATCAGGTCAGCTACCTCGGTCTACCCTTAGACCCGAGGCTGTAGACGTAGGAGTAAGAGAAATATTAGTAAAATTACTTTACAAACTACGCCCTCGGCCTGCCAAGGACACCCATACTCGTAAGTACATTGCTGAAAAGATTATTCAAAGCAGTGATAGTGCTAATCGAAACTTGGTCACTAAGCCAATGGGAAATATCCTAAGTCTATGGTTCTACATTTTTTGTATAATTTCATGTATACAGCACACCTATAGCCATCGAGAGCAGGTGATCCTACGAGCTTTCTCATCAGTACGAGTGCATTTTAATTTTATTGGCGAGGGAAGCCATCGGTCGGTTTTAATTAATGGTACAATACAGGATAACAGTTTTTGAAGTTAATTGATATTTCGCTTACTACTTTAGACATGGTAAAGAAGCGTTAAAAGCTTAAAATTAATTATTCAGATTCAGATTCAGAAATATTTATTGCATACTGATACATTGAAATATTACGCTAGGTGTTTTTGCAAAAATTGTGGTATCAGTTTACCCTTATCGGGCATTCAATAATTAAACATATGTCATACTGATTTTAAAAAATAATAATAAACAATTTCAAAATATACTGCCAAGTGATACCATTAATTACATGTCAATTTGAAGCAAATTATATTTATTCTAATTTAATATCAAAAATATTATGTCAATGTCAATAAGTGTTAATAATAATTAAGTAACAGTCTAATTTAAAATTGCTTATTTAACAATGTAAATATTGTTTATGTTCAAACGAATTTGAAGTATTATAACACTTTTTATGCATGCAATTTATTTTGGCGAGTAGATTATACAAAACATAGAATTACTCTACATATACAAAAGCTAAATTAGAATACAGTTTATGCCAAACCTGCCTTAAAAAATATCTAAATGACAACGAAAACATTTTCAAAATAAGTTGTGTTGTTTATAAGGAAGCGTATAAATAGACGTGTAGAATAGAATGGACAGCCACTTTATTTTATATAGTAATAATAATATAATAATTCGTAATTCATCGGGCCCCAAACTAGGCGTATCCTGTATTTTGGTGACCCAAGATCACAAAGTTATTTACTACTAAGTTAAGTATCTAAATCTATAATCTCTTTTGAGGTTTATGTTTGTTTGATTTTAAACATAGTAATGAAAACCACACATGAATAACTAGTTTTCCCACATTTTTTTTACTTAAACCTACACAATTATCATCATATTTAAACCAATTTACACAAAACCTTGACAAATTGTATACCTAAACTTTCCTCATGAACCACTCTATCTATTGGTGGCATGACAATCTGTTCAGTAGTTTTTAAGTTTATCGCGAACAGACAGACAACAGACAGACGCATCAGATGACTTTGTTTTATAATATGTTGTGATGATATAAGAGCAACGACTGAGGTATCGCCAGATTACCAATAGAAACTGTTTTTATTTTCGACTTAACAAAACTCCGTGGGCTAAGGAGTTGTCACTTGCTTTAGGGCTAAGTAATTGTCACTTGCTTTTGGGCTAAGGAGTTGTCACTTGCTTTAGGGCTAAGGAGTTGTCGCTTGCTTAGGGCTAAGGAGTTGTCACTTGCACTAGGGCTAAGGAGTTGTCACTTGCTTTAGGGCTAAGGAGTTGTCACTTGCTTTTGGGCTAAGGAGTTGTCACTTGCTTTTTACACCACATTTTTTGTTATTTTAATATGTGATGAAAACTTATTATAATTAGGTACTAGTCAAAACCATGGCAACTGTATGAAACGGTGATGATTCACGTGCGATCGCCTGCGTAAACTAAAAGCTAACATTATCTAGATCCACGCTAAAACGCCCATTAACCAATAACGGGGATAAAACAATAATTACGCCATTATGAATTGTGTCACATAATGATAGGTATAGTGTAGGATGCATTAGCGCTACAATGGGGTAGACGGAGGGGAGAGATTGACATAAGGTATTTTTTATTTGATGTTTTACAACCCACTCTCGATTAAATAATGCTTAATATTATCCTATATTACACTAATATTAGGGAAAGCTTGTATGTAAGTGTATGTTTATTACTTCTTCACGCTCAAACTGTTGGACCAATTTTAATGAAATTCGGTATGGAGATAGCTGACACACTAGATTAACACATCGGTTTTTTATCCCGAAAAAGTGTGGTGTTTACGTGAGAACAGCGGGTAACACCGCGGGAGGCAGCTAGTAATATTACAAATCTAAAAGTTTCTATATTTAGATGATTTGATATTTGTATGTCTGTTACTCAATCACACAAAAACGGCTGAACGGTTTTGGACGAAATTTGGCACACATATAGGTAGTTTAGTGCCTGGATTAACATACATATAAGATACTTTTTATATCAGAAAAAATTAGGTTCCGTGGGATTATCAAAAAACGAACTACTGGACGTATTTTGGTACGTCACTTGAAATTTATCTAAATCCATTCAGCCTCTGTTGAACTAGTTAATTAGCAAGGACAAAAACACACATACTTTCATTGAACACACATTTAATAATAATAATAAAAATGATAGTTAATATAATTAAACTAGTAACAAATTATAGATAAATTTGTAGTAATAAATAAATCGCATCACATCATCATCATCAGCCATAGGACGTCCACTGCTGGACATAGGCCTCCTCCTGGGGGGGGTTTTGCCAATACTCACCACGCTTGACAGGCGGGTTGGCGAGCGCGAATAGGTGTGATTGTTCAAGGAAGACGCTGTTGCCCATCTTCCGGATTACATCCCTTAGCCGACTCTTACGGCAACCACGGGTAAAGAGGGATAAATTTATAACATGCATAAATTATAATATTATAATGAAATGAATAATGCGATGAAAACTGTCTAATTAGCAAAAACACGAATGTCATATCTTGTCCAGTCAGTGACTAAACGCATTATAGAGGGTGCCACTGCTGCGTCGCTTCCACTTCTCTATGCCTTTTATAAAGCTTTTGTACGACGATTCATTACCGGCCAAAGTGAGGGGATGGCAACAGATAGTCGCGCTTATTACTTTTGTCAGCGGAAAAATGAATCTCGCATGAACGGTTACGCTATTATAATTTGTGATTTGAAATTTGGTAATAATAATATAATAAGAGTTATCGGCCGAGATAGAAAAACCGGTTCATTAAAGGGTATCAATCGTAAACCGTAAGTTTTACAAAAAAGTTTACAGTAAATAAAAGATGCGAAATTTTATTTTCTACAATGATTTCAATAACTTTTGCCCTAAAGTGCATAAAAAATTTAATAAAAAATTACATCGAAATCCGTTCAGCTGTTTTTGCGTGATTGAGTAACAAACATCCAAACTTTCACATTTATAATAACACTAGCTGTGCCCCGCGGTTTCACCAGCGTTAGTCCAGATCCCGTGGGAATGTCCGGATAAAAATTAGTCTATGTTCAATCAGGGATAATGTAGCTTTCTAACTGTGAAAGAATTATTAAAATCAGTTCAGTAGTTTTGGAGCCTATTCAATGTAAACAAACAAACAATCAAAGCTTTCCTCTTTATAATATTAGTATAGATATAAGTGGGATAGTAGGAGACTTCCATGAATGGACAGCAAAAATAGAATGTTAGAGCAAGCAGACATTTAAGAACACACATAAATGAATGATGTATTTATACATATGTTATACATACATACGCTATATTATTTTATCTGTAGCACTATGATGGTACAAACAACGTATCTACGGAACCCCTCCGTTTGTAATTATCGCCTTTTACCTTCCGCTCTTAATCTAAAACGGCGCGTAACTAAGTTACGGCTTTTAAATCCCAGCACTCTCCTGGCGTTACTATCAGCTTGCAAACAATGAGGCGTAGCGACGCGAGCTTAATTCAATCTTCACTCTTAATGGATCTGTTTTAGATCAAACCGGTGAAAACTGGTGTAGCCCTCTTCGGCATATTTTGCAGTAGCAAACTATGTCATAGCTCCCTTATTTATAACTTAGAAAGTAAAATTTTAATAAAAAATACCGAGTTCATATGATTTTTTCATGGATGCCATTGTCAGAACTGGACAAAATTGTAATGGAAACGAGAAGCATCAGCTTTCAAATAAAAAAATAATCATCAAAATCGGTTCACCCATTCATAGAGAAAAAAAAAACTTTCGAATTGAGTATGCTATGCCTGCCCAATAAAATTAAGAACTCACTCAATGTTTTGGGTTCCGCTGTTTTTTTTTAATGGTTGACATGTTAGTTGTATAACCACAGCTCATCTTTAGTTAAGTGACGGCGCGATCGAAGATAGTAAACACTGCTAGTCTGGAATGGAACTGGCTCTCAAGTGAGGCTACCAGAAGATGCTTGGCGGTAGATTTTCAAGTTGTTTCGGTAGCTAGCCAGCGGAGTACTATATAGTACCCTACCACCATGCAAAAATGGATAGTTGCTATCCGTTACCATCAGGAAAGCGTTTCGTTTGTCTCATAACTTTTGTTCAAAACTATTGTGCACTTTTACAAATAAAAAACTAATTTTAATTTCACTCTCTAATTTTCAGTCCGCTCTTTGAAACCGAAGAAGCACCTTTTCAAGAAGTTCTAAAAGTTCTCGCGGCATTTTATAGAAAAGAGTTTTAGAAAACTTCCCGTCTCTACCTGTGACGAATGCAGAAAGTGTTGAGGCCTTTGTGCAGTGCCTTTGAAGTTTCGTAACTTACTGTAGAGCCCTATCTTGGAAGTTTCTTATTGACAGCTTTATGTGTGGATTAATGAGCTAAGTTCTGCGGTAAATGGAGTGGAAAGAGGATCTTGTGACTTCCCGCTAGTATGGCTATTTATACATTGTGTATCGCGCTATAGAACTATTTTGTATTGAGTTATCACATATTATGAGATATCTCACTTCTCACTAATATTATAAATGTAAATTCGTTTGAATATGTACTTTGATTACATCTATTCTTATTCGAAATAGGGGCGACGAGTCTTGTACTGTATTGTGCACTCCCCAGTGCACAATTGTATTGTGAATTTCCACCGACCAGTATCTACTCGAGCCAATCCAGCTCCTTGAAGTACCGGAGACAGGCTCTGAGCTGCTGGCATAGTAGCTCCAATGGATGAAATGGAAGGTTACATCTTCAAGCTGTATCTACTCAACGAATATTGATGATGTTTACAATTCTGATAGATGCTGAATTAACATAATCAGATTTCAGTGCGAAAAATATATATCTACCTTTATATTTATCTACCCTTAGATTTATGATTAAAAAGACAATTTTAGTTCTGATTGTTACGAGAGAGGTACGAAGTAATTTGCCTAAGAACAAAATTCACCGACATAGCTCAGCGTATTAGCAAGTTGAAGTGGCAGTAGGCTGGCCATGGTCAGAACCGACAACCGTTAGGGTAGAGGTGTTCTAGAGTGTAGACCGCGAATCGGCATACGTAGTGTAGGACGCCCTGAGACTAGATGAGTGACGATATTCGTAAGACAGCTGGCAGTGGCTGGAAGAGAAACGCCGAAGATCGTGCTGAGTAGCGTGTCCTGGGAGAGACCTATGTCCAGTTGTGGACTATGCAAGGTGGTTGATGATGATGATGAGGTACAACCAGATTCATGGTGTTAAGGAGACTAACTGCAAACGTTCCTACAAAATTGCTAAAACAACTATTTATTTAAAATCTAAATTACAATAATTTATTAACCCTAACTAAACACGATTATTACGACGATTGAGATGCTGTCTCCGGCAGGTGACGTAAAGTCCTTGTTTATTTATTGAAGATATACATAGGTATATGATGTATTTTGTGAGAGTGTTCAATACAAGTCTTCAAGTATCCGTAGCTTGAAATACTAGTGATTTTTTAGCAACATTCAGTCAAATGAGTTTACAACCTAATTATTCTATGAGTGGCTTTCGGCTCTGTTCTAAAGCTTCAGTTACAGTCGGTCGACTTTAAACTACGAGTTAACTTCCTGAACTTCGCTTTTAGTTGTAACTTTGTCAGTGCACTACATTGTCTTTCTGTCAACTCCGCATAGACATTAATATCACTTTAACGTTAATTTCTCAACTTTAAATGATGACTTTCATTAAACAGTTTTTCTACAATATAATAGTACCTGGTTGACCGAGCATTGCTCGGCTGAAAACATGGATAAAACGACGTTTTCTGAAAATGAAACTTAGCTAGATCGATTTTTCGCCCCGGAAACCCCCTGGATACAAAATTTCATGAAAATCGTTGAAGCCGTTTCCGAAATTAAGAATATATATATATATATATATATATATATATATATATATATATATATATATATATACAATAATTGCTCGTTTAAAGATATAGATAGATAGATAGATAGATTTGTCTGAGAAATGTTTACGAAACTGAAGCGCGTTTTAAAATGGTCCAGCACCATCTAGGTTAATTTCAACAAATTAAATTGTACTAACCCGAATCAAGCTACATTTGAACACAATCAATTAAACAAGTTTTTTTTATTGTGACAGGCTAGATTTTGATCACAGCTCATCAACACTATTATCTGTATTTATTTCCAAAAGCGTTCCTTTAACACCTTCTTTCGACTTAAATTACCCCAAACTTATAACCCTGTATATTATTGAATTTTTTATGAATGCAAATGCAATTATTGTATATATATATATATATATATATATATATACAATAATTGCTCGTTTAAAGATATAGATAGATAGATAGATAGATTTGTCTGAGAAATGTTTACGAAACTGAAGCGCGTTTTAAAATGGTCCAGCACCATCTAGGTTAATTTCAACAAATTAAATTGTACTAACCCGAATCAAGCTACATTTGAACACAATCAATTAAACAAGTTTTTTTTATTGTGACAGGCTAGATTTTGATCACAGCTCATCAACACTATTATCTGTATTTATTTCCAAAAGCGTTCCTTTAACACCTTCTTTCGACTTAAATTACCCCAAACTTATAACCCTGTATATTATTGAATTTTTTATGAATGCAAATGCAGGTCTTTGCTTTACTCGATCAATGATGAAACTAGATGTCAATAAAGAATAAATTAGTTTTCATAATGCCACTTACAATTTTATTTTTACCATGATTGCCTAGTGTTCGATAACTAAGCCCTCTTAAAAACCGATAGGCGATAATTACTTCCCACGCATGCAGGTCGCACGACTTCAAGACAGTTCCTGGCACAGACATTAAGAGCCGGGGGAACAGGGACCCGTCTCGGTCCCTATTCAGGGGGTACAGGGTACCCCCTGTCCCCGCGAAAGTGGGGATAAGAATCGGGTAGGTCACAATATGTACTTGAACATTCCCCACTAAAAATACCTACAGAATCCAGAGAGGTATAAGGATTAATTAATTATAAATTTAATTAAACTTATGTTCAAGATTACAGAGGCTTGAGAATAGTGTCGAGTTTGAAGCCCAATTACGTTAGTTCAATTTTGGGGTTAAAATTAGCGTTTTACAGCTAATCCTCAAAATGTCTTGAGAAAAGTGTTTTAATCAATTAATAACTATACTTAATCAATAATAACCTAATTGATTACTTAAGATATAGATACCTATGTTTTTTTTAATTCAATTTTGGTTTATTATTAAGACAAGCTGATTGGCTGATGAACGCAAATTTACCATTAGCAATTTAGTTTACCTTTTTATCCGCAAAGTTTTAAGTTGACAGCCCTGTTGGCTCATTGGTAGTCTGTGTGCCTGAGCTGTAGGGCGTGGGTTCGATTCCCGTCCAGTACAAACATTTTATGGTATAAACAAATTTTATTTTTATGTTTGGGTGTTCTGCATGTATTATAAGTATGTATTTACAAAAAAAAAAGTATTTATGTTTTCCATCAGTTATCTGACTTACATCACACAAGCTCTGCTTACTTTGGGGTCAGATGGCGCTGTGTGTAATGTGTCTTACGATATTTATTTACGAAGTTATAGACAAAAAATGTCATTTAACAAAATTTATCATGAATTTCATGGCCTTTCTAAAAGTAGAAACTCAATTTAGAATTCAACGTGATAGAAATTTAAGTTCAAGATGACATTAAAAATTTGTTTTAATAAGAGATTCCATTGTAAAAATATACAAATATTATGTATAAAAATATACAAAGTAAGTATTTTTATGTTTTAGTACAACCTACGTAAGATATAATTAGGTTTAATATTTTCCTCAACTCAACATTTTAATTACCTACTATGTAAAAACTTGCGTATCCGCCATATTTTTGATATGATAAATGTAACCTTAACTTGTACAGCATAAGCATGATTGACTACAGTAACAAACGTACCCGAAACAATTATACGTAATTTTCATGTTGTTAAAAAAATCAAAACATTTTTCTGCACGATAAACGTATTGTACAGCGCATTCCCGATTCCATCCCTGCAGGGATGCGTGGGTGATAGCTATTACACCCCGTAAAGCCACCCCCTCTAATTGATTTACAATTGTCGGTTAAATTTGTTTCCCGACCACCCTCCGCGATCACCGATCGCAAATGCATTTAGGACAGTTGGTTAAACAAATACGTTTAACTTTTGAATTCAAAAGATAGAAAATCAAATGAAACCGTCAAGAATAAGTACTCATTACTCAATACTTATTATTCATAGAGGAATAAAGCGGGAGATAATTATGCTCATAACTCATAATAATTATCTGTTCGTTACCAATTAGTCTGTATCCTATGAGCGCTTATTACTTATTTACAAAGAATAGCGCGGAAATCTGACTTACTCTCACTCTGACACTGACAGTTCGTTGACAGCTCTTTTGTCTCATTGGTAGTATATATGCTTTAAGGGCTGCAGGGCGTGGGTTCGATTCCCACCCAAGACAAACATTTTGTGGTATAAAACAAATGTGTGTTCTGAGTCTGGATGTTCTGTATGTATATACTATAAATATATATTTACAAAAAAACTGATACGCAAAACTGAAATGCTTAGTTTCGAATCAGATGGCGCTGTGAGTAAAAAAAAAAACGAAAAATTGAAAAAATTGGTTATTGGTTTGTGCTTACCTCAAAATGTGTTCTTTTTAAAAATTCGCAAATTTACTTTATTTATTTTGTGAAAACGGCCAGGACTGTCACGGCGTCTGAATGACGTCACGCGTTTGAAACAATTATGTTAGTATGGCAGTTGTTTTTGTAGAAAATGTCTTCAACTGCATGATGATGTACTAGTTTTTCCGAATTTATCTTCCAAAAATAATTGTAGTCTTTATCATAAAGTTATTTAAATTAGGTTCCAGAAAGATGAGATTAGGTTAGATTTCAAAAGGGTTAACTGTCTTGCAATTTTTTTTTTTTGTTAGGTTTACGTTTGGCCCTCTTCCCACTTGATGTTACATGAAAATGCGGTTTATAATGCAGCAGGCTTGCCTAGAAGTTACCAATTCACTCTTGACTCGAAGACATCCTGACATGTGACTTGATTATATGGACTCCCGTCCTTGCAACGCGATGAACCCAGCATCCGCACACCGGAACCATCCAATATTAAGAAGTTTCGTCTCATCATTGTTTCTCAAAAGTACGTTAAAAGTATTCCAAAATTTTCCAACTTGTTTAGAAATTTTTCATTCAACATGCAACATAAATGACAAGTGTTGTTTTACAAAAAAAAATAGGCAGTCATGGGGACTGCCGTTACTAGTGAAAACTTAAAACACGTCTCATTACCATGTCGGAAAGTGAACCCATAACTTTTGCCAAAAAATCGCTTAACACAGCGATAGAAGTTTTCACTTCAGTAACTAAAACGATAGGAATTATTTTACTAAAATTATTACTCTAAAAGTAATAATATTTTCAATTTCAGTTTTATTTATGCGGCATTAGTAACGTTTAATTATATCGGATACTCCGTCTTGCTTCGTATTATGTAAGAAGAGACCGCGCGCGCGTTGTTCTCAGCTTTGACTCCATGAAGAAAGCCACCGGATGTGATTGAAAGTATAGTCGATGTATCCGATATAACTAAACGTTAGTAAACCGCATAAGTATGAGTAAAACAAAAACACGTTAGTTTCCATTATAAAATACTTTTAATGCTTCAAAAATGTTAACTTTGCACAAAGTAACGCAACGAGTAAATGTATTGTTGGATCTGGCCCTGCGATTCGGGCAGTCGTCCAGTCTGTCAACTGGCCCGAACTGCGTGAAGATATTGAATAAAACATGTAATAAATAAATGTAGCCAATGTAACGTGACGACCTAATAGCTAGCTATGTAACATAGTGGGTTCATGGTCTATCGTTGAACTTGACATTTGAGCTTTGGACTAATATTTTGCAAGGGTAGGAAGGTACATACTTTAATAATTTATTAAGGGTAACTTCAGCGTAAGATTTAATCAATTTTTAAGCGGATAGAAACAATCGGGAATCGAATGTGCGACCATGCAAGACATGCTTATTTTTCTTTCGTCAAGTTTCGCGGTCCTAAAAATTTAATAAGCGACATACTTTTACTGGGTTGTAGAACTCCTTAGTAGGAGGTGGTATCTAGTACCACGGCATCTAGTTTTACCGACGAGCAGTAATGTATAAAGTTTCGGCGGCCTAGTTAGGTCATGGTTTGGATTCAAATTTGAATGTTCCGGATTCGAATCACATGGCACGCACTTCTGTCTTTTCTGCGTGCGTATTGCCGCTGAAATCAAACAGTGTCCATAAAAAAGTTTACTCTGCCAACCCGCCCTTGGTCAGCGTGGTAGTGCCTTAACCTTCTAACAATGAGAAGAGGGCCGCACACAGAAGTGGGACAGTGTATCAAAATAAGGCAGATCCAGAGTTGTATGTAAACATCACTGTGTTCTGGTTTGTAGGGTATACTGTAGCTAGTGAAATTACAGGGCTAATGAGACTAAGCGTCAAGTCTCTCAAAGTAATGTGCGCCAAAACAGCCATGCCCTAGACTTTGTGTTGTTACTCAAAAGTTCTTACGCCTGATATGTTTATGGATAGGCGTTATCTCACACCATCAAGGAGACCATTTTGTTCTTCTCATTACCTACTTACATTTTAAAAAATAACATGTAAATAACATTTGACAGCCCTGTTGGCTCATTGGGAGTATGTCTGCCTGAGCTGTAGGGCGTGGGTTCGATTCCCGCCAAGCACAAATGTTTGTTTGGTATAAACAAATGTTTGTTCTGTGTCTGGGTGTTCTGTTTGTATTATAAGAACGTATTTACAAAAAAAAAGTATTTATGTATTCTATCAGTTATCTGACTTCCATCACACAAGCTCTGCTTAGTTTGGGGTCAGATGGCGCTGTGTGTAATGTGTCCTACAATATACAATATAAAATCTTGTCAATGGAATGTTTATACATCCCAGCTTAAGTGATCGGAATACATCGCAATTGATACAAAATTTATGATTATGTAGGTAGATGTCTTACAATATCACTTCACTGAAATCCCTTTTATTTTGTATTTTTTTATTTTTTTATATTAAAAATACAAAAGAGCAATGTTATAAATAAAGAAGCAGCAGTCAATAAATAAATCATGCGAATAATATCGCATTTCGACACTCACGAGCATAATAGAGTTATGACAAAAATGGCGAGCGAAAGATATCACTTGCGAACCCGAGACGCTTGTTAGCGTCTTCCCGCTTTATTTATGACCAGATTTATTTTATGGCGATTCACGGATATACAGTAAAAGAATCGAATGGGGACGGGACGGACGGAACAATAATATCGACGAGACTTGCTTGGTCGGCGCGGAGCGCGGCGCGGTGGACCAGTACGGTAATCTGTATACATTACTGCGATTCTATTATTATTATTATAACGTCAAAAAAATATACTAATTGTAATAGCTAACATAATTATAAATAAATAAAAACTTTTTTAGTTTCAGTAGTAAGCGTAACAAGCTGAAAAATGAAATATATAACCCGACTGCGAATAAAATAGCTATAACTAAACTTTTTAAACCAATTTAAACACATAACTTAAATATAAATATATTTTTGTAATACTCACAAAGAAAGATCCACAAAAAAATGCCTTGTTGAGTTTGATTTTGATTTTGACTCTTTTGTTTTGATACTCGATAGGTATGTTAAATTTTTTATTTTAATTAACGTATTACTATTTCGCGCAAAATATCCGCCATTTTGGTCCAATCTAAGCCATCTAAGGTCACTTAGGTTTTTACGACGTATATAACGATACCGTAACTGTTGAAATCCATCCAGCCATGAATATACGAGTTAATAAAGTTTACAAATATACATACATACAAGATACGCGCAAAAAACATAGCTCTTCCTTGACGATGATGAACGGCTAACTAGGTTGTTTTTTAAAATGTTTTTGACGGTTCGAATCAGGCTTACATAAAAGTATATATACGCGGGATATGAAAAAGCGCTATAGGAACAACTGCCGGGGTCAGAAACTCGGAACTCAAAAAGCCCATTAAAAAGATTATCTGCATTATTTTACACATAACCTTCAATTGTTTTCTGTATTGCGATATTGCTATTGTTAAATATGCCAACAAATTATTATTATTATATGTTTTAATCAATAAAGATATGAAATTAAAAAATATTCATGTTATGTAATATGTAATGATATCCTATAATCATAAAAAAAATAATAAAAAAAATATTTTTTTTAAGTTCGAATTTGTGTTATAAAATCCTAAAAAATAGTAATCCTAAACAAATAACAAGTATATACAAACTAAAACTAAACATTAAAATTGATAAAATTAAATGATGTTCTTATGTTTGAATAGCTCGTGAAACGTGCTTGCAGCTTTCCGAGCGTGCTTCCAGTCAATCCAGTTTCAAATAACAATTTTTATTTCGGTGAATATCATAAAAATGGAAGGTAAACAAGTCTACGTAGTATTTGCAGTGACAGCGGGGCTTTGTTGGATTCTTATTCTCTTTGGAAAGGTCTAATCTGTGGAGAGCGGCCGACCTCACGTACGGGAGTGAGGCTGTTGTTTCTTGGTTTCATTTGGTGTTTGAATAAGACAAGTATTTTATGGATATTTATTTTGCTTGTAATTACTCCGTATTAAAGGACACCGTTGTGAACGAAACTATTGTCGGAGTACAAGATGTATACTAGTTAATCAGACATGAGTAATGCCAATGCATAAACATGTTTAACCGGTCACTTTGAATACACGTGTATCGATAAATAATAATTAGATATATGGAAATTCTTTATGAACTCTTTTTTTTTTCTATCTGTCTTCTCTTCTTTTGTCTTTACTTTGTGCGTCCACCTGGTATTCTGGTGTAAAAATAATATGTATAAGTATGTTGTGATGAGTTATTTACATATTCTTGGGAAAAAAATGTGTAATAATTTTATAAATATTTGGCTAAAATAGTGGTCGCCTCGGGCGATCTCTAGGCTGGCACATACTTCGCAGGTTGAGCAACTAAGCATAGCCTTTCTTTTTTTATTTATTTATTCTTAGCCTTGGATACTAGTTCTTCAGCCATTCAACTGGGTAATGTTGCCAGTGTCTATAGAACTCTGCCCCACGGAGGGAGGCTAAAAGGCGTTTTTATTTCATAGCTTGTTTTTTTTTTTTTGTAAATACATACTTATTTTGATAATGTCTTTGTCGTAACTTTTTTTTGTAATGAGACGAACGAGACGCTCTCCTGATGTAAAGAGATAACGCCTGTCCACGACCATTGCAGCGATACACAGAACTTTATCCAGGGCATCGCTGCCTTGGCGCTCATTACTTTGAGATTAGATGGTTAGTCTCAATAGCCTTGTAATTTTGCTAGCTGTAGTACTCTTCAAACCGGAACACAGTAATGTTTACACACTACTGCTTAGCGGCAGAATATCTGGTACTGCGGTAGTACCTACATAAACGACCTCCTGCTAAGGAAATCTACCACCAAGTAAGCTAAGTTTTTAGTTAAAAGTTTTCGATAATAATATCTTTAAAAAATTAAACAAATTATTTGTACAAACATTGTTATAAAGAGAAGTTAGACAACAATAGTTAAATGTATAGTGTAAACATAAAGTTGTAAGGATCTAATAATGGATCAGTGACCATTATCGACTTTAACTGTCGGCAATTTCTCAAGCAATCAAACGAAAAAGGAGCTACGAAAGGGTCGAGCGATAACCTGAAACGTTATCACCTCTGTTGGTTGTAAATAAATTGAAGTGAATTCGCTGAGAAGGAAAATCCAGACAAATTCCCGTTTAATCCCGGAAAAAGCTCCGAAATCCCCGGCAAATCCAGGTTAGTTGTAAATATCAATTACGCAAATACCCCGGACTTAGGAGAGAACACTTAAAGCTCCGTATCGTGTAGGTGCATTTACACTCAAGGGGTGAATTTCAAGTGTTTTATTGTTTGGGAAATGGATTTTGGATGTAAGTAAAAAAGTAATTTAAGTAATTTACTTTAAACGTGACATTCAGTAGAAAGTGGCAATTGAGATCATATTATTATAGAAGATAACAAATGTGTATTTTTTTTTTTTTTATGTACTAACACCTTTTACGAATCTCATCACAGTTGAGTAGCTTTTGAATTTATGTTTTTTTGCCTTACAACTCACTTGCTAAGGGTTTACATGTCATAATAACCGGTCGATCTAGAGTCGACTAAATATTATTAAAATGCAAAGATGTACAACTAAAACACGTAAAAGAATACTAGGTATTCGATGACGATATCACGGATAAGTATTTGAGTAGGAAACTATGGGTACCCACTGATCAAACATTAAAGAAAAGATTAGGAAAGAATTAACGTCAAACTTTTGTGAGGCTTATATGGTCAATTTATTTTTCAGATTTCTAATTTTATATTTTCTTTAACACTTGAATTTATTTATGTATAATGCTATTAATTTATATCTCCTCAGCACGCCGGTGTCGACACGAGGCGCAACGTAATCTAGCTTGCAAAAGTGATAACTTTTTTGGCTTTTGTGTTAACACTTGTCTTCTATTTATTTAATTGATTAGCTGTTGTTTATTTTCCATGTAAAATAAATTCAATTTTTTTAATATGAAAAATTGGCAATCAAATTACGGACCACCTGATAATAAGTGTTTACCGCCAGCTATGAACACGTACAAAACCCGTTGACTACCTTTAAAAATCTTATTCACCTTTCGTTTGAAACCATATACTGCGGTGGAAAAACCGAAGGTGGTAAAGTCATTCCACAGCTGACAGATAAGTGTGAAACCAATCGATTAATTCAAATTGTACGTGTGTAATTATTGTACACTTACCTACGTATCTATAAAATATGTAGATAGCACATCTGGCAATTTGCTGGTAAAACTGTGATGGCGGTCAAAAAATTTATCGCAGTTAACAATGAAAAACACTCGTAGTATCTATTGAGAAAACTAAGCGCGCTAAAATCCCCGCTGCTCTGTCTGTTCTCTTGTTGAATACCGAGCCGATAAACCTATGAACTTTTCTGCCAGACAAGCTTTTTTTTCAAGCTAATACACGATTATACCAAACCTGGAAAAAGTTATCCGAACTTAAACAGTACAAAGCACTAATAGCTTTTTAAACAAAACTAAAGAAAAAAATCTTCATTGACATCAGAAGACGATTTATATTTTAATTAAAATTGTACATGTTTTAGCAATAATATGACAAAGCATCTCGGTAAACAGCGTAATAACTTGTTTTCGGATAATATTTCGTATGAAAATTGTAGTACCATAATTAGGCCACAAATAGTAACGAGCTAACTCAAAGTAACAAATAAAAGGCGCAGGCAATTGGATAAAATTCCCCTGGGTTATTTTTTTCCTCGTCTAATAGAGTCGGCAAGGAGTCTCGGGACGGAGGACAGTCGTTACGGATGATTTTAATATTCGCGTCGCAGTTCCCCGGAGTCTTGTCTCTTGTATCGATCACAAAACGTAATGTACCAACATTAGGTCACTGTATTGTAGTCACTGTTGCCGCTAAAGTATTTGTTTCAGTTATCTTTGTATAATAAGATGTCCTAACTAATATTACTCATTGTCAGGGGTACAGAAAAGGACATACTTTTTATTTAGAAAAAGGTACTATTCCCGAGGGACGGAAAATCTACATTAACGCGAGGGAAGCCGCTAGAAACTAACTGAACTCCACCTAAACGACTAGGCCGATTTTGATGGAATTCGTGTGTGTATGAGTGGTCTGGTGACTTAGATTCACAATTGGATATTCAGTTAGTATTATTTATATTTAGTTTTTTATTTATTTTTCTATAGTATTAATCTTTTTCCCGTATATTAGGAATCTATTTGGTAATTGTTTACAGGAAACGGATAAAAATGTAAAGTTTAAGGTAGTCTATAATATATTTTTGTGGCTAGGTTAACAACAACTCTTAAAATGTGGTTAAAATGATTTTGATCTTAAAAAGAGTTCGAGTGATGCTTTTTGAAGAATATTTATTTTGCCGTGTTTTTTATTATCATTACCTCTGTTACATTTTATAGTAACAAATATTCTACATGGTGGTGAGAAATAACCCGACAATTGCTATAATATTCTGAATTTATAATTTTAAAGATTTTAAATAAATAACGTATGGTCAATAAATAATTCGATGCAAAACACTCTATTGCTAAATCTGTACTGCTCAAGATGTTTAATACTTTCGACCAAGTTACAACAAACAGTAGATAACGATAGAAAATCCAACTAATGTACTAGAAATGATTTATTTGCAACACAACAAAAACACTGGTCCAAATGACGACAACCAGTACAAAATAATATATCAGAAATACAATAGGCGAATCGTAAAAATAAATTGGCGTACCTGTGACACAGTAATTCTGTCTCAAGAGAGCGTTTCGAGGGGCATAATGACATATGGAGACATAAGCATAACCGCGGCTTATTGTGCCGTGACGAAGGGCGAAATCACTCCGAGGAAATCCTTGGAGATGTGTAGCGATTTAGGGATATACACGTATACATATAAATATAGATATAATTATAAAGTCAGTATGGGTACCAATGCTCCCGCATATCAAGCTTAATTCGTAATCGTTGATACCCGTGATACCTATTGTCCTACGTGAGCTATAAAAAGTGATAAATTGAAAAGCGACGCAACTTTATCGCGCATAGCTTCATAATCCGAACTTTTTTAAAATAATATATGGCTTTCATTTGGCGACCATCTTACCTGAAGTAATTTTAAACTGATAAAATGTTTGATATTTGTGTACTGTGGATCTCCTTAACAAAAGTTGGTTAGGTAGTATCACCGCAATATCAGATATTCCGACGCCTAGTAGTAGTTTCTAACTATCACTGGCGCCTATTACTTGGAGACTAATGAGACGGTGAGTGTTAGTCCTATGGTTTTATAGCAATGTTTATACTCTATGAAATGAAAATGAACACTGAAATGTTTACACTCTATTGCTTTATGGTAAAATATTTGATATTCCGGTGGTAAGTCACCTAGACAAGGACTTCCTGCTAAGGAGATCTACCGAGTATCATATTTTGATGTATGTATGGGAAATGAATCTATTATTTATCAATATAAATTATTTCAAAAAATATAGAAAGTGGTCCAATCTGTATAAACACATTTTTTAAATTTTACTGCAACAAGAAACAAAATAAAAGTAAGACACATGACGTAATCATTTTCCTGAGTCCCCTTACTGTTGTCATGGACAAATTTGCTCTGGACAAGTCACTTATCGTCCTTGAACTCTATGCTGTGGTAATAAAGCCTAAAATATTTCGGTCAATGCAGAAGATTGAAAAGCTTTTAGTGATTAAAGCTTCTGTTTAGAATATAATGACTTCAAAAATTGTATGAACTTTATTTCTGTGACCTATTTTCAAATGTGATTTAACTTGTCCCAGTGAACTTGCGTTACGTGCGTTTTCAAGCTATATTAAATAAATTTGATTTTATTGTATTATCTATCAATATTTTCTCAAACACAAAATTATTGTAGATCTTATATTTTTACAAAGTACCTGGTATTTTCGTGGAGAATAATATATATTATTTAGTTATTGTTTAGATTAATTTTTGATGCAATTATTAAAGTAATAATCCCCAATTCGTTATTTTTAAAATAAACATAAAACAAGGCCAAAATTAATCTACAAATACTTACAACCACCTCCAGAACATTTTCCCGATGGATTTCTACACCGGAATCAACAGGTGATAACAAAGTTCACACCCCAAAGGGCCCCTAAACAATTTCCTGCTTTAACCTCTACTAACACGGTTCAAATTTCTAATAACACTCAGTAAACTTTACTAGTAGCAACCTGTGGATTATCTAAAGCACATAACTTCGAAAACGTACTCATAAAATGAAATTACAGGACCACACAGCACAGTTTTCGTTGTAATTTTGATTTGGTGGTGTTATTTTTCGCTTATTAGAACGAAAAAACCGTTTAAGAATTTCAAAAATATGTGTTTCAGGTGTAGTTAAGGTAAGTTATAGTGATTTTTACTGTTAGTAGAAGGACGTGATTAAGAGCGAGTAAATTGAGGCGCACTGAAGCGGTTTGACGTCACGGCGGCTGATATCAAACTAGCCTGAAATGCGTGCCACGCTCCCTCTGCCCTCGCTCGATGAGTTATTCTGCAATTGTCTTAGATAAGGGTTGGAATCCATCGATTTAAAAAAAAAAATGTCACGAATTTTTTGAATATTTCTCTTTGGAAATGGGTTGACACATTTTTGTTTTATATGTTAGCTGATACATTAATAGAAAAAAAGTCTATTGTTCAATTTTATAACCGTGTTGGTTACGGCAATATTTTGTACACGTCAACCGCTTACCTGAGTAGTGTAACAATGCAGTAGTCCTGCGGTAGTAGAGCGGTAGTGAAGTGGTAGTAGAGCGGTAGTGGAGTGGTAGTAGAGCGGTTGTGGAGTGGTAGTAGAGCGGTAGTTGAGCGGTATGGAATTGGCGTCACATGACAGAACGGTCGCTCTATACGTGATGAATTAAAATCTATTATCTCACGCTCATTTTTAATTTTGTGGTTAATAGGCTAGCTGTTTGACCACAGCTCACTTGATGTGAAGTGACGGTGTGATCGAAGATGATAAACACAACTAGTCTGGAATGTAACTGGCTCTTGAATGAGGCTGCCGGAACACACCGTTAGCTGCTCGGCGGCAGATTTTCGACTTAGTAGCTAGCCAGCCGAGCACTATAATTATCCTATGACCATGCTATGGTTTTCTCATGATGTTTTCCTTCACCAATAACTCAAGCTCATCACTATAATACATCACTTTCGTACCGCTCCTCTACCGCAGGAACCTTCTTCCATAGCATTCATATTTAGATCTCACACTGCTGTACCCAGTTAGAAATAGAAAGCTTGATCGAGAAAATTAACGCTAAACATTATAAAATTCACACAATTATTGTGTAATATTAAGAAAGTAGGTATATTAACTTCATACAAATATCATAAGTGCAAAATATTTTATTATATTTTGTACTAAAAGTTTGAAAGGTAGAAAATATGTTCCATAATATTATTATTTTATTTTATTATTTATATTATTTGTACGTTATTTAATCTGTTTCGTTTTAAATAATTAGTTTTGATCCCTCCCTTATTATTGAATAAATAAAAGCAAAACTTTGTTGTACAAAGTTTTTTACCCGCCTACCGAACTCTTTTTTATATATTTTATTTTTTATCAGTTTACGAAATAAACCCATCACATTAAACACATCTCCGTTATCGACCTACAAATATTTAATCAGAAAATACAAAATCTCATAGCAGATTGATCGTTTACTCCGATAATGAAGCGTCCTGCCTCAAGTTGGAGTGAAATGACAACAATATCAGAGCGAGAAAACAAAAAGCAATTCATTGAACACCAGCTATCTTATTCTGCAAAAATGTCCTGCCGTTTTGATAATCAATCTCTACCCTTCCTTATCTAGCTAAAACTGATATTGATTCGTTTGAGCGAGAGAGAAGATGAGGCGCAAAATTTATTCTTTCATGAAGTTGCAGAATTATCCAAAAGGTATAGGAGATAAAGGTTGGGATTATTAGAAATTAAACTTATTTTTTATCTTATTTCAATTTATGTTTATTATAAATAGGTACGCATTAATTATTTTATTGGTATAAAAACTATTATTTTGGTAACTACGAGTACGTAGGTTGGAACGAAGGTATTGTGAGAGAAAAGAAAATGTAATAAATGTCATGTAATTTTTAACAAAATATTTTTTAATAGAATAGGATAGCCTGAGATAAATGATATATAGACAATTGACAGTGGTTTACTTAGTGGTAGATCTCCTTTGCAGGAAGACGTTTTCTAGGTGTACTACCGTCACAGTACCAGATATTCTACCACCAAGCAGTAGAGCGTAAACATTACTATGTTCCGGTTTGAAGATTACTGCGATATTACAAGGCTGTTGAGACTAACCATCCAAAGTATCAAACTAATGAGCGCCAAAGCAGCGATGCCCTGGACTTTGTTAGTCAAACTTCTATGTATCGCTGCAATGGTCATAGATAGGCATTATCGAATGAGACGAACGAGACGCTCTCCGGATGGTAGAAGATAACGCCTGTCCATGACCATTGCAGCGATACACAAAATTTTGAGAAGTAAAACAAAGTCCAGGGCTTCACTGCTTTGGCGCTCATTACTTTGAGACTTTCGATGGTTTGTCTTAACAACCCTATAATTTCGCTAGTTGCAGTACCCTTCAAACCGGAACACTGTAATGTTTAGACATTACTGCTAGGCGGCAGAATATCTAGTTGTTCTAGCATCTGGGTGCTGTAATGTATGTATTATAATATATTTATATAAAAACTATATAAATATTTTATCTTTTATTCAGCCTCCATAGTACAAACTACGCTTAGTTTATCGCTAGATGGCGCTATGTGAATATTTTTAATCGATATTATGATTATTATACCTATTATTATTTGTATTATGATAATATGTATATGTATGTATTATGTATATTATGATTATTAGCTGTATTTCGTAAGTTTAATAAACTTTAACCTGTCTGACTTGTGTGTACATCTTCAACAACGAGATAGGTTGAATAAAAATATCTATTATGCCAGTAGATATTTTTATTGGTTTTGTAGTAACTAAATAATCCTGAAGCTTCTTAACTAAAAAGTCGTGCCAATGCTCCAGATTCACAGACAATGCCCCAATTTATATCCAACTCACTTACAGAGTCAAGCGAGAAAATAGTTAGGGTAGGAAGGATGCAGTAATATGTCTGTCTTATTACGTTAACCAGAAACGCTTTATCTTACTGTTCTTTTTACTTATTACTCTGTCAATTTAATTTGAGTGTGATGTAAAAAAGATTTTGTAAACATCCTAAAATCATAGTCATATGCAACAAGTTTGTCATTGGGACGAAATACAAAATTCAAAATACTCTATGAGTTCCTTTGCCGATTATTTTATTTTATTGTATTGCGGGAAAATAGGTAATTTAGCTTTATTACTTTAGTTATATTTATAACTGGGATTTTAATCTATAAATTAGTTTTTTTAATTATATCGACGTTTCGACGATGCGTTTTGCCGTGGTCTATTATGATTAAAAGCTGTCTCGAAAAATGGAGAGAAGAAGGGGATATTGGCGGGATCGCGAAAAAGCCGAAATAAAATAACACAATGGATCTACGCATTGTATCATTTTCCAAAACATGTGTTTTTTCGAGTGTTAATGCACTTATAAAAATGGTGGTGCTTTATTCATAAAGTGGCAAATTACGTGTGAGTGCGATATACTCGTAATGTATAACATGACTATTTGTGTTGGTTCCAAAACTCCATCGAAGCTTTTAGTAAAGTCACCACTACTTTACTAGGACATGACCGGACTCAACTGAGAGTTCCTTCAAGTGACTGACTTGTTTAACTTGATTTTTCACAATGTACTTGAAAATATTTCACTCGTATTATAAATATTTTACCAGCATTTTCTGAGATGAAAGTAGCATCTGTTAACCTAATGTTTTATTTTTTATTTTTATGGTTGACAGGTTAGGTTTTTACCACAACTCACCTGATGTTAAGTGACGGTGTTGTCGAAGTTGGTAAAGCACACCTAGTCTGGAATGGAACTGGCTCTCAAGTGAGGCTGCCGGAACACACCGTTAGATGCTTGGCGGCAGATTTTCAACTTGAGGGTGGTAGCTAGCCAGCCGAGTACTAGAAAGTACTCAACCATCACGCTATGGTTTCCTCACGATGTTTCACCGGTAGCTCAAGCTCATTGTTGAGGATTGAACCCACGCCCTTCAGCATGCGAACCGACCGCGGTAACCACTGAGCTATTATCGCTACAAATGCTGTATCTGTATTCCAAATTGTATGTAATCACTCAGCCTGAAGATGTAACAAACGGGCATACAAACGGACAAATTTTGGTACGTATAACATTAAAGTGAAATAACATACTTGTTTAGTCACTCAGTTACAAATATAGGTACGCCCTCACTAACTAAAAATTAAATCATAAAATATTAAACCAGTGCAGTCTTTCTCTCTCTCTCTCTCTCTCTCTCTCTCTCTCTCTCTCTCTCTCTCTCTCTTATAGTGCCATGAAAAGACAAAACACTGGGTAACTAAAAAAATATATGTAATGTATATGTAAGGAGGTCAGTTTCGTTTCAATCGTAACTAATATTATAAATGCTAATGTGAGTTTGTTTGTTTGTTATGCCTTCACCCGTAAACTACTCAATGGATCTGGATGAAATTTTGCATGTAGGTACCCTGGAATAAGACAGAATACTTTTCATCATCATCGTTATCATCACGCTGGTAAAACCGCGGGGCGCAGCTATTATTGTTATATTTAGAAGTAATAAATAACCTACAACAGCATTAGCAACAATAGGCACATGCAACGGACTGTATAACCTAAAGTTGTACACGGTAAAATAGGGTAAAAAGACTCGTCGCACAAAGCCAATTACATTAAAACATTCGGCTCAGGACAAAGGGCGAGAGAACAATGGAGACTGGAAGGCACCCGCGATATGTCTTTCAATGCTTTTAACTTTCCACTGATGGCGCTGCGAGGGAAAAATGGTGACGTCCCGCGACAAATGCCCGTGAAATAGTGTTGTTGTGAATAGTTATCGATATTTTATGAAATTAATTTTGATTAACGAAACCATAGCCTATAAATATTTATATTTGCAATGGCATATTGTGTATCTTTTTATAATATAATATATTTTTGAACATGTTTTCAATTTACATTTTTTGAAGTGAAATTTTTATAGCCGCTTTAAGGTTAAAATTTATGAGTTTGCGTCACCAACTTGCAGTATCAACGATAGTTTTTTTTTTTTGCACGTTTCGTTCTGCTTATTTACAATTACGCAATTCGCCAATATATACTGGAGAAATGCTTTAATGAAATTCGATTTTGATTATGTGTTATTAGCTCCAGGTGACTTTTTGTAGCCTAAATAGATTCACTCTCTGACACATTCTTCAATTCTTCTTTAAGCCGAAGTGTCATAAATTTCATTTAGCAACTGTAAGTGTATCTGGTTAGTTGTTGATGATAGAAACTAGCTGCGCCCCGCGGTTATACCCGCGTGGTGATGGATGATGATGATGAAAAGTAAAAGTAGGAAGTAGTAATCCGATCGGCTTAAAATTGTCAGTTTCATTCAAACTTTCATCCCCTATTTTATCCGCTTGGGGGTAGAATTAATCAAAATACTTTCTTAGTGGATGCCTACGTCATAACATCTACCTGCATGCCAAATTTCAGCCCGATCCGTCCAGTGGTTTGGGCTGTGCGTTGATAGATCACTATGTCAGTCAGTCAGTCAGTCACCTTTGAGTTATATATATTTAGATAGATAGATAGAGATAGATTTTCGAAGTAAATATTGGTTCCTGAGGATAAAAACTAAAAAGATCACTTTATTTGGAATTGCCTCTACATATTGCCTTTTTTTTATTCATCTAACCTAAAGCTAAAATGCGGTCGACGAGAAAGCAAGGTTTTGTACAAAATTTAAAAGATCGGGAATGTGTCCATCCAAAAACTTCCACCTGACAGCTTATTCGCTACAAAACTGCATACGCATGAACTAAACATCTATGATATTTTCCTTCGAGTTGCATCACTATTGAAGAAGTGAGACGTAACCAATGGGGTATCACGGCTTGGTTGCACCGCAAACTCATTTTATAAATCGCCCGTCCGCCCGCCCGGAACCACGCGTTAACCCACCCTCCCTTTTTATAAAGCAACTCGAAAAAAACATTAAAAGGTTTTCACATGAAAGCAGTTTTTCTTTTATGACCCCTGAAAGTATGTCGGTGAGTTGCCACTACTATAATTTCCATCAATAAAAGCTGAGTTATGCATTCATTTATAGATATTATAGATAGTACATTATTATATATCTATAATACTCACGTTGGTTTACTGCAAGAAGTATAATAACCATTTAACCTAATCCAATGTACATAATTTATTAAAGTTTAAATTGTGTTATAAAGTTAAGTAAAGTTTAATTTGTTCAAATTGTTACTCTAATGTATCAATAAGTATATTCTATTTTTGAAAATTTTTAGTAGCTAATAATATTTAGGATAGAATAAGCAATGTGGTTACGCTGTAACGTTGCTTATTATTACACAATGAATATTTTTTCTTCATAGACTAACACACAATACTATAATCTGAATCTTCTTCTCAATCATTCACAATACAATCTTAAAATAGCGGACAAAACAAAATAAAAACAGTTACCACGGAGCTTCCGAGTAAATTCATATATCAAATTAAGGTCCCCCAGTAAAGTATCACATTATTCTTTTACAAAAACCGTCCTCTCGCTTAATAGACGGTATCAGGCCAAAGATCTTAAGTAAATCAAATCGGTCCATGAATGGCGAATGAAGCCGCGCTTTCCTCAGGGTTTTCTCAGATGGTTATCACAATAGCCAGGGATCAGACGAACTTATCTCCGAGGAGGTAAAAATGTTTCTTAATGCTTATTTAAGTTGCTCCCATTTGATGGTATCAGGTTCTTGGGTAGAGGCACGCTTTTCTTTTGATAGATCCAAACTTCTCTTGAAAAACTTGGGTTGAGTTGAAGATAAGCTCTTTAGTTAAGCTGTTTTTGAATAGTTTTGTAATACACTTTGTAGGGCTATTATGTTTTAAAGCTCGCCTTAAGAATATTTATGTATATCGTTGCTTATAACTTGCTAGTCAAGTTAAATACGTATCGGAAAAGATCTCTTTTTATACGTATCTCTTTTTAGTCATTATTTAAAAGAGTCTAGACATTTAAGGAACTTTTTTCTTTTAAGACTACAAAGAACAGTTAAGTACTTTGGTGATATATTTTCACCAAAACTTCTTTTATCCGTCATTGTAAACTTAGATAAAAGTAAAATGTTTTTGATATTTTAACAATGAAAAACAACTCCTAAAATGGAATAAAATTTGATCCTTAAATCCCATCTAAGGTTGTGGTATAGGAACAAGATAATAACAACAAGTCATAAAAACGTGGCGCTAACCACCCTTGAAGATCAAATTGTTCATGACAAATTATCATTGAAAAAAAAAATCACTTTACAATGCGTATACATTAACATTTTTATGGTTCCTAACAGAATACAACCACGATGGAAGGCCGTATAAAATGCGGAGTGTGCTACAAATCTGTAGAGCAGTTGAAACCCCATCAGACAGCTATTGGTGTGGGCTTTGAAAAACAACAATGAACCTTTTCGTATATGTATGAGACGTATTTTCAAAGTATTCTGTTAGGTACAGAGTTGTAAATTGTAGGACACGATGGTTGTCGATAGTGCACAATATAACTGCAAAATATTATAAATTTTTTATTTTTATTGTTTTACATGAATCGTACTTGTATCATTGGGATTATTGTTATTTTATATGCCTGACAGGCTAGTTGTTTGACCACAGCTCACCTAATTTAAAGTGACGGTGTGGTAGAAGATTTTAAGCACATCTAGCTTGAAATGGAACTGACTTCAAGAGTAAATCTCTCGCAAATCTCTCTGTAAATCGTAATTGTATATAGGTTAAGTTGTAGCACTTTTCACTTCCATAAAACTGCCTAGCTAAGTTCGTACTTTAAATAATTACTAAGCAATCCAACCATAAGTTTCAATAATTAAGAAACTGCAAACAAAATTGCATACGGATGCAAATCCAGCAACATTTGAATAAAGGCCGTGATTTAACGTCTTAATTTACATAAATTGCATCAACGTCGCCTCGTCCGTTTTATTAACTCTGTACGGGACCCCTCTCTGTTTAAAAGCCACGCTATTTTCATGTTTCGCGAGTACAAATGGGAATCCATTTAAATACTATACCAACGATTCAATACAATCTCGATGTGAAATGTTTTGTGGGACGGCGTGATTTGTGAGTGCTAGAGCTACCCTTTCTTCTCGTATACAGAACTAGTGATCCTTTTCGGCTCTGTCCGCTTTAAATATAGTCTACTAAACATCACATAAAAAAAACGCTTTACCGATGTTTTTTTTCTCTCTGCATGTATGTTTTTTTTTTTTACAGGCAAGGTGTTTGACCACAACTCACCTGATGTTAAGTGACGGTGTGCTCGAAGATGGTATAGCACACCTGGCATGGAATGGCACTGACTCTCAAGTGAGGCTGCCGGAACACACCGTTAGATGCTTGACGGCAGATTTCCAACTTGAGGGTGGTAGCTAGCCAGCCGAGTACTAGAAAGTACCCTACGACCAAGCTATGGTTTCCTCACGATGTTTTCCTTCGCCGGCAGCTCAAGCTCATTGTTGGGGTTTAAACCCATGCCCTTCGGTATGCAAGCCGACCGCGCTAACCACTGAGCTATCATCGCTACAAAACATTTACGCGAAGATTAGCGTATTTACACGATAACATCTTCTACGAAAAAAAAAAACATGTACAACCTGCAAAGCGAATATATGTATCTCTTCCTGCTTCATAGTTTTATGACCTATACAATATACATACCATACTAAAACATACAATACACCTATACTTACATACATATACTGGGCTTTTATTTTGACAGGCCTGTTAGCTCATTTGGTAGAATATCTGCTTCAAGATCTGTAGGGCGTGGGTTCGATTTACACCAGGACAAATATTTATGTGTCGATAAATGTTTGTTCTTTGTCTAGGTGTTCTGTGTGTATTTACAAAAATAAAGTATTCTATCAGTTATGGTTCCTATAGTACAAACTTTGCTTAGTTTGGGGCTAGATGGCGCTGTATGAAATTTTGTTTATGTATGGGGTGTATAAAGCCTAAAAAGAGTCATCGTTTATAAACAACTTTTACTACGGGCACAACTCTGAAGTTTTGGCTTAGTAACCGAGTCATAATAACACTCATAATACATTTTCGACAACTTTTACTACGAACACAACAGAATTCCTTGTCCGGAGTCCGACGATTTGTATGCTATAAATGTTATTCTAAAATTATTATATTCATAAATAAATTGAAATTGACTTTGATCGCAAAAAAAAACAACATTTTGTCATAGGTACTTTTTCTATGAAACAGCTGCTATTCTTTTTTCACGGTTACAGAAATCCTCTTCAACAGAAATTGTGCCATTTTAGCTAAAGAAAATAACAAAAATGGCTTACAAAGCCACTTACGTAATAGTCTTAAAGATGCTAAAGGTAGGTACTGATTTATGTTCTGTTGCATCCATAAATAATCTTAAGCGATGGCTGTAAGCTATTTTTTACGCCTTTTACTTAAGTGTTGTGTGTTTGTAATCTTAATAAAGAGTCAATCAATCAATCAATATTGTTTTACTCATTCTTGTATTTTTAAGTTTATCTATAGACTCCTAGGTATATATTTAGTTTATTTCCGTTTGTTTATTCCGTTTTAGTTTATTTTTTAGTTGCGGAAATAAACTAAATATATACCTAGAACACTCAAAATGGACTTCCGCAAAGTAACGCCTGATTCAATCAATTATCATAAAGTATTTAGTTGTCGCATTTTTATTGCATCTCCAGTAGCAACTTCGTATACCTACCTCAATATAAATTGCTTTGCTATTGCAATATACTGTAAGCCTTTGTAACTTTGTGAGAGCCTTTTGCTCGTAGTATCACGCATCTCTTTACAGCTGCCTCGCTTTGGCTTCAGTCCCTTTGAGAACAGGGGGCGATGTGGAATTGTATCGATATAGTTATTTGTTTGCCGGTGATCGAGTTGGGGAACGTAATTTAGAGGTTTCCATGTCATATGCGTTGTGTGATTGGTAGGTACAGAGTTTTAGCGTGAGTTGAATCAGAGGTTCCGTATTGCAAATTTGTTTTTTTAAATTAGTGTTTATTATAAATTTTTTGTTTTCTATGTGTCATGATGTGGCAATAAGCCAGACATCTGTCGTAGACGTGTTCTTGATTGGAGAAAGCGAATTTTCAAACATAGCGTAGGACCCCCTGAGACTCGATGGAATGACGATATACGTAGGACAGCTGGCGGTGGATGGAAGCGAAAAGCCGAAGATCGGGCTGAGTAGCGTGTCTTGGGAGATGCATATGTCCAGCAGGGAACTACAAAAGGCTGATGATGATGATGTGTCATTTTCAATGCGAGTGTATTTTTTTGTTTCCTATGTGTCATTTACAATGTAAGTGTGTGTATATATTTTTTTTCATTTCCTATGTTATATTTACAATGTATACAACTGTAGAGATTTCAGATTATATTATATTTAATTCATATAACTACTCATTAGTTTTACTGTCCTGTTTGCGAGGACTTATTAATGAATTGTTGTCTGGTTATCCGGTTTCCTCGATACGAGTAGACTGGCTAGTAAAGAAACCATTAAACAGAGTTACTTTGTATACTTCGTAGTAGATCTCCTGAGCAGGAAGTTTTCTAGGTAGATACCACAGCAGTACCAGATATTCTTCCGCCAAGCAATAGTGTGTAAACATTACTGTGTTTCTGTTTGAAGAGTACTGCAACGAGCGAAATTACAGGCCTGTTGAGACTAACCATTGAAAGTCTCAAAGTAATGAGCTCCAAAGCAGCGATGCCCTGGCCTTTGTTTTATTACTCAAAGTTCTGTGTATCGATGCAATGGTCATCATACATCATCATCATTATCAGCCATAGAACGTCCACTGCTGAACATAGGCTTCCTCCTGGGGGGGTTTTGCCAATACTCGCCACGCTTGGCAGGCGGGTTGGCGGGCGCAGTTAGGTGTGATTATTCAAGGAAGACGCTGCTGCCCATCTTCCAGATTACATCCCTTAGCCGACTCTTACGGCAACCACGGGTAGAGAGGGCGGGGTACAATTCTTACGCCGGCACCGCCACGGCAATGGTCTATTATCTCTTAGCATCAGAACGTCTCGTTCGTATCATCACTTAAAAATATAGAGAACCGTAGCTAGAAAAATACTACTAATCGTACTAAACATATTTTTTTAAAGTAGTGTTTTGCAGAAATTATTTTAAATTTTACTTGGCGTAATTTTGTTTTCTCTATCTTCGAGTAGCATGCGCCACTTCTAACTCTCCAAGTAGATTGTGTGATTATACTCGGCGAGTTGTCTCCGAGATTGCATTTTAGATAATGGCTCCGTAATCACGGCGGTGATTTATCACGCCGTATCCCAGCCTTCACTGTCCATTAGGCAATGGTGAAACCAACCAAAGGGTTGCTCTGTCAACGGCTGTCACCCTATGTGAGAACCCTAGATAATAGAGAGTTGAACAAACAGCGTACGATTGAGAGTTGTAGATGATATACGAGACGATACAGACGTGATCGGTATCTTCTAGGCAAGCGTGCTCCATCTTAGACCGCATCATCACTTAACATCAGGTGAGATGGCGATCAAACGCAAGCATTTGGTATTATTAAAAAAACGGTCAAGTGTGACTCGGACTCGCGCACGAAGGGTTCCGTACCATTATCTAAAAAACGGCAAAAAATCATGTCTGTTGTATGGGATCCCCCGTAGATATTTATTTTATTCTGTTTTTTTAGTATTTGCTGTTGTAGCGGCGACAGAAATATGTACATCATCTGTGAACATTTCAACTGTCTATCACGGTTCATGAGATACAGCCTGGTGTCAGACGGACAAACAGACAGACAAACAGACAGACAGACAGACAGACGGACAGCGGAGTCTTAGCAATAGGATCCCGTTTTACACTTCGGGTACTGAACCCTAAAAAGAGATGCATTCAACGGTATTGCCATTTTTATGTAAACGTAATGAGACGAACTAGACGCTCTCCTGGTGGTAGGAGATAACGCCTGTCCATGCCAGGAATACTTTGAGTAACAAAACAAATTCCAGGGCATCGCTGCTTGTGCGGTCATTACTTGGAGACATTAAACGGTTAGCCCCAATAGTCCATTAATTTAGCTGCTGCCCTTCAAACCGAAACACAGCAATGATTACACACTACTGCTTGGCGGTAGAGCATTTGGTACTGCAGTGGTACCTACCTAGACGACCTCCTGCTAAGGAGATCTACCATCAAGTAACCATTGCCTGAAGGATCCATCGTGTTGTAGGGACGGAACATGTATAGTTTCTTAAACTTCTGACTCAATCGTAGCTTAAAAGAAATATTTTTTAAACGCGTCAACGCTCAGCTTCCCTAGCCGAGTTCCCTGCTAAGCTAAGTTCAATATAAATACTGGCTTATAACAAATCAAGCTCCCACAAAATCAGGGCATCCCTACTGTGTGAGCTAGAGACTCAAGTATATGTATGTAACAATTGTTGTGTAATAAAGTGGATAGTTATAGTTACTATACGTATAATTATAGTTAATACATACAATAAATTGTTCTATGAAACTAAATAGGTATGCAATTACATGGAATAAAATAACAAAACTAATACAATTTTACTTACTTTTTCGATCAATAAGTTATTGTTGGCTGAGGTTTTTTAAAAGATTATAGAGATTTTTGTTGTTATTCTTCTCGATCACATTTTTACTGCGTACAAACGACCGAAAAATAACAAATAATAATACCTTAAAAATGGGTCATATGTATTTTTTTGCCAAAACGAAATTGTGTACAAGTTTAATGACGTTTTTCAATTAATAAGTTATTTTCAAATAAGATCCTGGGTTCATTAGGTGACAAACCGTTGCTGTGACATTAAGGGCTACCCTTAAACCGTAACTAAGTTAGGGGTACAACAATTGACATGCATTAACGGCATTTCCGCTCGCGTCAGCGCGTTTACCGCCGGAAATTCAATCGAGTTTCCCAACGTCTGCGTAGTGAGGGACACTTGCGATAAATTGCTAATAGAGTCATGATAGAGATGGAATTTCAGTTTATTTGCATATATCAGCACTCCAATTTACTTCCGACATCTGTTTAATGAATAGGAAATGAAATTTCGATAATAATTGCCTTGTTAGCTTATTTTGTAGCAGTTCTGATTTTATGGCTGTAGAACGTAGGTTCGACTCTTGTTGAGGACCAACATGCATGTGACGAAGATGGACGTTTATTCTGCGTCTTATTATTCTGCATAAGTATTTACAAGAAAAAAGTACAACTAGCTATTTATAGTATATAAGTATATATATATGTATTCCGATAGTACAGCTAAAACTTAGTTTGGGGTTAGATGGTGTTGTGTAAAACGTTTATTTCAATAAATATTTGGGCGTTGAGAACTTTGATGGCAGATACACGGATTAGTATAAGGCCAATTAATAAAAGGTAATGAAAATATTACACACAAACAAAGGTTAAAAAAAAAGTTACAAATATCATAAAATGAATAATAAATTAATAATTTTCGTATGGAAACTAACAATATATATAGGATACTCTGACTATAGTAGTAGGAAGCAAGACGAGGCCGCGCATACATTTAGCACAGCTTTGTCTCCATGAAGAAGGTCACCGGATATGGCTGAAGCTACAGTCGGAGTATCTGATATAATTAAATGTGAGTAACCCCGCATAAGTAAAACAAAAATGAATAATTATGATATAAGTAACTCGTTTTTTACAGGACAAGACAAAAATGCCCAATACCCATACATCGTGAATTTTCCTCGGATACGTTAAACGGTAAACTCTATAAGACTCATGGATCATCAATGAATCAGCTGTTCTATAAAAAAGTTAATTGACCCCTGATCAAATGTAGAGTAAATAATTTTTTGCGTTTTTTTTTATATTGTTATATTGTAGGACACATTACACACATCGCCATCTGACCCCAAACTAAGCAAAGCTAGTGTGATGGAAGTCAGATAACTGATAGAATACATAAATACTTTTTTTTGTAAATACATACTTATAATACATACAGAACACCCAGACACTGAACAAACATTTTTTATACCATAAAATGTTTGTCCTTGGCGGGAATCGAACCCACGCCCTACAGCTCAGGCAGACATACTCCCAATGAGCCAACAGGGCTGTCTAGTTTTTCCGAGTTTTGTCCACAGTAGAAGTTATTCATAATGGTGGGTACAAAGATCCGAATACAAGGTTTGTACATACCTACTCTGTATACCTACTACACAGTTCTTAATTGCATACTTTAAAACTGTCAGATATATGTAAATTTAAATTTATTTAAGAAAACATTAGTTATTAAATAAAAATCCGCCCAGCTTTACTCCTGGAACATTTTTAAACACATTCAAAGCATTCCGAAGGCGCTTACTTCACAGAATTCTCGTTGTTTGGTGACAGACTGGTAGAAAGTGCGAAATTGCACACGAACGATGCTTACAAGCTCTTGAGACGTGCCGGGAGCCGCCACGATCGCCGATCTGATCAATAAGTCTTGCCAGCTCAAATATTTGCACATGGAGAACATTAGTGGGATGGCGCGCACAAAACAACGAATGTATCCATCCGCGTTGACGCTAGAGTAATAAGCGATAGAGGTTGCATAGAGTTATTTTCTTTGCAAAAATTTTACTAAAATTTTTTTTATATTACAATCATCTCAGATGGAGTTAAACTGCATATAAAAGCAGTTATTTTTCGTAATAATATAAAATTAAATTCTTTCATTAAGAATATTCTAGCAAAAATTGTATCTCATATTATTTAGCAATATCATATATAGTTATTGTATTTTCAATCTTATGCAAAACGTCTATAAAATTATCAGCGATATTTAGAAACTTTGACGTGAAGAAACATTGTAAAATAATCAGACGCAAAAACACTCTTATAACATTGTTATTTTAGTACTTGCGAGTGACGTAAAAAGAGTGACGTCGAAAACTAACAATCTAACAAGGTAAAGGTTTCTTGTTCGCTTCTTTACTTTACCTCAAAAAGATTGAAGTGAACGAAAGATCAAAGTGTGATCACTTTATTTCCTAGTTTTAAGTATGTTTATAATTTGTGACGTGTGACGTGTCCAAGAGTCCTGTAAGGTCTAAAGGAAATAAAGCACTTTGAGTTTTGAGTTTTGAGTTTGGTACTTATACGTTCACGTAAATCCAAAGTAAGTACGAAGTAACTCAGTAATAAATAATCTAAACTAAGTAAAAAGAAGAATTAACACAATTCCACGCCGTCTCCCTACTCTGCAGGGTTTCTTCACATAGGGTATTTTGAAATCGCGTTGGAAATGAGTGGCGCCACGAAGTCTGCTTACCGAACCCCAATACAGACGCCAGACATCCATCTCTCACTTAATAGCCCCACACTGGATTTATGGGCAGATTTCGGTAAAATAAACTTTTATGATAGCGAGATATCATCATCAATCAAATTAGATGAAGTCACTGAATTACAATTCATGGCGCGTAACTTAAAGTATCTAATTTATGGTACATTATACACGGTACTTATTTTACAAACCTTTTATTCGTATGTTAAAACAGGTATTGTATCATCTTTTTATCATTTGTTACCTTAAATTTATAAAACTGTTTTTTAAGCTTAAATACATCTATAAGATGAACCTCATACTTAAAAAAGGAGTTTTGGCGGGAACGCCATTCATGACATTATTTTCCAAAACTTGAAAACAACAACGCCAAAAACATAAGAAAAGAAGAAGCTAAAAAAAATATTTAGCAACCTACATGTTTCTTAACATGAATTAAGTAATACAAATCTATTAATAGTTAAATTTGTTCTATATATTTTTTCATTCTCGTCGTATTCTTTCTTGTCCAAAAAATTACATTGCAAGTACGTACATGTAGAAATTGTAAATACCAAAACAGTCAGAAAACATCGTATTAAATTTATGAATTTAGGCCTAAATGTATTGTCTTTCTCTGCACAAAATCATTGGTTTCTTACATAGACAATCAAATAAACACGCTTATGGACATTAAAAATCAAAACGCCCCAAGCATAACCAGTTCGTTCGTAGTTACTCTATACTATTTATGTGCTATTAAATTTCCCTTTAAAAAATATGCTGCACAAAAATCTCCCTCACGGATGCTACCACATTCCATTCAAATCACCCCACTAATTAAAACCCTTATTAGTTCCGTCGCAATACTACGTCGCAAATAATTAATCCGTCCAAAGTCAGGCTGTTAATTTGAATATAATACCGGTACTGTACCGTTTATATACCGGTTTATATGTAGGTACAGTACCGGTTGCAATTTCAGAGTGTCCTTTGAAGTAGGATTAAAAGCGGTGGGCAGTGACGGCCATGTTCCGCAACAAAACGTGGGTAAAATTAAATCTCTAAAAGCTGATTCTGTAGCAATCGATATTATTTCTATCCCCGTTACTCTTATTTCCGTTTCATGTGACAAGTGACAGGAAAGAAATATAATAGTTTTCTGAATTAAAATATTCCTTAACATTTTCACGAAAAAATTTTGCAATGCCATATAAGACCATGGAGCACAGCTAGCTAATTTATAAATATTCATAAGTTTTTGTTTTTGCGGGCACTCTGACAAATACAAAACAAAAAGAAATGTGTCAATTTCCATAGTATTCATAGGTGTTTTTGGCGGGAACGCGGTAAGAATTGTGTCGCCCCATCGTATTTTTTTCCAAAACAGGTGTTTTTCGATTGTATAGCATAAAAATAGTGTTTTATTCATAAAGTGCCGAATTAAGAGTGCGAGTGCGGGAAAGTGATATAATGTGGTGAAACATGACTTTTCGTGTTGCTTCCAAAACTCCATCCAGATGCTTATAGTAAAGTCGCCACTTATTTACTAAGGCTTGACTTGATTTTATACGGACTGGACTTGACCAAGACTGGACTTTGACTTTAACTATAGATGTAAGACATGAATTGCAAAAACTGAAGACAAGCCAGTATGGCTTTATAACTTTAGTTTGTCCGATGGGGCAAATTAATATAAAAAAAATGTCTTTAAAAATATTTATTTTTTATTTTTTATTCGTGGTTTGTTCCTATTGAATGGAAAGTGCGATAGAGTGTAACTAATACGAGTATAATAGGTACCTTTTTTCTTTAATAGTAAAAAAATATCTCATGGGTTTCTTAAGTAATGAAATTGTGCCTCGAGCGTAGCAGTTCCGAGATATGACCTAGTTCTAGTTTAAAGGAGTTTATATAAGTACTCATTTCATTACGCATCTATAACTACGTCTTGGAGTTTTGGCGGGAACGTTTCTGTTTGTTTTTTTTTTTTTAGTAACTTAGAAACGTTTCGCCCCATTGTATTTTTTTTTTCAAAACTATTGTTTTTTCGAGTGTTTATGTATAAAAATAGTGGTGTTTTATTCATAAAGTGCCGAATTACAAGCACGAGTGTGAGAAAGTGATATAATGTGGTGAAACATATCTTTTTGTTTTGCTTCCAAGACTCCATCGAAGCTGATAGTAAAATCGCAAATACTTTACTAAAGCATGACTAGATTTGACTGGCACGAGCTGGACTAGATAAAACTGGACTTTGACTATGAAGAAGCTGAAAGCTGGGGACTGCACACAAAATATAGACACATTGAAACTGGCAGAATGCACAGAATGCGATGCCAAGAAAAAAGAGAGAAAAACTACATCTTTAATAATAATAAATATACGTATATAAGTATATATATAAAAAATTAACAAAGTCTAGAAACTAAATTATAGTAGATATCTAGGAAGCGAAAAGAAACGGACTTAGATACTTTAAAACTGAATACATATTTGAAATTCAAAACTGCATTGTTAATAATATTGTTAACATTAAAAAAATGCAATTACGTTTGCCTACATTTTTTAATTACTTTGTAGAAATCTCGGTGTTTTCCATAGTATTTTCATTTCAGCGTAGCCTAACTCAGCTGTGACTATTATATTTCAGAAAAAAATAATTCGAAGTCGTTTCCTTCAATGAGAGTTAATTGAATAAATATGATTTGAAATAGAATAAACATAAATATGATTTGCTAGAGTGGCAGTTCGGTAGATTTATTCTCGGCGGCCCCTTGGCGCCGGTGGCGGCGCCGCGCCGTCCCGCCGGGCAGACTTGCTGGCGACACCCGACCTATCGATCTCCTGAGATGACGACAGCATCCATAAAAAAATAGAATTTCCTATATAGGTTGTCTTTAACCCCGTAAACAGTGATATTATATCTTTATTTAAAAAAACTGATGATTAGGTACTACTTTTTTGTTTTTTTTTTAATTGTTTGATCACACCTCACCTTATGTTAAGTGACGGTATGGTCGAAGATGGTAAACACACCTAGCCTGGAATGGAATTGGCTCTAAAGTGTTTCTCTAAAAATCGGAATCCACCGTTAGGTGCTTGGCAATAGATTGAGGGCGGTATCTAGCCAGTCGAGTACCATAACGTACCCCACGTACCACCACGCAACGTTAATGTAGTACCTATATTCCGTATATATATTTTGTGATAATACATTTTTAGCAATGATGTTAAAAAGGGCAGACTCCCGATCTATCGATTTCTTGCTGGAGGTAACGGAAAACAAAGCTATTTGGGTCAAGAATCTTGGCACGATTAAAATCTAGGTTAGAAACAATTGCATAATTTCTGTATTAAATTTGTAAGCTTTACTTGAAACTTTAACCACGTGAAAGTTCATTAATAATAGTCATTTTATAAATTTGAGAAGAGGTTACTCCATCTTTAAAAAACTACGATTAAAAAACGAAAAAGTGATACTACAAGATCACCAAGGACTTGGCACTTCCGTCATCCAGGACAGACATATTACTTTCTCGAAAAAATTTAAACACGTACCTACATTTAGAACGTACTCCATGAGTGTACTCGATGGGGAAAAATATAGACCTTGATGATGCTAAATAGATATTACGGCCGTACAAATTTGTAAAATCTCTAAAACTAAAAGTCTTCGGTCAAAAACAACAATAAATTCATTGCTAGAAAGAGAATCCAGTATCCAAGGCAGCGTTGGTAGCTAACCACATAAAATTTAATTGGGAAGGAATGGGAACACGGGCAGTGAAGGTGAGATAACTCGTACGCTACGTATTTAAAAAACGTATTTACGCTACTTTACTTACTTTATTTAATTTTTAAGCTACTATACTAGTAGTTTATAACTATACTGTCAAAATATAATAATCAGTCTTAAAACTTTTGGTCCCAAACCACCCTGCCTATCTAATTGGGCATCTCTATCCAGAGAGACCCACAAAAGGCTTTGCTCATTAAAATTTCAAGCCCGTGGGCAAATGCTTTAACAAGCTGTAACGCAACACCCGACGTCAAACGTCTCGTCGAAAAGCTTGGTAACTTTAACAATAGCTATAAAACGTCAATAAGTTAATAGTGCATGATGTAAGTAATACAGTATGTAAATTCAAAGATATAAAATAAGACTGTTCGATTATGCTTACGCACGAATCATGCTTTCATTTTTTTTACCTTAAATACACACACAGGCAAAGGAACAGCGTACAGCGTAAGCTCACAGCAGCTAAGTTTGCGATTGGCCTCAACCTGCCTTAGATAAGTGGTAGTGCGGTCTAAGATGGAGCACACTTACCTAGAAGGAACTTTTTTACTCTTGATTTGACACTCATATTGTACCTTTCAAGCCACACAAACTCCGGTAGAGAGTTCTACAACCTCGCTGTACAAAAAAAAATGTAGAATCGAAACGTGTACGTGGGAAATATCCACCGTGTACGGATGCTGGTTTGGTTCTCTGGCCATCCGGTAATAAAAAAATCGCATGTAAAATCAAACTGTGTAGTTCTAAGGGAACACACTCTCTGAAATATATCTGGTAAAAAACCGACAAACTGAAAACTCGAACTAAACGTTTCGATCGAAACGTTGGTTCATTGTACGAACCGCTAAACAATGGAATTTGCTGCCTGAGTGGGTGTTCCCTAACAGGTACAATGTGGGTGCCTGTAAATCGTGAGTGAATCGGATTCTTCTAGGTAAGCGTGCTTCATCGTAGACCGCATCTTCGCTCACAATCATGCGAGGTAACGGTCAAACGCAAGCCTATTTGTAATTTATAAGAAATGGCGTATAATAAACAAAAACAATACTTGTCTTATAAATCTTGTTTCGCACTAGACTGAGCTCTAGCTACACGTGTCTTGAAAAATTACGCTATAGGTTCTCCAGTAACTAAAAAAATATACTAGCAGTCTATAATAGATGTTTATTATCGATATTAGAGTCAACATCAGTGATATATATTTATTACTAGATCATCAATGAATAAGCTATCATGCTAATGCATAATTCTCTCTTTATAAACATCAACAGAGTCTGATAGCCGACTAGCAGGGAGATAACATGATCAATAAAATACAGATTGAGGAAATGTAACACACATTGTAAATCATTTTCTCGCTACCTTTTCCGATTCAACTCCTACGTTATTTTTTACATCTATTGAATTGAAATACATTTTTTTACCATTTTCATGGTGAATATAATATGTGATGTAATTTTTATATTTAAGGTGATAAGAATGAAGTAAAAAATAAGAAATAATAAAAAGTAGAGAAATATAATTGCGAAAGATGAGAATATTGATTTGTTAAGCCGGATCTGTCTCCTATTGTTTCTTTCTTCACTTGAGAGCCAGTTCTATTCCAGACTAGGTGTGTTTACCATTTTCGACCACACAATCACTTAACATTATTAACCTAAAAAATAAAATTTGAAGAAAGCTCTCAGGTGGCTTGACTTTTTCCGACACTTCCAACAATTATTATCATATACCTATCAACCAATTTATACAAAACCTTGACAAATTATATACCTAAGCATTCCTCATGAATTACTACTCTATCTATTGATGAAACTCGCATGCTAATCCTCTCAGTAGTTTTAAGTTTATCGCGAACAGACAGACAGACGCGGCGGACAACTTTGTTTTATAATATTCTACTTTGTCACACTACACGAACAACAACACTATTTGGCCTAAGATTCTTCTAAAAACAACGTCTAACAATGAACCTGCCAAAACAGTTTAATTATTATTATATTTTAAACATCATCAAGTCAAGTGCAATATAAAACAAAGCATTGGAGAGAACAATTAATTTGGGGTCCGTTGTGCCTCAGCGATGGACCAATCGCGTAATTGTCGCAGACAATATTCAAATGGCGGAAACAATTAGCTTGAGTGCTGTGTAGTCTGGAACTTAGTGTGAAAATGTGCTCAATATAAGGGTTGGTCTCAATTATGTATATTCATAGTGTGGTGATTTTTTTGGTGAATTCTTCGGATAACATGACTTTTAATCATGACTTTCATGGCTATGAGGTTTGATGCTTCTAGATGACTAGATTCTCAAAGGGGACGAAGTCACTTTTTTTTTAAATTTTAACGTCGTATTATGATCGCGTAAATAGTAAAAAGTACTTTACGTACTGTTGCCCCACACTCGAGTATTGTAGTGATGATAGCTCAGTAGTTAAAGTGATAGGTTCACAAGCCGAAGTGCGTGGATTCAAGCCTCAACAATGAGCTTGAGAAGCCGGTGAAAGGAAACATCTTGAGGAAACTATAGCGTGATGGTAGGGTACTTTCTAATACTCGACTGGCTAGCTACCACCCTCAAGTAGAAAATCTGCCGCCAAGCACTTAACGGTGTATTTCAGCAGCCTCACTTGAGATCCAGTTCCATTCCATACTAGATGTGTTTACCATTTTCGACCACACCATCACTTAACATTATTAACCTAGCCTGTCAACCATAAAAAAAACTTCTAACCAACTAGAAACAAAGATGCCGTTAAGAATCTAAAATCAATAAGCCACTGTTACAAAAAACATCAGTGAAATCAGCATGTTAAATTGTAAATAAGTGAATGATAGCCAAATGCATGAATAAAGTCAGTTTCCGATCACTTTCCCACTTACCATACATTTTCCTATCATTTACATATCGATACAAGTCCCTGTGTACAATAAATATCGAATAATAGGTAAACCATATAGAGCTTTCACACCTTTTCTATTTGCATCAATTTTAAGTATTTAACGTTGTCATTTACTCTGCGATTGCCTTAATATCAAATTAATTTTACTTCGTAATTAATAGATACATCCATAAACGTTATGCATAACATCCCCTCTCGGCCCGCTCTAAATCTCTTTTGTGTACTGCGATAACAGTACAAAGCCTGCTAATGTCTTTTAAGGACTTAGCGATTTAAACGGACTAAATAATGAAGCTGCTACCCTTCTACTCGTCGCTACGCAATTTATCAGCTTAGAACGCATTGCTTACTCTACTCAATAAATATGTCTTACCATTGGTTTATACTGTTTTGAATTTATTCAACATAATCTAGACTCTTTTTCAATAATTATAAGAGTGTTAATATTTTTTGTTAAATACCTATTATCATCATAATTCTACAAAGTTTTTATTGTTTCCTAGCTGAAAATATTAACCTACATTACAGAATTTAATGTAAATTTAACATGGTGACAAAACAATTTTAAATTAAGAGAGGTAAGGACCATAATTTCTATATTGAACCGACATTTCCGAATCAGTGACCAACTTATGAGCGATTTGGAAAATCGATATCGTCTCGGCGAATTCGTTTCCAAATCGAGTGGATCCGCTATAATACGATTATTTCAGCGGGTGGGACGCAGTCGACTGCTCAGTGCTGATAACAAACAGACATCATCCGGATTTGCGTCGTCATGCGCGATTGACGGCGTGCAGTTTGCCTATTTGTACTTCAAGACTTACAATAGTAATAGATCCGGAACTTAAAATTACGAAAAGATTATTATTAAAATGTAAAGTTAAGTTAACTAGCCTTTATTTTGATCCTCAAATTCTATTTAACGAATAACATTTAATTGTAGGAAATAAAATAAAACTATCAACAAATTTTATCCCTACAGTTTTTCTAATACTACAGGGGACTACTATAAATTTAAATAAAATAAACTAATCTAAATGGGTTAAAGCACATCATCATCATCAGCCATAGGACTTCCACTGCTGGACATATGCCTCCTCCTGGGGGGTTTTTGCCAATACTCACCACGCTTGGCAGGCGGGTTGGCGAGCGTAGTTAGATGTGATTGTTCAAGGAAGACGCTGCTTCCCATCTTCCGGATTACATCCCTTAGCCGACTCTTACGGCAACCACGGGTAGAGAGGGTGGAGTACAATTCTTATGCCGGCACCACCACGGCTAATGGGTTAAATAAGTTAACTTATTTTTTTAATAACTGTTCAATGTAAAAGAGTGATGAGGTCTTAAGAATGTGGCATGTTTACTTAGATAAATCAATCTGTCAACTCATGTTGATTTAGAAAAAATATATTATATCATGATTTACGAATGACGGATTTATAGCTTTTAATTGACTGACTGAAGACTGCCTTGTTAGCTTATTTGGTAGTAGCTCTGCTTCATGACCTGTGGAGCGAAGGTTAGATTCCCATTCAGGACGGCAATTTATACTTACATATATGATGAACATAGATGTTTGTTACACCGTGTTCTAAGAGTATGTATTAAAAAAACATGATCTTCAATGATGAAATATATGAAAAAATGATCTTATCAAACAGACAAGACAGAAAGATGGATAATGAACCAATCGTTTATGGATACTTTTTGTGAGGAATGGAACCCTAAAAATCAAAGCTTAAGTTAATCCTAAGATCGGAACTATGTCCGTTGTTAAAAAGGTTTTTTTGTATAAGGGGTGAATCGTTCTGTTTCGTTTTATGATTCATGACTGGTTGCGCGTATATGGAGCTGTTATCCGGCTGTACGCGCTGTCGCAGTCTCGTCCAATATTTCGTTGTAAAATTAAAGTACAAATCTGATGTTACTCCGTCTTATATCTTTATATAATTTTACTGTTGTGATTATGTCACCGATAAGCGCATTTTATTCCATTCGTTAAGTATTTTTATTATTTATTTATTTATCTCAAATAAATTTTATCAAACTATTTAGCAGTATGTAGGCAGCTATAAAACAGCGTATTCATATTTTTGGTCTGTACTATTTATGCACGGAGGTAAATAATTTGTCCCCGGCGCGCGCTATGCCTACTGCCCACCATAGCAAGCAGTGACAAAAGTCTTTTAACTCACTTCCGCATGGCAAATGACAATTTTGTCCCCGACGCTTGCTTAGCAGGTCGTTGCCGTCCAGCGTAGCAGTGCTGTCAGCATTCTAGCCATTTTAGGTTAGGTTTCATTTTCAGAAATTTGTAAATAGTATAGGTAGTTCGATAAAATGGTATTTTTTTAATTCTATTTTTGTAATATTATTATAAACGTGAAAGTTTGGATGGATGGATGGATAGATGGATGTTTGTTTGTTTGTTTGTTTGTTTGTTTGTTTGTTTGTTTGTTTGTTTGTTACTTAATCACGCCAGAACGGCTGAACGGATCTGGATGAAATTTTGCATGTAGATACTATAGGCCCTCGAATAAAACATAGGATACTTTTCATCATCCATCCATCACCACGCGGGTAAAACCGAGGAGCGCAGCTAGTTATAAATAAATTAGAAAATGACAACGTTGTGCAAATTCGATGTTTATTTTTGATACATTACTATATTATAGTCTAAGACATTTAGTTAAGACAATGTTCATTTTTATAATTAAAGAATCTGCTTTTGACCATAGGTTATGTATATATATATTTTTTTAATAATAAATAGTTATGAAACAAGCAAGACGCTCTCCTGACGGTATGAAATAGTGCCTGCTTATTACTACCCTTGCAGTGGTAGGTATCTAAAACTTGAACTAGCAAAATAAAGCCCAAGACATCGCCGCATCATCTGTCATTATCGAGATATTTGACGATAAGTCTCATTGTGATGGACTAGTCGATAAAAATAAAGTAAATGGACAAATGAATTTCTTTAGAGAAACCAAAGTACGTATTGTGTATCCAAAACAGGAGTAGAAGTGTGAGCGGATTACATACGGTGTGTAATTGGCCTAAATAACTAAAATATAATACTTTAAGCACTTACTTGAATAGTAGGGGTTTGTTGGCGAACAGCCCTGAGGCTTTTTCCTTCGCGGCGCTGAGCCCCTGCATGGCGGCCGGCTATCCAACATCAAACTAAACGATACCGCATCTAAAACAAAGAAGTCAAAGTTGGTAAAATAAATAACTAAGATCGTATAAGTACGTCATATTTATAGTGCTCGTGGCCTACTTTGACTAAGTATTTTGAACAACCACCAACTAAAGATTCGGTCAGTTTTCAGATGGGTAACCATAAGTGGCATTACTTCCCCTTTTTAAAAATAATGAGATGAACGAGACGCTTTCCTGATGGTAAGAGATATCGCCTGTCAATGACCAAAGAGTAACAAAACAAAGTCTAGGGGATCGCTGCTTTGGCACTCTTTACTTTGAGACTTTGGATGATTAATCTCAACAGCCCTGTAATTTCACTAGCTGCAGTACCCTTCAAACCGGAACACGGTAATATTTACGCACTACTGCTTGGCAACAGAATATCTGGTACTACGGTGGTACCTACCTAGACGACTAAGGAGATCTACCTACAAGTAAGCTTTTTCTGAGCGTTATATGCACTGAGGGTTGACACGTTGAACTGTTAATTCCGATTGTTTGTTCTTTATTTCTAAGGAAACAACCGTCAAACCATTTCTGATGCCTTCTATTCACTATCTTCTGCTCCTCATTAGGATCGAGAAAATTATGCAACACACACAAACACGGACAATTAACTTCTTTTATAATTATTTGAATAACGGGATATTTTTGTGTCCAGGCTTCTTACGACTGCCGCAATAGAATTGCGATAGTCGTAAGAAGCATTTACAATGCTTTTCGAATCGAAATGTAAATTGAAAGTTACATAACCTATCTATTTCTTTGCAATTTTCTAATACAAGTTGGCCTACAAAATTTTTCAAGACAAACGATTCTAGAGTTAAAATATTCCCAGAAATAAAACAATTATTGTTCTTGGAAGCGTTATTAAAATACAGAAAAATGATTCTAATTTTAGTCTCATATAATTTGTAGCAAAAGTTGTGGTCGGATATAAGAGATTTGAAAAATTACACGTAATGTTACATAATCACTCCAAGATTGTAATCGGAAGGTCAGACAGAAGTATTACGTAATTTTGGTACATATACATATATAATACTATAGCTATACCTAGATATCATGGCTATACCTAGACATCTATTGTATCATGGTTATGTGTGTAGTGCACGAGAATTAAATTTAATGTTAAATATTAAGAAACAACTGTTTGAACAGAGAAACAAATCTTATAAAATCTAATAGAAAATAAAATTACTCACATTTTTCTGTTCCCTGGTGAAGCAGGAACGGCGTAGCGTCTGTGAACCGTAGCACCCCGCACCGCTACGCCGTAGCACCCCGCTCGCCTTTACGTCGTGGCGCTACGACTGCGCATAAAAGCGGTACCGATTGGCTACCGAGCTTGCTGATGTAGATAAACCGCCACCAATCACAGCCGTCCCTGTAAAGGGGCGTGGCTTTTCAGTTTTCAGAAAATTTTCAGAAGTACCCAAAATATGTAGCAACCCCACCGATGTTTCCACATGAAATAGCCAGGGGAGAGACAAAGGAAGCCTCGTGCATACTCTACCATATCTAACTTATTTCAACACGTCATGACCCGTATTCATAGTATCGCTCATAAGCGTACGACAATTCAAAACCAATGCTTATTGAAAAAGAGCTGAGAAAGTGAATCACACATTTTGTAAATAATCTTTTGTTAACTGTTAACATGAACACATGGCATGACAATTCTCTGACATTTCATTCTTATTACTGTTCTTTCAAATTTGAAATACATGTCGAACTTAGTCTCTTACCGTAAGTCATTTAGGAAAATTTTTGAATTCACTTTATCAATGACATTTCTACTTATGAAGTTTTCAGAAATGACAAATTAACTGCCAATTTTTTTTTTTTTTTTTTTATATTAACACAATAAAAAATTCGTTTCATACTGGTATTTTCAAGGTTTCTACATGAATCTCATTCCACTCCATTTGAAAAATTACATTTCCATCCAAAAAAATTACAATAGGCAATTAACCATCATAAATATCAACATCAACAATCACGTGACTTTTTAGAAATCTCTTTACATTATGCTTGTTCCAGATAATCCAAGCGAGTTATTGGTAACTAGCTTAACAACCCTTCAATGTTTTGTTAAAGATAATAAACGTTTTCTATCAAAAGGCCTTTATGAGTTTTGAAATCAATCTAAATATATATTTTTTTGTGATGAAGTAAAAGTTATTTTTTTTTCAAAAGGTGGTATTAAGAGATTGTTATTTTTCTGAGTAAATAGGCTCTCATTTAACTGTCATCTCAATGGTAAATAAATTTTGGAAGACATTTTACATAGTTCCATTCAGCCCCAAACAAAGCAAACCTTGTACTACGGGATCTTGATAGATTAAACTTTAATAAAAAAATATTTTATGATTTATTAAAGTATATGAAATGAATATAAAAAATATTTTAAAATTAATTACTATTTTGGTCTTTTTTCACAAAACAAACATCTATTTTCATCACACACATAGTCGTCTTGAGTGGGAATCAAAACCACGCTTTTCAGCTCCCGAAGTAGAATAGTAGAATTACTATTAAATAAGATAACTATCCTGATATTAAGCGAATATGCGGTCTCGCCTAGCTTAAAACCGTATCTCATCACTTAAAACCAAAAAGTATCCATCGAGAAATACCCACTCGGGCAGCAAATTTTACTGATACAAGTAGTTCTAAAACGAATCTACTAAACCACGCTAAAGGCTCCTCAAAGTTAGAACGAAGAAAGATTGCATATAAAAGGGGAAACGGTCTGATGAACAGCCCTGAATTATTCGTCACCGCTGTTAGCGCAGCAATATGGTTGCTGTACGATTTTATCATATAAACATCACAGCCATGTTATAAAAGTTTGTGTATACGAATGTGTATGCGAGGGTGAGTATATGTATGATTTTAAAGGTGTACGCCACCAAGAATATATTAGAATACATTTAACTACGGTATAAATAAATTATATCGTAGAACATTTCACACAGCGCCATCTATCTATGGAAATAAGATAACTGATAGAGTACTTATATACTTTTATTTGTAAATACATGCTTATAATAGAACACCCAGACACAGAACAAACATTTATCGTTACATAAATTTTTGGATGTATATACGTTTGTTACTTCTTTATACTGTAAGTTTTAATGGGTTAAGATAAAATTCTAAATGCAGCTTATTACCTGAATTAATATACATATATGCAGAAATGCGACCCGTAAAACACAAGTAAAAACATGGGGATCAGTTAAGGATTTTATAAACATATACATATATACCTAGATCAGGTCTCATTCCCGATTCAAAGCGCACGTCTTATACCACATCCATTTCTCATAAATCAATGCGTGAAATCCGCGCTCGGTGGAGCGGGGAAACTTCATTTGCAAACTCCTCTGCCCGTGAAATGAACTCGCCCGATATTGCCGTGATATTCCACCGTCAGCAACTCCGCTTAGGGCGGGGTGGGATGATCAGTATTGTTTGAATGGGTTTTAATAGGTTTGCGTACAAAAAATCACCGATATTAAACAACGGATGGCTTAACCAGTATTCGGATGGGTGACCGTTAGTGGATTTTATTTTTGGCGCTACCGTGGGTTGCATGACGTTTTGAGCTGTCGGTCGCGGTAGTGGGTATATAATTTTTGTATAACATACGTTTGGTTGCGCTGTAAAGGTATTAGAAATGGTTTTGAAAATAAAATAAATAATTCTTTAACAACAACCACAACACAGACATTGGACCGGCACATTAACATCAATGTGTAACATCAAGAATTGTCTGTCTTTTCTAAGTTTTGTGTATCTTGTTAGTTGATGCCAATCAAACAGTAAAAAACACTGTGAAAAACTTCCGATCCGAGTTTTTAACGATCTTGAAATTGTGTGAAGTTTGTCAACCTGCATTTGGGGAGCGCAGCGTGGTGAACCGGCCCTATAACCTCTAACATCAAGAGTCCCGTGACCAGCAATAGTAGAATGTATAAAGTGCGGCTGATCCGGAATATTATCTAGTTCTTTAAACCAAACTGACAAAACGACACCCCTACGTCATGATTAATGGGTTCTTTTATAAACTCAGGCGTCAGATTGGGGTGGAATGCAATCCAGTTAAATAGTTCAGAAACCGCTGACTAGGCTTGATTATTACGCGCATAATTATTGTAATTGGTTTTATAAAAATATTTCTACTTATCTTCGACAGTTGAACCACTCAATACGAAAATATATATTTTCACTTCACAAGCTTAAAAAAAGCTTTTTTTGTTCTCTGATTTTTCCGTGCCACTTTGCTCCTTTGCATGGCAAGCTAATTCAAAATGCAAATTTGACGAAGTTAGACTATTTTAACTTATTTATAAAATATATTCAAAGTGATGTCATCTCGTCTGTTCGACACCACACGTAGCCAAATTGCTGGCCTTAATCTTGCACTAAGGTTACAGACCTACTGCCATATAACATGACAATGAGGCCAGCATTTTGGAAACTATTTCTATTCAAAGCTGTATTTTAGATTAGATTAAAGGAACAAATAACACTAAAAATAAATTATTACGAAAACAAGAAATAAATTATTTGAAACAACAGTTACAGACGTACATCTTAAAAAAATCACTTAACACGTCTATCAGTATTAAAATAATCTAACTTTCAAACACTTTCAGTACGTTAGTAAAATGATGACTTTGGATGAACATTGGATCTAGTAGGTTTCTATAATGGTATTTATAAAATATTCAAATACAAAACTTTAGTTTACATAATTTTTCAAAACTTGTTTGTCTTGGAGTGTTTATTTTGAAAGCTAATGTTATCAATATTTTTTTTTTCATTTCATTTAAAACAATAAAACACAGTGAAATTATATCTATTAAAAAAAATACTAAACATAAACCTTCGTTAGACCACTCTCACTTTTTAGTCAATCGTTTTTAAGTAATTTGGTAACTCGAATATGATTTAGAAAATACCACAATAATAAATTCATATAATATTAAAATTACGTAAAAAAGTACTTAAATAAATTTTTAAACACTATTTGTTCAAGCCTTTCATTACAATTAATATTATATCGAGTACTCACAATTAAACGTAAGAAAAAAATATCTGCATTTTTAAATATTTTATCTAGAATTGCTATAAAACTCTGTACTTACGGATAGTGTGCCGAACAAATCTAACTCATAAGTGCCGAAGAAAGGCCTATTCTGGTGTTGAAAGTAGGTATATTTGATCTGATACATATTGATATACAGGAAACAAATAAAACTCTACAGTATTCTTACGAATTTTTTACATAGCATTTATTTAAAAATACTTAGTTAAACGGTTATAAAGTTGGTGCTTGATCGGAAAAGTGCTGACACGTGTATCCCTCTGAGCTGATGAACGCCCCTTGCCGTCGGCGTACTCATATAGAGAGTACACTCAGGCTATTGGTTTTCACAAGTATCTCCAAACTAAGAGGATGCCATACAATACAGGCAAAATATGTAATATTAGCACTGCCTTGCAATTTCACCCGAGTTTTCCGCTACTTTTTTTTTCTATGTACGATATATTGTAATTATCATGGGCTACGCGACGTGGGATAGCATTTCGTTCGTATCTACTACTTTATCTATAGAAAGTGTATCAAAACATTAGAGAAGGAAACAAAAATAAAGATATTATGATAAAGATGAAATATGAAATCAAAACATGTGTACCAAGATTGTCGTGGAAAGATCTACCAACTCTTGCGTGAAAAAGGCGTGTCTTTTTTTTGTAATAAAAGATTTATATCGTTTTTGTTTCGTAATAAGCTTTCTGATACTTGACTACAAAATACAAATGCTCGATCTACCATTAGGGATCCGTCCGTCAACGGTACAGTGACGGTACTTGTGTTATCGACGCGCTCAGCTACTCTACTTGCCATCAACTACTCGACGGTGTGACGATGCGAAACAATGCCACTTATAGACTGTGAAAGACTTTCGTTGAAGCTTGGCAGATATTAAAAGTAATAGACGTTAACGTATAAAGAGAAAATAAATCGATAATAAAACTTTTAAACAACGTGATAAGGGTGCGGTGTGTTAGAAGGTGAAGTGATAAGGATAAATAAAGATAATAATAATATAATATAATAATACTCATTATTTATAAATTACTGGTGTTAGTTGGTATAGTTTGAAGAGAATTTATAATGTTAAACGAATTATAACTTATAGGTATTACAAACAATATGATGAAATGATTGATTTGAACAAGTAGAGTTTGGATAAAAGATTAACGGAACAGATTTATAAGGCGAGTGTGTAAGCTAAGAAGAGTTCTAGCAGGAAATAATAATAGAAATGAGGACGATAGGTCAAATCAAAAGTACCCGCAACAGACGAGCATATATGTACGATAACACCGAAGAAAGTTTTTTTTTTTTTTTTTATACAGAATAGGTTCGCGTTTGACCACATCCTGCCTGATGTTAAGCAACGATGTGGCCTAGGATGGAACACGCTTACCTAGAAGGAACCTATTTACTCTTGATTTGAAGACACTCATATTGTACTTTTCGGGAAACACAGACTCCGGCAAAGAGTTCCACATCTTCGCTGTGCGAATAAAGAATGTGGATTCGAAGCGCTTAGTGCGCACATGGGGGACGTCCACCATGTACGGGTGACGCTTTGGTCGCGTTTGTCTGGCCGTCCGGTAGTAAAAAGGGGCGGGGGGAACCAAGTCGTGCAACTCCAAGGCACAATCCCCGAAGTGTATCCGGTAGAAAACCGATAGACAGGAGACCTTACGTCGATGCTCAAGACTTTGCAGTCGAGACTTGACCAAAATGTCATTGCCTATCAACCTCTTAGCGCGCCTCTCGACTGACTCTAGTGCCTCAAGTTGGTACTTGGCAGAGCCATCCCACAGATGCGAACAGTACTCCATACACGACCTCACCTGTGCTTTGTACAAACAAAGCAACTGTTCAGGTGTGAAGTACTGTCTCACCTTGGCGAGGATGCCAAGCTTTTTTGCCGCTGATTGCGCTTTCGCCTCAATAAACGAGCTGAAATTGAGAGTCGTCGAGAGAGTGACACCAAGAAGTTCGAGGCTGTCTGTTATCGGCACGGATACACCCCGAAAAGAGGGAGACAGTGTAAATGGTCTCTTTTTTGCGGAGAATAAACACGCCTGGGTCTTAGCTGCATTGAACCTGACCAGGTTGGCATCGCCCCAATCGGAGACTGCCTGAAGGGACAAGTTCAAGCGCCGGACCATCGCCTCTCTGAGGGACTGGATCTCAGGACCGCTTGTTCGTGCGTCAGACGTAAAACTCTCTACAACTGTGCTGTCGTCTGCATACCCAAAGATACCGGGCTTCAGCAGATCGTTGATATGCAGCAGAAAGAGCGTTGCAGAGAGCACCGACCCCTGGGGAACACCAGCATTAACTGCCATTTGACCTGATGAGCGACCGTCAACAAGAACCCGTAACGATCGATCCCCTAAAAAGTCCGAAATCCACACGCAGAACCCAGCGGGCAGGCCGTAAGAAGGAAGCTTGCTTATGAGGCTGTCATGCCAGACCCTGTCAAAGGCCTTCGAGATATCCAGGGAAACGGCAAGTGCTTCTCCGTGTTTCTCGATGGCCTCGCTCCAGATATGAGAGACGTACGCTAGAAGATCCCCAGTGGACCGGTTTCGGCGAAATCCGTACTGGCGGTCGCTGAGGAGATCATTTGCTTCTAGGTACGTCAGGAGCCTCTTATTAAGAACACGTTCCATACTTTTACAAAGTATGGACGTGACCGAGATGGGCCTGTAGTTAGCAGGGTCAGCACGGCTACCTTTTTTGGGCACGGGTTGCACGTTAGCAAGCTTCCAGGATTTAGGCATTTTAGGTACTAGTAGAAGTAAAAGTGTGCCAGAATTGTAGCAAATGGAAAGGCTAATATTTTTTAGCATAGATATAAAGACTTAGTTTTCTTTTCATTCCGGAAAAAATAATAAGGGTTATATCGTCTGAATCGTAAGAGGGCTATTATAAAGGGATTAAATTAATGATTCTAATATAAAAGCAAATGAAACCAGTGCTAGTATTCTAGAACATAGTACAAAATTAAGAATTTTATGATAAATGAAGTGTTTAACAGTGACAAGGTCTAACAGTGTGATGTAATGTGTGTATTTCAACATCCATGGAATAGACTCGAAAACGTTGCACGTTTAACGCCTCAATATCACATACTGTTTCTGCCAAAAATCACCATACGGTGACACCACACAATTCGTCCACAGGGACTTTTTCCAAACGATTGAACTTCAGCATTACCTGGGGGAAACGACCCTTCCCTTTCACTCTTATTGCTTACTACCTCTCCTCGTCCTTTTTCACCTCTCTATTTATGACTTATTAACTCCTCAGAGGTATCATAGCAACCTCTCCCGTGCCGCGCCGCCGATTTAATATAGAAAATTGTGAACTCAGACGAAAATAACTAAGATACAGTTTATTAAATTCAGCTGAACGGTATTCGCTTTTTGATCACACTCTTTGAGATTTGATTACCTGGTATTCATTTGATAAAAGTGATTTTGAATTGGATATAAGAATGGAAAAATACCATGATGTATCCATAAGAATTTCAACGGTTATTTGAAACTTTTAGTATTAAAACAGAGTGGAAGGCATTACGACATGTTTGTTTTACGTATACAAATTTACTTGGTTACTCACACTTAATTAATCGAGGTAAATAAATAAAACTAATTTCACAGTATTTTGTAAGCGACTAAGTCCCGGTGATAAACATATATATTATGTACTAATTAAGTGTACAAAAATATTGTATCGTAGGACACATTACACACAGCGCTATCTGACCCCAAACTAAGCAGAGCTTGTGTGATGGAAGTCAGATAACTGATAGAAAACATAATTACTTTTTTTTTTCTTTTTTTAAATACATACTTATAATACAATCAGAACACCCAGACACAGAACAAACATATGTTTATACCAAACAAAAAATTTTCCTTGGCGGGAATCGGACCCACGCCCTACAGCTCAGGCAGACATACTGAGCCAACAGGGCTGTCAACTCGCAAAAGTTTAAAAATTATGTTCTTAATGTTCTTCACTACTTTGGTTTTCATTACATATGACATATTAGGTACCTAATAATAGTAATCAAAAACATATAGGTGCACATGTAGGGTAGATACCAGTAGAATTTTTTTCAATACGAAATTTAGATTCTATGCTATTAAATGCTAGGTGGCGTTTCTTCATAAACAATAAAGGTCTTCTAGATAATTTCTAATTAATTTCTTAATTCAAAAGCAAATCAATTTAAGGTATGTTCCTGTAATACTCATATATCTGGACGTCAAATCGAAAAATCTCAAATAAAATACTACTTATTCGCTTCATTTCAGTTTTTCGACGCTTTAATTAAGTTACCTTAAGCCATTTGTAAGTAATAACATATAATTTAAAAATTGATCTATATGTACTACGTGCTACATGTCATGGTCCTAGCACTCACTCCGAACGAGTCAATTGCATGATTATCCTGTAAAATGATAGATTTATCGGGACATCTACTAATTTTAGCTATTGCACCCCAATGTTCCGATTTAACGACCATATATCCCACTTAATGCATCTTAAACTATATTTACATCAAAAATAATATCATAAGTAAAGTTCGTTACGTATTAAAGTTAATGCAATTAGAATATAAATGTGAATGAAGCATCGTGAGGAAACCAAGCATGGTGGTAGGGTATTTTCTAGTACTGGGTTGGCTAGCTACCATCCTCAAGTTAAAATCTGCCGCCAAACAACTAATGGCGTGTTCCGGCTGCGAACCAGCTGCGTGCGAGAATTGAGAGCCAGTTCTATTCCAGCCTAGGAGGCATGATCTACCTTCTTCGACCACATCATCACTTAACGTCAGGTTGAGTTGTAATCAAGCACAGAGCTTGTCAACCATAAAAATAAAAAATCAATAAAAGGTTAAACCTCTTTTCAAAAGTCAACTAAAAGTGTTGTGGTGTTCGGATAAGTTTTGTTGATATTTTAGTATTTTTCACCGGTGATTTGTCATGGCAGTTTCGTTAAATTTAATCTGATTACTTTGCGACGGGCGCTGCCGCGCCGGCCGATTTGCAACATATTTCCTCTTCTAGGTTTCCGAGTCAACGAAGAGTTAGTTGACTCAAAAATTCAAAATATTACACATACACCAGTTATTATTTCTGGACAAAAATAAAAATCAAGACAGCTTACACATAATGACTTAGACAATCCAGATTTAAATCAGCCCCGTATTTACCCGTCTACGTAAAAAGAAATATGATTTTAGCAGTCTACGTATTAATTCCCCCGTATCTCCTAAACATATTTAGCAATACTCGTTGTTTAACAGAATCATTTTAATATAAATATATCGTATTGAATAAATTGGTTCAATAAGCACATTTTTAATAATTATATGCGAAAATATTTACGTACGTTATAATAACTACGGTGCAGCATAAAGAAGTAGACGGGCTTAGCTTGCTTTAATCTGTTCTACGGCCTGTTCTCTTTGTGAAAACAGTAAGGCCGTTATACTACGATGTATTACCATCACCAATTACGAGTTGGCAACTTCACACATATTTGAGAACATTAGTAAGTCTCAGAATTGCAAATTTCTTCACGCTGTGTTCCTTCGTCGTAGACCTAACTTGGCTGTGGTAATTTCAATAAGTTTCCGTATTTGAAAAATAATTTTAATATATTTTTCTGTGTACAATAATGTTGAAGTGTGCATCCTGAAACGTTCAATCCGAATCCTCGAGCGGCGGATCGCGGTGTTTGCCAACCGATCGCTCCTCGGGGAGGCTCGATCTCGCTCACAAAGCAATAAAATTTTCCCCTAAACCCTCGATATTTGTTGAGAACCGGAATGAAAATACTTATCGAGAGGCGGGATATTTAAATTCTTGTTCTGTAAACGCAACTCTACATGCAGATACGAGTAGAAAACAAAAAATTTGATGCTAATAATAACAACGACTATTAGGTACTTTATAACAATTTTTAATTGATACACGTTACTTTATTAGTGCTTTACTCTGTAATTTATATTTCATCTACATCATCATCAGCCGTATGACGTCCACTGCTGGACATAGGCCTCCCCCATTGATTTCCATAAAGACCGGTTGGAAGCGGCTCGCATCCAGCGCGTTCCTGCGGTCTTTATTAGGTCGTCTGTCCACCTTGTGAGTGGACGTCCTACGCTGCGCTTGCCGGTCCGTGGTCTCCACTCCAGAACTTTGCAGCCCCATCGGCCATTTATATTTAGGAAAGTGAAATCTTTAATGTTGGTAATATGTACTGGTTTATTTATAATAAAGAGCCTCATGATGGACACTTAGAAGGTTGTAGATCTCCTTATTAGAAGGTTATCTAGGTAGGACATCCTGGCGATAAGTGTTTACAACATTGCTATGTTCCGGTTTGCAGCTAGTGAAATTATAGATGTATCGATTAGCAATCATATCTAATGAATGCCTAAGCAGTGACGCCTTGGGCTTTGTTTTGTTACTCAATATTCTGGGTACTGCAATGGTTGTGGACAAGCGTTATCTGTTATCATCAGGAAAGCTATTCGTTTGCTTCATTACTAATACTGGTTTATATCAAACAGGGCGTGGTCAAACGCAAACCTATCACTACACATTATAAAACAAAGTCGTCCGCCGCGTGTCTGTGTGTCTGTTCACGATAAAGTTAAAAACTACTGAACGGACTATCATGCTAGTTTCACCGATAGATAGAGTGATTCATGGGGATGGTTTAGGTATATACCTAACCTATATAATTTGCCAAGGATTTGTGACTTAAATTGGTTGAAATATGATTATAATTGATGGAAGTGTCGGAAAAAATCAAGCCACCTGAGACCTTTCTTAGAAAACACCGCCTAATCCCTTTGAGATATAACAAAACAATGCATGGTGGGATATTCCTCTTTTATAGATCTACAAAAAAGTCCGCGGTGGCATATATCTATCTACCTTTTAGAGATAGCTTACTATACCCATTTTTACTACCCGTGCGAAGCAGGAGCGGGTAGCTAGTTTTGAATAAAAAATAAATACATAAATGATTATACACGTTACATTTTACGTTATTTAAGTAAATTTAATGACGGATTTACATACGCCATTAAATTAATTTTCCAGTGATTATGTAGATTTTCTCAAGATATTTTCCTTTACCGAAAAGCCAGTGTGCAACTTTTGTAATTTACCTACGGATTTAAAATCTCTAGTCAGGACTGAAACAAAAATGGCTACATCGAACACAAAGGCAACAAAGACAATTGTAATGAAAATATACATACCTGTATATGTACACAGATATGTTAATGATGATTCAGGTGAGGCGGGCGGCGCCCAACAAGCTCCGCCCACGGCTTCCATTGTCTCTCTCGGACGCAAATTGAATAAATTAGAGCTAGATTTAATAACTCTATTAACGCTGATGCAAACAACTCCTGACGTAATAGTTTAGCATGTTTTAGGGGGTTGGTGATTCAATTAGTTTCTTTCTGCTGTAGGAGGGGCGCAGAAAGCTGTCCGAATTGATTAAGTTCTTATTAAAATGAGCACAGCATTTTTTACTCGTAAGTACGGAAAATAAAATGAGTTTGTTTTAAGTATATAAAGAAATTGCAAGATTATTGCCAGGAAAGGATTTTGAAAAATGAAATTATCCTTTGCAAGTAACAGACAATCCACAACAATCATAGTATGTACCTACAACAGTGACTACTGTATTATTCTTGTTTTTTTCTTACTATTTTACTATGGAAACTGACGTGGTCTTGACCACCGGATGTGGCCGTAACTATAGTCGGAGTTTCCGATAAAACTAAACGTGAGTAATCCCGCATCAATAAAACAAAAAAGGTTTTTTAACTATTGGAAATTTGGAATAAAAAATATACACGAACATAATTAACGAAAAACGAAAGGAAATAACTACCAAGACATCCGTGGCTTGCCTATTTGGATGGTTACTATTAACAGAACTGTTGTAATGTTTTTCTGGAATCATAAATAACAACGCAAATACGGTTATTACCGTATGTATAATAAATTCATTCACATTTGTTCAAATAACTCATGCATAATTACTGAACTCTGGTCCCTCAAATACAAATCTTTTAGTAATAGTTATTTATTCATATAGATATTTGATCTTTTTAAATTACACATTTTGAATTTGAATTCCGAATCCGAATTCGCCCTATTTTTATAAACTAGCGATTAGAAATAGTAGCCACTGGGCGGCGAGGCCTCTTTTCAATGTGAGAAGAGTAAGGCCAAGTGCGAGTTGGTAGACTTAGCATTACTACAAGAACTTTTTTTTAGAATTTGAATTAGCTTATCATGGACAACTTATTAATCCATAGATTAAAAACCCTAGACAGTTTTTTTTAATAATTTGTTTAATTATGTCGAAGTTGATGTTACTTTTCAATGTATAATAATTTCTTATTTAATATGTTGATATCAATCTTAGTTGTAAGTTTATATGTTTATAACAATAGCTTATGAATTGTGTGAATACATTTTTCAATAATTAATAAACTTAAAGAAATATACAATATTTTGGTAACTCTAATAAATTATATTCAACAATTAAATATAACTACTACGTATTCAACTAGTAAGTAATTACAAAAATAAAAGTATATTTATAAGTATTGTAACAGTTATCTACTTGACCTAGTACCGCTGTTCTCAAAGTGTGTTCCGCAGAACCCTACAGGTCTGCAAAGCCTCTGTGAGGACTCCGCAAAAATACTGGTCATAATGAAAAAAAAAAAATAAAGAGAAATCATAAATCATATTTATTGATAACGGGGTGTTACAAGTCAGTAAATGTTGAAAATAATTAAAAATTTCAATACTTATTCTTTACTAGTAATACAATTAAAAATAAATACATACGCTTTAAAAAACAGGGTAATTTAAAATGTTAATAAAGTAAAGTTATATAAAAATGTTAAAATTCACAAAATTCATTGTAGCTGTAAAACGTGTGCTTGACAAGCCAGCGTTTGAGTCGTGACTTAAAGCTGCCCGTAGAAGGCGCTGAAGTGATATGCTCTGGCAACTTGCGACATACATATAAATATTCCAACAAAGTTAAACAATAACTAAAAGTGTAAAAGAGTAGTAGTGAAATGTGTAATATGAGAGTGCGACATTTTAGCCAGGATTATAGTCAACAGTTCAACACTGTCTCAACAGACAATAAAAAATACACATTAAACAGTTTTTGATTACTTTATGGCTCCGTCAAACATTTCGCTTTCAGGAAGGGCGCCGTCGCCAAAAAAGTTAGAGAACCGCTGCCCTAACTACAAGCTTTGCGTTGTTTGGGGCTAGATGACGCTGTAAAATGTTCTACGATGTTTATTTATTGAAGTAAAATTTCTTATTCAAAATCACTGTTTACGTGACAAACATCATCAATATACGAATGAACCATCTTAAGTTTAACTAATGTTTTTAGATTCCAGTCTAAGGCATTTACTTATAAACATTTCTTAAAGTTAATTTATACTTAACTTACCTCACCTCTTACAGTCTTACAGTCTTACCTCATTCGCAAGCCAGTAAAAAGTTGACAAATAATTTTAAATTTAAATTAACTTACGCATTGTTCATAACCAAGACTTTAAATATTGAAAGAAGTGATGCCTTAGCCTTAGAGAATTTGTTTTACTTCACAAAGTTCTGTGTATCGCTGCAATGGTCATGGACGGGCGTTATCTCTTACCATCAGGAGAGCGTCTCGTTCGTCTCATTTCAATTATATAAAAAAGTACTACAGAAATAAATCGTAGGTATTTCAAAAGTGCTCACCTGCTAATTTTGCTCTGCCTGTTTAGTTAAGCGGCACCCTTACATATGTCACTCGTATTACTAATCTAAATGACCTACTATACTAAGAATTGTAAGGAATATTTTTTTTTACGTGAATAATACTTAGTTACTTTATGATAATTATACAAGATATGATTAATTTAGTTTGATATGTTTTTGTATTGATATTCTTTAGAGTTGTTGTTGTTTACAATGCACTCTAAATTTCAATACTTAAACGATTAATTTAATATGTTACAAAGATACGTATTGTTGACGAATGATAAGATTTCTTTCACCGGGGGAGCATCACTATTAGGGTTTAAAATTACACCAATTAATGACGTTTTTTTTTACTTTTTTCCACTTCTTATAACGTGTTTTAAGTATAAGCTCATACATTAATATTGTTTTTGAAATCTGTTTTTATTTTTTATTTTGACGTGGTTTCTTCATATATAGTTGCAGTAAATTATTCGTTCGGTAAGTTTAGAGTTTATACTTTGTTTGCAGTTAAGGATGAAGTCACCCCAGCAGTGATGCGCCCCCGGCGAGCGCTACACGTGACTGCCGGTGCGGCGGCTTTGTGTTTACGTCCCCTCCCGCTGCCTTCACTGATATGCTCTCCGTTATCGGGGAAACGGAGTAAAATCTATTGTCTCTGGATATCTAAGAATACATTATCGGGTACCTATGCTCAGTTTTGGATGGACGCGCCTAACAGATCACTCTAGATAAGATGTCCCATACAAAGTTAAAATATTTCTATGGCACGAGATTTTATCTTAAAATTTATTTTACGTTAATTACAGTTTTAGATTCATTACTCCAATTTGAAATTTTACATAAGTAAAAAAAAAATTTCATGGAAACTAATTAATATGGTGTTTATTAATTATGTATGCAGAAAGTAAGGTTATAAAAATACATTTTAAAAACTTAAGGCGCCATATCTTATTTTCTGTGCTTTAAAATAGTGCATCTTTAGGGATGTATTTTATTTTATGTTTTGAAAAGATTTATATTTATAGACCTCCATAAAACTTATCTATCTACGTACGCCTTTATTATAATGACAATGTTAGCAAGATAAGGTTACTATGAACTTAGAATATAGCTACTTTTAACATATATAATACATATTAAAAAAAAAAAACAATAAAAGATTTAAAAAAAAATATGTAAGAAAGGTTTATATTTCTGTAGTAAACTGCAATGAATTTACTTACTCACATACTCGATCCCAAAAAATGCTATAGCCTTCATAATTATAGCAATACATTTATCACACGTGTACCAACAATTTAATCAACAACAAAAACTCCAATGAGATTAAATAAATGAAAACATTATATCAAGTTGGTAATAACACCTAGTGAACAAAGTATCAATTTCTCATGAAATCCGGTGGCGTGGAAAGTGAGATAAGGAGCTTTGCACCATAAAAATGGTATTTGCAGGGGCGACTGTGGCGGACAGGCAAACAGAGACAGTGTATTTTGAAATCAGTTAATTCATCGCAACCATATACCTAAAGTACGTTTATTCTTAGGAAGTCAACAAAAATTTTAGGCTTACAATGATTTTGTGTCTTTGAAGGTATTGGACTTATGAAGAAACCAATATTAGGTATAATTGTTGAGAAAAATTCCTGCACTTTATTCGGGATATTTTAAGCTTAAAAATAGACTAAAAATGCTGCGGTTTCAGACTGGTAATCTTATTTATTAACTATTAGGTGGCATGCCTGCCCCCATTACTCGATGCGGTAATATTGGGGGAAATTAGTATTAAATGTGTAAAATGGTGTGTTCCGGCAACCTCACTTGAGAGCCAGTTCCATTCCAGGCTAGGTGTGCTTTACCATCTTCGACCACACCGTAATTTAACATCAGGTGAGCTGTGGTCAAACTAGCATGTCAGCAATTTAAAAAAAATATATATATTTATTACAGTATTGCAATGTTGATAACTATGCTAAGTAACCAATATTTGTAATTAATGACAGCATAAACTGGATTATACTAAATCGAAAGATAGATTCGGCCAGGGATTGATGAAGTTTTTCCATAAAAAACACTTTACGTTTTTTCAAGAATTCGATTTAGGTATACCCATAGTAAAAGTTATTCATAATGTTTTTTTTATTTATTTATTTTTTATTGCTGACTGGCTAGGTGTTTTGACCACAACTCACCTGATGTTAAGTGACGGTGTGGTCGAAGGTGGTAAAGCACACCTAGCCTGGAATGGAACTGGCTCTCAAGTGAGGCTGCCGGAACACACCATTCGATGCTTGGCGGCAGATTTTCAACTTGAGGGTGGTAGCTAGCCAGCCGAGTACTAGAAAGTACCCTACCACCACGCTATGGTTTCCTCACGATGTTTTCCTTCACTGGCTGCTCAAGCTCATTGTTGGGGTTTGAACCCACGCCCTTCGGCACGCGAATCGACCGCGCTAACCACTGAGCTATCATCGCTACAAAACATGAGAATAATGTCCCATTTTGACTTAATTTTTCCCAAGCATTTCAAAGGTTATATGCCAATCTGAAAATTTACATTTTGTTTAACATTTTTTTTGTAGCATTGCCTTGCTTCTAGAAGTATCTGCTCAAAACGAAATGAGACAATAATGAAAATTACGCAAAACAAATTTGTAAAGGTCCGTTTCCTAATGAAATTTCATGACGATAGGAATCCTTTCGACTTGATTAAAAGTTAAAATTATACCGCAACCCTTTTGCGTCATGCTGTGGCAAAAAATATTGCTTGTATTGTTTGTCAGTGTTGCTTTGGAAATAAAAAATATTATGCAATATATAACTAAGTCCAAGGTACTAGCAGTCGATTAAATAGCTAAGAAAATATATTTCTTTTAGTTTTTTTTTTAAAGGGAAAATGTTTCATAATGTTGACTAGCTTACGTAACTGCTATTTTTGATCGTAGCCTAATCAACAGCAGTAACAAAAAAAATGGCATAATGGTTTTATAACTCAATGGTTAGCGTGATCAATTCACACGGCAAAGGACATACGATCAAATCCCAACAATGAGCTTGCTGTAAAGGAGAGCATTGTGAGCAAACCATATCATGGTGGTAGGATACTCTCTAGTACTTGGCTGGCTAGCTACCACCACCCTCAGGTTGAAAATCTGCTACAACTTTAAAAAAAAAACAGTTTCTGCACAACATACTATGAGATTCTTGTTTTACTTATGCGGGATTACTCACTTCTTCAACGTGTCGTCACATTTTGTCTTCATGATGAAGGCCACCGGATGTAGCCGAAACTATAGTCGGAGTTTCCGATAAAATTTAACGTGAGTACAACAGTAACGTAAGTAAAACAAAAATTTGTCAAAACCACGTCACTTTCCATAGTAAAATACTATAATATCTTAAATTGACATCCTAAAATAAAATTGACTTTGTGATAGATCTCCTTAGCAGGAGATTGTCTAGGTAGGTACCATCGCAGTATCATATACTCTCCAGCAAAGCGGTAGTGTATAAACATTACTGTGTTCCAGTTTGAAAGGTACTGTATGTAGGGAAATTACAGGAATATTAAGACTTATCACGAATGTATCAAAGTACCGTAAGTAGCAATGCTCTGCATTTTGTTTTTTTACTCGAAGCTCTGGTTACTACTGGACATTACCGTTGCAGGCGTTACCTTTACCATAAGAACTTTTGGTACGTCTCATAACCTTTACACAAATAAATCGTTCCGCGGTGAACTTACTATGAACTGAATCGAGTACAACAACGCTAATTTGTTCTGTACGATTAGATCTCTATACGGTTCACTCATATAAAATATTATGCTTGACATTTTTTACAAATATTATAGCGAGGCAGCTCTGTTTTGCAACTAAAACGCCCTCCCACGTCCGTTGCCGTGGCATACTCTTGAAGCAAAGCCGCTTATGTTCTAAGCTGGTCTAATTGATGCACTTTGAGTGACTCGTGATGCCTCGTTAGACGGGACTTTACCTGGTATTATAGGTGGTCGTTGTGGAGTTGAAATGTTTATGTATTTTATAACTTTTTTATTCAGTGTGACTCTGTCTTTTTAATTTATATAGCAAAATTCGCAACCCTTAAATACGTCACATTCTTAACTTTAGTCCAATTACAAATTTATCTTAATGCCGGTATTTCGTACCCAGTGCGATAGCGCTCGGCTTTCGGTCTCACATCTGTATGATGTGAGATCTCATTTGAAGTATCACGAACATTTAAAAAAGGTCAGTTTAATCAGTTCAGCGGGGTTTTATTTTTATACTAAATACGTTTTATATGCGTTTGATCGCGGCCTGCCTGATGTTAAGCACAATCTAAGATGATGCACGCTTACCTAGAAAAAAACTTGTTACACGCCTAACCTGGAACGTAACTGTATTGAGTTTTTGGCGGGAACGCGGAAAGAGTCGTGTCGCCACATTTTATTTTTTTCTAAAACTAGTGTTTTTTCGAGTGTTTATCTATAAAAATAGTGGTGTTTTATTCCTAAAGCGCCGAATTACAAACACGAGTGTGGGAAAGTGATATAATGCAGTGAAACATGACTTTTCGTGTTACTTCCAAAACTCCATTGAAGGTTATAGTAAAGTCGCCACTACTTTACTAAAGCATGACTAGATTTGACTGGCACGCACTGAACTTGACTAAAACTGGACTTGGACTATAAAGATAAAGAAGCTGAAGAATGCACACAAAATACAGAAACATTGAAACTGGAAGAGAGCAAAAAGTGCGATGCCAAGAAAAAAAAATTGTAACTGTAACTGGCAGATTTTCAAATTAATTAAATAGTACCTACCTAAATTTTTTACAACAAAAGTATCTTTTAATAAGATCAAATCAAAATAACTTAATAGCTGCCACCATGTCTAGTAAATTCTCAACACAAAAAGCTACATAATGTCCTTAGAAAAATTATCCTCTATAGAGCCTTATTAAGAGTTATTACTTCCATTCTAAAAGTGCTTTCAAAACATCCTTAAAGGGCCTGCGGACAAATTATTAATATCAACCAGTATTCATCAGTGCGGAGGCATCGGGTTTGAATGAATGGTATCACGGCATAATCTCAGTAGGGATCCGATACAAAGCGTGTCCAGTAAGGAATTAATAGGTACCTCACATCAAAAGGCGAAATAAGCCAAATTTAGTGAAAACTGAATGATTTTGACACTTATACAACACAACAATTTATTACAATGTACAACAATTATTACGAAGACAAACGTCACATAGGTAGTGTGTGACAGAGATAACGCTTCACGAAGCAGTAACTAGACGATTATCTCTTTTCAAAGGTTGATGTGAATATTGATTGCCTAGTACGTATAGTTTATATATATGCTTTATAGATTTCTAGCGATGATAGCTCAGTGGTAAGCACGGTCGGTTCACACGCCGAAGGGCGTGGGCTCAAACGCTAACAATAAGCTTGAGCTTCCGGTGAAGGAAAACATCGTGAGGAAACCATAGCATGGTGATGGGTACTTTATAGTACTCAACTGGCTAGCTACCACCCTCAAGTTGGAAATCTGTCCTAACAGTGTTCCGGCAGCGTGACTTGAGAGCCAGTTCCATTCATTAAACACCTAGCCTGTCAACCAAAAAAAAACTTTTACATTATATTATACGATTTAAGAAGTATTTTTGTTTAGTGTTTATGCGGCACAACAGCGTTTACAGCCCACTTTACACTGGATATACAGCTACCCACGCAACATTTTTTACTGTTTGCATCCATGTAATGTACAAAAATATTGCAAGAGTAGGGGGAGGTGTAGAAAAATACAGGGGTAGTCGAGGTGCGGGGTGTGGAACAACGGCCTCGTTACGCCGTTTCCGGCGGAAGTCGACTCGTGATGTATTGTCGCGAGGAGGGTGGACACTGATGTTTACATTATCATCGCAAACATTAATATGTTCACTGGACCATATTTTTATTGCTACGGTGATATATTGCAATGCGGAAAGACAAAAATATCATACTAATGTGAATAATTTTTGAAACAATTTGCCGGGTGGTAAGTCTACATAATACAATAACTCATCACATCATCACCGACATATTTACAATGATATCTGCGGCTTGCAGTTTTATCAACAATAAAAAACACTGATGGTGATCAATATGTCCTTTTTACGAGTTTCAACTGTATGTTTACCAAAATTTCATCAAAGGTCTACGCCCTAGACCTTTGATGAAGCCACTGAGCTATCTTTGCTATAAACAAGTAACGTTGGTACTAAGTCCTTACGCTAAAGTATCTACAGCGATATTTTTTGAAGTTTTTAATTTTCCCATTAAGATTTACTAATCTGACATAAACAATTACCACGTCAGAAAATAATTACCGTCACTCCTCAGCTGTCGAAGTATGGGAAAGTAATATAGAGATGCAACCGAGGTGTCTTTTAGGTCCGGCTCCCCCGGGAAATCACTGTAATCCGTGCAGGCGACGGGTAAAGCTCTCTTCTACAGCTCTTTTCAGCAACAGTGTTAGGGCAATATCGATTTTTATTTCAAGTATCGATATACACACTTTCTACTGTAAAATTTTAAATGCTTAGAACAAAATTGTAACCCATTTCCGCAGTAGTCAAGTAAAATTGAGTTTACTATATTTTTGTTAAGCCAGAAAACAAAATTGCTCGTAATAATTATTATGTATTGAGTACATATAAGAATTATAATTAGTGAAGCACTTCAGCGTCCAAGTTAAACATATATTTCTTTAGACGATCCCTGCAAAATTTATTGTCAATCGTGTTTTAAAGTTTTTGTAAGGTGGACGTACTCTAAACCAAAAGGTACTACAAAAAAGCACTCCTCAAAATGATACCTACTCAATACAATAGCAAATTTTACCAAATATTATTTTTTTTTACTTGATGGTTTATTTATATTTTTATTATTTAATTTTTCAATTATGATAAATGTCTACATGTGCGTTACCAAGTAAAGTGGAAAAGAAATTATGATTTGATGCTTCTAATCCTACTGCATGCATAATATAATAAATGTGACTTTGCAATTTGTATGTTTGGATGTTTGTTAAACAATGACGCAAAAACGGCTGAACGGATTTGGATGAAATAAAGCACACATATAGCTTATTAACATGACTGAATATGACAAAGCCTAGTATAAGGTGGCTCATTACGTGGAAGACAGGAATATATGGTTGTTGTAGCTTCTCTCTGCACTTGCATCCCCCTGGCTAAGTGACAATTGTAGTAAGCATAATGTATAATTTAATATTTATAACTGTAAACTGTAACCTAATATGAAAAGAAAGATCCACAAAAAAATGCCTTGTTGAGTTTCTTGCCGGAGTCTTCTCAGTTGAAGTGTAATTACGAGCAGGTGGTAGATTCAAACATGTAACTTAACGTTCATAAGTGCCTTACCAGGGCCTAAACTGAATAAATGACTTTTGATTTTGATTTTAACGAAAACGTAAAACGAACTATTGAACATATCCACTTGAAATTTGATATAGATGCGTCTTATGAAAGAAAAAAGGTATCCGTTATCTTAATCTAAAACTAAAATAGCGCAAGTTTATGAATGTTACTTACACATGTTTAATTTCTCTGGAACTAACGAAGTGGCTGGAGTAAGCTAGCATGTCATTATCGACATTTATCTCTATTAAATGATCTCCCATCTCTATTTAAACCGCGCTTGAATCCAGAAATCCTCGTGAATGGGCCTTGATGAATCATGCCTGTTCACGCGGAAAGTCGCAGGTAGGTACATCGCATTATCACGTATTACTCCTAAGTGTATTGGAGAATGCTACATGATGTTACATGATACTTAAGAAAATGTTTCACGTAGATATTTTAACCACAAAAAAGATAAAATAATTAAAGCTATGGGTAAAATAGCAGATTTTACAGGCTTACTTAACTTATCATTGGTGAGTACAATTTCAATATTACCTTCGATATAATGAAACCCAAAATTACTAAAAAGCAGCAATACATAGCAATTTATAGCGATGATAGCTCAGTGGTTAGCGTGGTTGGTTCGCATGCTGAAGGGCGTGGGTTCAAACCCCAACAATGAGCTTGAGCTGCCGGTGAAGGAAAACATCGTGAGGAAACCATAGCGTGGTGGTAGAGTACTTTCTAGTACTCGGCTGGCTAGCTACCACCCTCAAGTTGAAAACTTGACTTAAAATGTATTTCGTTCTCGTGCATATACTTGATCCATACCTAATAAGTAATAAAAAAATAGTAGGTATTTATATTCGACATTATAGAATCCGAATGCCTATTTAAAAATGTTTTCTGTTTCTAGAGACTTCGTTCCATTTTACGCAATAAATTATAATAAATAATGTTACAAAAATTGCAAGACTTAAAAATATAATGCTTTTCCAATTTTATACCTTGAGAGCTCTTTACAAAAAACTAACAATTGTTCATGTTTTTTATGGTTGACAAGCTAGGTGTTCGACCACAGCTCACCTGATATTTAAGTGATGGTGTGGTCAAAGATGGTAATCACCTAACCAAGAACTAGCTCCCAAGTGAGGCTGTTGGAACACACCACTCTGGTAGCTAGCAAGTCGAGTACCTACCTACTATAAAGTACCCTACCACCACGCTATGGTCTCCTCAAGATGTTTTCCTTCACCGGCAGCTCAAGTTTACTGTTGGGGCTTAAACCCACGACCTTCAACATGTGAACCGCCCGTGCTAACTACTGAGCTATTATCGCAAACCAAAACGGAATATGTCTTTTCCTGTTTTATTATACCTTAACTTAATCTTTGGATTATGCGAGATATTTAATTATTTAATCACGTAATCTAGTCAATCCCTGTAATATATATGGTAAAAATTTAAGTAACACCAACATAAAACAGTTTATAGACAACTTTATCAACGTGATCAACTCTGATGAAACAAGATGAGTAAATTTTCATAACTTTAATAGGTAACGCTATCCGGTTGTCTCTCCCTAATGATTCGTCACTTTTAATGAGGTCTTTATAATCTGTTGCAGTGACATGTTACATTTTGTCTTCAGTCAGATACGTAAGGTATTCTAAAAAGTGCCGAATTATATGCACGAGTATGGACAAGTAACATGATGTGGTGAAACATGTTTTCCGTCTTGTTTCAAAAACTTCATAGATGATTCTAATAAAGTCATCACTACTTTATCAGACCACGGCTGTGACTTGCTTTATGTGACATTGACTGTAAGACAAACTTTTTACTTGATTTCAAATTCAAATTCTTTTTTTCATCTTGAGATATTTGAAAAGATGAATAGCTTGACACTGGCAGAATGCACAAAATGCAATATTAAAAATAATTAATAAAAAAAAGGCTTCATTAAAGTCGTTTAAACATTTGTAACAGCTACAAATAAAAATCAGCTTGGAGCTCTAGACCTTATAAGAGAGCTAGCTAGTTGAGATGCAGTTTTAAGCTCAGTAAGCGATAAAATCGAGGGGAGATCGTTAAGGATCATCGTCCGTTCACATCGAAGTTTCGCGAAGCCAGCGCCGAGTAATGAAGACTTATGGGCCGTTCTGACGGCTGAAACTCGGTAATTGTCATCTTGTTATTAAGCCCCTTGCTGGTGGGACACAAATTGACTTTGACGAATCTGGTTGATGAGTGAATGTAGCTAATTACACTTGACTCGCAAAGATTATTATTTTAAGTTCAGTCGTTACCTTTTTACCCAACATATTTGTGAAACGTAGCATTGTAGAGTAGCTTGACTGCATAAATGTTATCAAACGATCTCCTATATTAAGCAATAGATGATCCGTTTACTCTTCGGATGGGTGACCGTGAGTTGCAATCTTTCTATGTGCTACCGTGGACTGAAGCTAGAGACCTTCAGGTGGCTTGTTAAGTCTGACAATAGGGCTGAGCGTTTATTTACATTTACTAGCATATTAGGTAGTCAATTAAATTTAAAAAATACTGAATTAAAACGACTAAGTCAATATTTATCTCACTTTTTATTTTACTTGTGCAGGATTACTCACGATTAAGTATGTCGGATACTCCGACTATAGTTTTGACCGCATCCAGTAGTCTAAGCAGAGTGCAACAGAGAATAAAATTTAAGCTGAATATATGATCGAAGTGAAGGTCAAATTTTACAATAGCGCGTAATAAAGGGATGAGCCTCCAGAATTCTGAAATTCAAACAGAAGCTATTCCCGAAAATATCTAGTTTTGGATTAATAGCAGTTGCATTAAAGCGATATTGATATCAAAGTTAGAAAACATAATCACGCATGTGCCTAATCATCTCGACAACTAAGCAACTTATGATAAGTAGAAGCAAAAACAGTTTATGATATCTTAGACAAAAATGTGGTGGCTATGAGCCGAAAGAATACACATTATATAGATTAATGAGCAACTCGGCTATTAAGGTTTATCTGTAGTTTATGTATATTATGTGATTACTAAAATACACGTAAATCTGAAACCTTTCCATGCAGAACCCTTCGGGCTTGGTATTTCTTGACAGATTTCAAAACTGGTGCATCCTGCGAAGGTGTTGTATTTGAATCAAGCTTAGCACTATCGTGCATCTCCAACGGTAGATATTATTTAACAAATGTTATTGATTGCAATTTGAAGAGTCCATCTGAAAACCAGCGTCGCTTGTCTGTGATAATCGGCAGCCATGCTGAGATGAACAGCCATTGGTTGGATAAAGGTAAGTTTTATATTGTTTTTTATGTCTATTGGTATTGAGTCCAATAAATGTTTTTCTTTGTTTCTTAACTGTATTTTTATATTTAACTTTTCATTCATTTATTTTGGATAAAATAAAAATATATTCTACCAAATAAATTTAAAGGAAAGTTGTCGTAAGTATATTGTGAAAACCAAGTTTCACAAATACATATTATATGCCATACCATAAATAAATATATGTTTTAGACAGCGTCGGTCTATGTGGTAAAGGATCTCTAAAAAATACTTTACTTACCGTCAAGCTAAGACTTAATTAATCGAAATCATACGGGCGTCACCACAATAGATAGGCATTGTATGTCTCTTTGTAGGTAAAATCACAGCGCTTATCTACCAGCGAAATATAATCGCCCCAGTGATCGGTGTATTGAAAAAGTTAAACATTGTAAGCCGAACGTTAAACACATTAGCATTCGTAGCGCGAAACCGTCATTAACATATTGGGCAGGCGCTTTAGATGAACGGGCGTACACCATGGGTTTTGTAAAAACACGGATTTTCTTACTTTACTAAATGAAGAAAAAATATTTTATGGACACCACAGAAGAAAATACATGCTTTGCTAGAGCAAAACCGACATTGCAGCCAATGCCGATTTACATCAGGTGATTCGGTGGACAAACGACATAAACCTGTTAACATATAGGGTTATCATATAGGGTTAGGGTCATTGTATCTACGCTTCATTATGATCAACTTTTTCCATTGCCCCAAAACTGAAATCGTGAAAAAAGTGATTCCACAAAACAGTTCATAGACCCTAGTAAAAAAGGTAAAAATTATGAGTACAACGACCTCCTTTGGCCTAAATATACCCTAAGCTTATAACCCTGTAAGTAGATAACTGTTGTAATCTACTTCAGATTCCCTTCGGGATAGGCTTTCTTTTAAACTTACACGATTTGATTTGATGATCACTTAACTATGTTTAGGTCCCGGTTGAAAAATATAATTATTAGCCTTTCTCTCCAAAATCTTTGAAGTCAAAAAACGTGTGGACACTAGTGGAATACTTTTACTCCTGTGTTACCGATTCCATAGCCCAGAGGCGCAGCGATATTGCTGTTTGCCGTCCGCAAACATTTGCCCACCCCCGCTCTCGCCCTCGCTACTTAGGTACTGGAGTTAGATCAATATTTAAATTATTTCAAACTTTGATTAATTCACAGAGATATTGTTTGCAATGATGTCGTTACATTGAGATTATGGTAATATTAATGCAACATTGTTATTACCAGGCAACCAGAGAAAAAATAAGTAGTTATTTGTTAAGTAATGTTTACAATGCTAACGTTACACATGTATTATAATGATTTTTTTAACATAAATACGAAGGTACAGAAAAGAAAAGCTAGCTGAACTCAATGGATTTGATTCCCACACTGAACAAATATTATGTGACGCACATATTAATAGATTTATGTGTAAATGTTTGTTGTGTGTATTATTAACATCTACTTATCTATTTAAAAAAAATACATACAGTCGAACATAGAACCTCCTCCTTTTTTGAAGTCGGTTAAAAATGTAAGTACCTGCCCATATATTTTTCTATCTGATTACTATTGTATTTAGAAGTATCGCTCAGTTTGAAGATACATAGATGGCGCTGTGTTAAATGTCCACCAGATTTTTTCCTTGTCTAATCTTTGGTGTGGACAGTAAAAAGTTGATCAATCAATATTTATTTATTTACCAGCAACACGGCCGGGTTTTTCGCACGAGTAATAGTTAGAAACCAGCTCCAACGCTTAAACTGCTGCTATTACGCTGTTTCAACCCATGAATACTATAATGTAGGATGTGACTTTCATTTTAGGATTATGTCACAATAATTGATTTATTTATATCGTTACAAAAGGTGAGAAAATATCATGATATTTAATATGACAAAGTTCTAATGCAGCGTTAAACTAAATAATACTCTTCTAGTGTCACCAGCTCCCGAGGGAAGCGGCTCTCCTGCCACTTAATTAAGGGGAAGCCATGAGATTTTAATTAACATTACGAGGTGATTCGCTAGCTCTTATTGTTTGGTGCGACATGAATGGTGCTTTTATGGTTTTGATAATTATTATGAGCGAATTAGAAAACTCTCTATAAATATTAGTTCACGCAAATTGAAGTAAATTTGTACATAATATCTAATTTTATACGAATTTAAATTTCGAAATTCTATCACGCACAGGAATTACATATACCATTCCAGGCTAGGTGTGCTTTACCATCTTCGATCGTCACTTAACATCAGGAAAGCTGTAGTCAAACACCTAGCATGTCAACAATTTAAAAATTACAAGTAAAAAAACTGCCAAATGCGAGTCGAACTCGTGCAATTTGATATGTAAAGAGAAAAAATACTTTACTGATTCCAAAACCATTTAGAAATATTACATTAGGTATTTTTACATTTAAAACTCTTTAAACGATGAGATGACATTTACTTTAATAAAATACATAAAATAAACTTGACTTTCAATTGACCTCTAATGACGCCACATGGTACTCTCACATGGTGGTGTGGTTTTATGCCACATGGTACTCTCAGTGCCTAAAAAAAGCAATGACTACCCATAACAAATTTGTCAATGTCCAGTCAACGGCAGGTCGGCAGCCATAACCTCTTCCACACATGTACCTACGTGGAGTTGTTTTACGCTTTATAAAATCAAATATCTCGATAATTTATTTTAATCATTATAACTCTTAATTGTTCACACCAATATCTCATACAAAAGAAAAATGTAAACTTGTAGTTGATGTTTTTGTAAGCCGTACTAAATAATATTGTAAGCCATTTAACAAAACATGAAGATAAATAAAAAGGAAAAATCCGTTACATAAATATTTATAGTAAGTAAGTTATTATTGCTTAATCTCTGGCCTAGGTTTAAAGCGGCCAAACCAACTATGTAAGTAAAATTCCTATTCAACCTGCTTCCAGGCCACTATCGGAATTCGTCACGCCTCGCCACCGGCACCACCGTCACACCATTAATTTCTATAGAAAATACGCTGGACGCATTTACAGACACTTCGATAACATCAAAAGTACATTAGTAGCATTTTTCATGGTCTTTTTGTGTGGAGAGATGGAGATTGCATTTGTCAAGTTGCCCCTTACCTTGTATTAGTGTTTTCAACAAACATTCAATATATATCTATACCTAATTTCTTTTGACCTATAAATAGGTAGGGTATTACCAAACACTAAATACCTAGTACCTACTTTCGTACTCGCGTACCCAAAGAGGATATAAACACTATCCTGGATCACAAAGTAGCGTCCATAAGACTTATCAATTTATTGTTCGATCATAATATATGCTTACCTATACATAAATGGCATGTGCCACATACATTGTTGGTGGGTTAGGTAGGTACATGGTGGGACAACAGACAACAGTGGACAAGAAAGTCTAGTTATAAAAGTTGTTATCAGTAAACCTATTCCAGACCGAGATTGTGATATGTAACTAATAACTTATCATTTCTGTAACCTATCACTCTCATTTACGAACTCACTGAAGAATTAACGGACCATGGAAGAACAAAAACAATGACACATGATCTAAAACACGACTTAAACAACTAAATTAAGACCAACGTTTTACATTTGATTAAGAAATTTGTTGTTAGTAGGCTTGTGTAGTTCACGAACTAGGAATTGTTAGGAATTAATTCCCACTACTGAAAGAGAACGACTATTCCCCAAACACAAGCTTAGTAGTTCGATTGTACGATTAAGAATGCGCCTACAAAATTATGCCGTATCTCTACGCGATATGGCATAATCTTGTAGGCGCATTCTTAATAGTACATTGTACGATTAAGAATGCGCCTGCAAAATTATGCCGTATCGCGTAGAGATACGGCATAATTTTGTAGGCGCATTCTTAATAGTACATTGTACGATTAAGAATGCGCCTACAAAAAGATACCGTATCTCTACGCGATACGGCATAATTTTGTAGGCGCATTCTTAAAAGTACAATCGAACTATTTCCTAAGAGAACACGTTGTCACCTCACCGTGTTCTAAGTACTAGAATGACCACTGTACTAGATAGAATACTGAATGAAAGAAAGGAAACGAACTTTTAACACATTATGTTCAATAGAACTATTTACATAATTTAGTTGTATCTCAACGCATTAAAGTCTAATTTTGAAAGAGAACGCGTGTGTCCCCTTGTGTTTCGTTGCGCTCTTTCATTTATAAAAAAGAGCGAGATGCTAAATGACTCGTCTTCGTTTGACGTTTGTTGACTTGACAAGAATAAAATCGCTGTTTCTGTATTTTATGTGCAGTCTTCGGTCTTCAGCTTCTTTATTTTAATGCTCAAATTTACTTTTCAACTTCGTGTAGTAAAAAAAACGGGGAAACTCTATCTCGCGTAAACAGAGTATACTAAATAAGTTTAGGTGGAATCGAATTCATAAAGGATATGGATCAGAAAAGTAAGAATTGGAAAAAAGAAGTAAGAAAGATGAAGGTATCATAATTTTACGTTATTAGATAAAAGGAAACAGGATAAATAATAATAAATATTTGCATCCAGGGTAGCAAGTAAGCACGAAATATTTGTAGGGAAAGTAACTTTAATAGAAACAAGATCTTCATAAAATGATGAAATAGGAAAATTGAAGTTTTAGCCATCAAGCAATAAAGTATAATTTGGTAATCATTAGAAAATATACCTTCGTCAGAAAACTTTTTTTTTTTGTTAGGAAGCATTTTTACTGTTATCGATCTATCATAGAGGTCAGATAGGTCCTATCTGGACGGTGAAAGAAAACAGTTAAAAATGCAATTTTTGCTATCACTTTCCTGAAACGAAAGCTGTACGTATTTTTTTTTTTTAGTGCTTAAAACATTGAAGTGCACATTTCCTTCTACCCGAACGCACCTCTTTATGTGGGTAATATACACCTATACAGGGATCACATCAAAGTCAGCCAATGAGTACTGAACTAATAGTACTATTAGAACTACAATACTGAACTAGTACATTTCTCTATTTGTACTAGTACGGAGCGCTCTTTTCAGTGAACGATTAAGCACAAGCCTAGTTGTTAGATTAGATTAGATTGTCGTGCGTTAGCCTAGCAAAAATTTAAAAATGGCTCGACCAATTTCAAGTTTTTTTTTTGTTTTGTTCTGAATACTATCACAATAAAAACCACCCCAGTTAGGAAAAAAAATATTAGAAAAAAAACACGAGAAAAATCTAAATTATAATTTTGTATGGGAATGGCCAGTAACCAGTTTGAATTACTTTCAATAGATGGCGGTTGTATCAGACTTCCTTGGTACCGGTACCTTTCGTTTGCTAGCAGGTCATGTTTGTTATTCATTCCATGCGGTTTCACAAAATCTATTATTGTATTTAAAATCGTTTTTCATTTAAAATTACCAATGATCTCAACCATCAAGAAGTTCACCGGGTCATCTAATAAATTAATTAATTGGTAGCTCATGCTTCCGTCTCACATAAGTAAAATTACTGTTAAAATACAAGAAGACAACTTACGTAGTAATTCATTTATTCGGCGCTTTATGAATAAGACATGGTTATTTTGATAAATCATGTCACCACATTATAATATTTTCTGACAGTCACGCACGAAATTTCAACATTTTATGAATAAAACGTCAATATCCCAAATTTCATAAATAATACAAGGCTCAGATGAAACACGTACTTAACACTTAACATGATTTTTCTGCGTTCCCGCCAAAACTCAAAACTAACGTTCTTCGTAAACGTAAACGTAACGTAACTTCGGTTTGATGTCTGTGGCAGTTGCCATCGGTTATAGGGTTGGGCAGAGGCACCGATTTGCACCGATTTGAATATTGTATAGATGTAGAAAATTGACAGATTTGCTACCGTGCGTACCGACGTACGTACTGGCAGTGTTCCTTTTCAAGGCTTAAAATATATTTTTTTCTCCCAACTTTCATCATCAGTCAAGCAGCATGCCGCTTTAAACTTGAAGTTAGTACCTACTTGGAGAACCGTCCCGTAAGTAGTAGCAATATTCCATACGCGACCAGACTTGTGCTTCTTCTTCTCTTTCTTCTTGGCATCGCACTCTGTGCATTCTGCCAGTTTCAATGTTTCTATATTTTGTGAGTAGTCTTCATTTTTCAGCTTCTTTATCATCTATAGTTACAGTCAAAGTCTAGTCTTGATCAAGTCCAATCGGTCCCAGTCAAATCAAGTCATGCCTTAGTAAAGTAGTGGCGACTTTACTACAAGCTTCTGGATGGAGTTTTGGAAGCAACACGAAAAGTCATGTTTAACCACATTATATCATTCTCCCACACTCGCGCTTGTAATTCGGCACTTTATGAAAAAAACACCACTATTTTTATGCATAAAAACTCGAAAAAACACTAGTTTTAGAAAAAAATACAATGGGGTGACACAACGCTCACCGCAATCCCGCCAAAACTCTACTCAGACTTGTGCTTTGTACAATGCAATTAGCTGGCCCGGTGTTTTTCCCCAGCTAGTTTAGCTCTTAACTCCAAGAAGGTCGTAAAGATAAGTGTTGAAGAAGAAGCTAAAGATGTTTTGGCAAAAGAACAGAAATATTTCAGATTATAGGAAATAATGTAAACGGACATTTTTTGGCGGACAAAAAACATGCTTGGGTGTACAAACTACAAAATTTAGGAAAACGAACTGTTAATGGTGATAGCACAAAATAACTCAAATTATTTTTGTTTTATTTATCAGATTTGTGTCCATCTCAAAATATTGAGTAAAAATTTTGAGTGTTGTATCAATAAAAAATTCATAACATAATATCATACAACACAACTCGATTAATTTCATAGAATTTACATCACACGACACAACTCGATTTGATTCGCTCAAAGTTGGCTTCGGAGCAGCCCTAATGTTTTTTTTCTTTCTGTTTCGTTTTCGTTTTGGAGTCCTCAGCACGCTTCCCAGATTTTGTTATTTTTAAAGTTATTTTTACTACTGGATTCAGTGTGTGGTAAGTAAAATTGATATCGTTAAAATATTGTTAGTTCTGCATTCCTTGAAATCAACATGAAATAAAGCTATTAGCATATTTTCGAGTTCATATTTGCAAAAGAGTGGATTAAACTTTGTGTCCAGTTGAGATATTTGTAAACTACTTTTGGTTTATACCTACCTACTTCCAAAACTTTTAACACGTTATAATGTAATAATTCTTGAATTTAAAAACCCCATTACATATTTCGTTTTATTTGTATCATTTGACCGCCGGTGAACGACGCCATTTTGTTATTTACTTTCTAATAACATTTAAAAAAGAGCATGTAGGTAGGTATTTATGCAAGTAACTCCGAATTCCAATCTAGGTTACATGGACCGAATCATAACCTGATTCATATGTTATTGTTTTGTTTGGTACGCTAATATTTCTCATCTAGGTTTAATTAGATGGCCTTAAAATAAATTTAACAAGTTTGAAGGTAAACTGACAAACTTACCTATTTTCACTTATTTCATCACACTAATATTATAAATGCAGAAGTTCTCTGTAAATATTTTTTTCGTGCTGTATCGAGATGAATTTGTATGTACATATTATTGTTAATGTACAGATAAACTTTGTGCATTTTGAATTTAATAAAACTAAAAACAAGTCACATTCATTTAGTTCAAGCTTATAGTTCATTGTGGTATTTTATGTGCGGTACCTTTTGTTGATATCTTCCCCAGCTACTTACATCATATTTGTAAAAGCCTTTAGTTAAATTTAACCCAATGAGACTATCGAAGAAAATCGGGATAACATAGATTATTTATTACATACATAAAAAAATTATAACTTGTCGCATTGAGTTTATAACATATTAGTGAAAAGGGCAATTAGAATGAAATTAACCAAGACTAATAACTAGCATAAGTGCTTTAGTTAACCAAGTTTATTTTAGTGAAGATTTAAAAAACTTTTTTTACTGCAAACTAAATCCAACATGGCCAATATTTTATTGCCTACAAACCTACTGTTCTATGACATGACTTAGAAGTATATAGATTTTTTAGCAATAGTGAAGTTAAATTAGATGAGCATAACTGAAGAAGATTAAAAACATGTATTGTTTGGATACACAACACTGAACTGATGAATACCAAAATAATAAAAAACATCGACTTATTATTTAACTGTGTGGTAGTATAAAAATACAACCCTTGAGGCCTGATAATGATGTGCTCTACAGATTCATGCTTGATCAATAATAATACTCATTTTTTTTTTTTTTTTTTTTTTTTTTTTTCATAAACATCACTTATTTTTATCATAATTCAAATTCTAATGCTTATGTAACTTATAAACTTAACGTTCATAAGTGCCAGGGCCTAAACTGAACATATGATATTTTGATTTTAAAAAACCCATCTATAATTATTTTTTTTATGTAGTAATGAGAAGAATGAGACATTCTTCTGATGGTAAAAGATAACCCCTGTCCATGCATGCATCCACGCACCATTGCAGTGATATACAGATCATAGCAAAACAAAGTCGAGGGTATTGCTGCTTTAGCACTCAATACTTTAATACTTTCGATGGTTAATCTCAAAGGTCAAGGTAAAGAAATAAATAATAATAAAATCGGTGCATTTTTTATGCAACAATATGTCATATCTACCACTAGGATGTAACAACCACAGTGTTAGTACATAACTCTTTATATTTAGGTACTTAATGCAAACTTGCAATAAGCTCTTCTCAAATTTCACCAAGATTGTAAATAACTACCTACATGTTAATCATTTCATAGTAATCTGAGTTTCTGAGAATTCAACTGCTTCAAAGGCTAAAGAGCTAACTAAATATATTACCTATGTTACATTCAATATTTTATTGTGACATAAATATATACAAGTGTGTGCAGGTCTAATATGTAATTGATATAGCTAATTGATACATAATACAATACTATTATGGTATGGCAAAACAATGAAATGCAGAACACTATTTTTGTGTACTAATATTATAATTAAATACATGTATTTTAAAAGCATTGCATGCATTTAACTTCAATGATTTCAAATGTTTAGAAGTCTTTCTTCACCTGCTATGTCCTTTTCTTAAAAGATTTCAAATAATTAGTAAAAGAGTATTTTTTCATCTGCTATGTCCTTTTCTTACTAAGTTGTCAGGTGGTTTACAAATGTTTACATATTTTTTAGGTAGTAAAACACTATGTCTGAACGTGGTCGGGGAAGGGCTCGCGGTCGAGCGGGTCGTGGGGGCGACAGCAGTGGGCCGGCACCGCGCCGGCCTGGCGAACAACCTGGCCCGCCTCTACAGCAGCCGGGCCCGCACCTGCAACAGCCGGGTCCAGTGGCGCCACGCCCGCAACCGCCTTCAGCATGGGGCCCGCCTATGGTGGCGCCGCCAACCCGAGCGACCGGTACCGCGCCCTCGGGACCCGCCGGACGCGCCTCACACCGTACCACGCCCTCCAGTCATGAACATCCTGGTGATGTCAACATTCAAACAAGAATGCAAGAACTGAACATAGGTAAATGTTTCCAAAGTAGGTACTTTATATTTGTAGGGCTTACGATACACAGGGCCGGATTATCCATAAGGCAACTGCCTAGGGGCCTACTAGGCCTCGACTAGGCCTAGCCTAATCGATGCGGGCCACGCACCAAGAAAAAAAACGTTGCAATCGTCACATTCCCCATTATTTACATCCGGTAATGTTGGTATAGAAAAAATGATTTTACTTACTGTAAAAAGCGCGTTTAAAAATGTATATATCGCGTATAATAAAAAAACTGTCTTCATTCAACAATATCACAGAACCGTTTCAATTCATTGTCGATAGTGGCGATTGAAAATGATGTACTGGATAAGGTCAACTTCCAAGATGTTATAAACGATAGTGTATGTAAAAAAGAAGAGTTGCTATTTAAACTTATTGCACCTACTTCACAAAAATATTTTCTTTCGTTACTATATATATTTTGTTGCATTTAACAAGATTAAATTTTAAATAACCGCGTCGCGTCTCATTTTTCTTTCCTACTTCATCATGAGATCATCACTTATCTATTCATTAAGATCATTTCAATGAAAGTAAAAAGCAGGAGTCGATCTGATCGACTCTACTTTTACAAAGTAAGAAAAGGGACCCTGAGAATTGCAGTGCCTAGGAGCCTCGATAGGGTTAATCCGGCCCAGGCCATTCACTTACTACTACAATTATATAGAATAGAATATACATAAAAGTTTTACTGTACACTGAAAACAGATAAATAAAAACTTCAAGAAGTCAGGTTGGTTCGCATAGGTGCTGATAGGAGCAAAGCAACATTACGTGGGTGTTCAGTGCAGAATTTATCACCCCCACTTATCTACATAGAAAACACCGCCATTTTTTTAAATGTCATTCACATTCTACTACTATTACCACAGAAATTATCATGTCTGATAAGCATAGCGAGTAACACCATCTATGGAAAATAGCAGCAAATGAAAGTGTATGTGTGAATGAGACATGCACAAGAGTACTTTGTTCTTTGTCGAGAATCAATTATATGTTTATGGACATAATTTATATGAATATATATATTAATTATTAAACTAAATGTAACTAAAATGCAGATAAGTCTGCTTATCAGCATTCATAAGTTGTATAAAAGGAGTGCTGCTATTGTCAAATTATTAGTTACTATATCCTATATAGGATACTTACAAACAATTTTTGGCCTTTGATAATAGTTCTGTCAGTTTGTAACTAGTACAAATAATAATTGTTTCAGGGCAACAGCCAACCCAAGCTGGAGATGCTTCCGTGATAGGCCGTGGTTCGCGTCGTGGAGGTGGAAGAGTGTTACCAGAAACAACTACTATACTTCGCACTCGTCCGGATACTATGGTATCAAAGAAGGGTATGTGTGATCTTAAATAATGTAATTATATATTAAGTAGTATTACTATGTCCAAACAGATAAATTAACCCATTTGCGCCTAAATAAAAACAAGCAGTAAAAATAAAAGCATTTTATTACAAATAGCTATTGATTTATCTACTTATAAGAAAACCGAAGAAAATAATTGTTTTACTATTTATTTATTTTTTAAATGAGGGCACTGCCTCTGGCCCTATTTGGGGACACCGCTATAATTATTTAAGACACCGTTTTATGTATTTACTAGAAAGATCACAATACATATAATAATTTTAAGAACTCGAAAAAAATGTGGAATTGTGAGTTAAACAATAATTACACTTACTTCTTAACAATTATTGGCAAAAAAAACTCTCTTAAAAACGACTTAAAAAACCACTTTGGGATATTATATTTAAAATGAAATTATTGCTTTAGTTACAAAACATAACACATTTTACTTGACTAATATAGCTATGTACCAAATAAACTAAGTAACAAAAAAATGTGGCTATTTTAACAAACATCCTTGTTTGGGCACGGTGGGTGTAAATGGGTAAACAAGTTTTTGTCAATTTTATTTGTAGCAATGATAGCTCAGTGGTTAGTTCGGTAGGTTCGCATGCCGAAGGGCGTGGGTTCAAACCCCAACAATGAGCTTGAGCTGCCGGTGAAGGAAAACATCGTGAGGAAACCATAGCATGATGGTAGGGTATTTCCTAGTACTCGACTGGCTAGCTACCACCCTCAAGTTGAAAGCCTGCCGCCAAGTATCTAACAATGTGTTTCGGTAGCCTTACTTGAGAGCCAGTACTATTCCAAGCTGGGTGTGCTTTACCATCTACGACCACACCGTCATCATCAAGTGAGCTGTGGTCAAACACCTAGCCTGTCCAACATTAAGAATAAAGTTTGGAAAGCAGTTATCCATAAAATGTTATAATAAGTCTTAACTGCTTAGCTTTAATTATTAAAGTTGTTTATTAAAATTCTTCCACAAATAGATAAATGTAATGTTATATTGGCGACAATACTTTTTATTTTGCAGGTGTCCATGGACAGGAGATACTGCTTGCAGCAAACTATTTCACAGTCCAAACCACCCCTCAGTGGTGCTTGTACCACTACCATGTGGACTTTGATCCCGAAGAAGACAGCACAAGCACTAGGAAGTTTCTGGTTCGCGTACACAAGAACTTGCTTGGCGGGTAATTATATCCTTTTTCTACACCACTTTGTCTAAAAGTATATGCTTTATGTTGGAATAATGTTATAAAATCCATCTTTCATGCAACACAGTGCTTGGGTCTTTCCTGTTCATACGCAATATTTACATCATTGCAGCGATGATAGCTCAGTGGTTAAGTGCTGTTGGTTCATATGCCGAAGGGTGTGGGTTCAAATCCCAACAAAAAGCTCGAGCTGCCGGTGAAGGAAACCATAGTGTGGTGGTAGGGTACTTTCTAGTACTCGGCTGGCTAGCTACCACCCTCAAGTTGAAAATCTGTAGCCAAACATCAAACGGTGTGTTCCGCCAGCCTCACTTGAGAGCCAGTATCATTCCAGGCTAGGTGTGCTTTACCATCTTCGACCACACTGTCACCTAACATCAGGTGAAAAACCTGTCAACAATAAAAAAAAAACTGAAACAAAACTCTTTGTTTCTAATCAGTTAATAAGGAGCTTTGATTTTATTTTGTTCAGGTTCTGCTAGACAGCTAGATGATCACACCTTTCTTATACTGTAAATAAATGCAGTATATATTATTAAAATCGTAAATCAGTTTCACTTTTATTCCACTTGCCCAATACTTTGCTCTTTGATAAAACTAGTTTTTTTTTTAACACTGACATTCTAGTTGTTTGACCACATCTCACCTGATGTTAAGTGACGGTGTGGTCGAAGATGGTAAAGCACATCTAGCCTGGAATAGATAGATTTCCCATTTACATAAGACTACCTTCATCTTAAAAATATATGTAAACCATTTAATTCGAGAATAAGCTTAGTGTGGTGTGCTCCATTTTTAATTCTGTAGACTATTTAAAAAATAAAAAAATTTCTGTTTCATTACTAATTATTCTGTATATATTCTGATTTATACATATTTATTCTATTTAATCAGTGTTTTAAATTATTCTTGTTTATATTCATTCCAGATATTTGTTTGATGGTCAAGCACTTTACACAGTGAAGAAACTTGATCCAGTGCCTATGGAATTGTACTCTGATCGCAGAGATGGCCAGAGGATGCGCATTCTGATCAAGGTTCGTTAATTGTCTTCAACATTCTTTCTGTATCAATTTAAATTCTCTCATTGTCCTTGTGATAATATTTTTTATACCACTCGCCCTGGCTTTGCTCGGGTGCATACACTGTTGTGGTACATATGCATGTATTATTATACATATAAACTTTCCTCTTGAATCACTCTGTGTGGATGGAAACTGCATTAAAATCTGTTGTGTTGTTTAAAAGATCTAAGTGTACAGCCGGGAAGCGACTTTGTTTTATACTATGTGAGTAGAGATTATAAAGTACAGATTAGTATTTTGTTGAGATCGATCTTTGTAATATTCCTTAGAAATGGTTTTGTTATTTTTTTTTTTGTTAAATTCGTAATATCTTTTGATTGGAATGTCCGATTTGAATAATTCAAAAAGTAATATACAGGTATTGAAATATCTTGAATACGAATACGTTATAATCCCATAACTGCAATAGTTAGACATATGGGTATCACGAAGTTTTTTTTGTAGATATTGATGTGAAGTCCTTTTTTGTTCTATCATCAAGTTTCCGCAGCACATGCGATTTTTTTTACACCTTACAAATTTTCTAGTAATATAGTCTATATGTTACTCTGGATTAATGTAGCATTCTAATGGTGAAAGAATTCTTGAAATCAGTCCAGTAGTTTTTGAATTAAGTGATTTAATATTTAGATTGGTTTCTTAGATCTTCATACTTAGTATGTAAGATCAATCAAAAATATCATAAGAGTAGGCCTATACCCAGCTTATGTGGATTATAGCTGATGATGATATGGAATGTTGAGCGCCCAAACAGTTCCTGTCGTAAGCGTACAAGTAACTTGCGCGATGTAGAAAATCGTCACTGCGACACTAACGCCATCTAGTTTTTTCTGGGTACAAATAAAATGAGTTGCAATGTTTTGAAATTTTATGTAATGAATCCCATTCGAACTTTACCAAATTGTTTTAATTATGAATAGAGATAGAAATAATGTTTTATTTTCAAAGATTAATCTGATTTTGTAATTACAGGTCTTAAAAAAATTCAGAGGTTTTGAACGTATTTTGGATATTTTAGAAAAACTAATGAATCAATTCAAGCTGTTTTATATTTCATCTTTGTAATTTTTAAAGAAAGCGTGTTATTTATTTTGGTATTTTCAACATTCGTTTTTAATATTTTTTGCTTATATCTTAGTCTTTAAGTATGTCAAGCAAGGGGCAAATACTGTAAATATTAAATCTTATATTACAGGAGGTAGCTGCTCTAGTACCGGGGGATTACCACTACATCCAGGTGTTCAACATAATCATCAGAAAATGTTTCAACCTGCTGAAACTGCAACTTCTGGGAAGGGACTATTTCGACCCTGATGCTAAGGTAAGCATAGCAAGAGTTTGTATATGAAAATCAATGTTTTTCCTAATACTATTATGGCTTGTCTTGTTGAGAAGGACTTGTTCATGACGAAAACTTGCAACACATATTTATCTTATAAATTTGATATAATCCTACTAAAACTGTATGGGTTACTCTTTCTAGCATTGAATTTATAGATGTTCTTCGTAGAAGAAAGATCTTTTAGTAGATTATAAATAAATTTTGCTAAATTCTTCTTGCTCCACTTCTACAGCATATAAATCTACTATGTAACCATTTATATTCAACTCACTTGTGAAGTCATATTATCTACTAGCTGTGCCCCGCGGTTTCACCCGTCTAGATGGCTACGTCATAGTAGCTTTATGCATGCAAAGTCTCAGCCCGATTGGTTTAAAATTGACAAAGTTTCATCCCCTATTTTATCCCTTTGGAGGTAGAATTAATCAAAATCCTTTCTTAGCGGATGCCTACGTCATAACATCTACCTGCATGCCAAATTTCAGCCCGATCCGTCCAGTGGTTTGGGCTGTGCGTTGATAGATCACTATGTCAGTCAGTCAGTCAGGCACCTTTGAGTTATATATATTTAGATTTAGTTATATCGTGCAGTCTTTGGTAATTATTATTTTACATGATACAGTAAGTTTAACAAGTATTAGATGTTCAAATTTTAAAAAAGTTTTTTTTAAGATTGACAGGCTAGGTGTTTGCTCAGCTCAGCCTGATGTTAAGTGACGGTGTGGTCGAAGATGGTAAACATACTTAACCTGGAATAGAAATTACTCTCAAGTGAGGCTGCCGGAACACAACGTTAGATGCTTGGCGGTAGATTTTGAACTTGAGGGTGGTAGCTAGCCAGCCGAGCCTAGAAAGTACCCTAAAATCATGCTACGATTTCCTCACGATGTTTTCCTTCACCGGCAGCTGAGCTCATTGTTGGGGTTTGAACCCATGCCCTTCCGCATGCTAAAGGACCGCGCGAACCACTGAGCTATAATCGCTACAAAAATAAAAGTTTCTGACTTGGGTGATTGAAAAAGAGCCAAGTCATAATGTAGTGAATCCCTAGGATGGCAAGCAACCTCCTAGACGAAGATGGATGGATCATCTAGACTCCTGCTTGAAAGACTGGACTCAAGTTGCAGAAAACAGAGGAAAATGGATGTAGGGTTAGGCCTTTGTCTCGCAGTGGGACAGGCAGTAGGCTGATAATAATAATGTAAAAGTAATGAATCCTTTACCTAATCCTAGGCCAAAATGCTCTTATCATATCTAATAAATAAAATTCTCGTGTCGCGGTGTTTGTTACCAAACTCCTCCGAAACGGCTGGACCGATTTGTATGAAATTTTGTGTGCATATCGGGTAGGTCTAAGAATGGGCCAAAATCTTTTTTTTTTTTCTAAACTACTTTTGCTAGTTCATCTAGTGTTACAATAAAAATGATACGTATATATATATTTTTTTTTAATTTCATTTAACAGATCAACATCCAAGAGTTTGGACTCCAAGTATGGCCAGGTTACAAAACCACCATCAATCAGTATGAGGACAGGCTGTTGATGGTAGCGGAGATAACTCACAAAGTAAGTTATTATCTGTAAATAGGTCATCAATATGCAAATATTTTTTTTATATCACTCAAAACTCAAAGTGCTTTATTTCCTTTAGACCTTACAGGACTCTTGGACACGTCACACGTCACAAATTATAAACATACTTAAAACTAGGAAATAAAGTGATCACTTTGATCTTTCGTTCACTTCAATCTTTTTGAGGTAAAGTAAAGAAGCGAACAAGAAACCTTTACCTTGTTAGATTGTTAGTTTTCGAGTTGGAGCAAAACTCGTCCCAAGCTTTTTTATCGTCTAGATAATCTGATATTTTGTAGTAAGCCTTTTTACATAGGATTTTTTTGACAATTTGTTTGAATTTATTTATTGATAATTTTTGCAACTCACTAGGAGTTTTGTTGTAGAAGCGTATACATTGCCCTTTAAAGGATACATTTATCTTGTTTAGCCTAGTTTTGGGCACAGCAAGTTTATTCTTATTTCTAGTATTTAAATTATGTATGTCGCTATTTTTAGGGAAACGATTGATATTTTTATGAATGTACAACAAGTTTTCATAAATGTATTGACATGGTACTGTCATTATGTTAATTTTTTTGAATTTATCACGTAGGGATTCTCTGGGACCCATATTATAGATTGCACGAACAGCCCTCTTCTGCAACACAAATACGGTGTTTATATCTGCAGCGTTCCCCCACAGCAGTATGCCATAAGACATAATACTATGGAAGATGACATAATACTATGGATATACATGTTTTCTCAATTAAGTTGGGTGTTTTTATCTTGTGGTTTATTGTAGGTGCTCAGAATGGATACTGTCCTGCAGATGCTCAATGACTATGCCCAAAACAAAGGCAACAACTACAAAAAGTTATTCTTGGAAGACATTGTAGGTAAGTAAATTATTGCAATATTATGCAACTCGGAACAACTTGTTTCGAGTTGTGCCCATATCAATGATGTGCAATTACCTTTTACCTCAATTACCTCTTCGGTTTTGTAATCCCCTAGCTTATAACATGGCATAGAGAGTAAAGTCTAACATTCCTAAGTAGAAAATATATCGCCTTTGCACTAACCATGTACAGTGGCCCATGAGTGTTTATTTCCTTTCTAGATAGAATAAACATTTTCAACTACACTATCCTAAAAAATTGTGGTTGAAGACCTAATCCAGATAAATAAATATATATTGATAAATAATATCATCTAAGAATAATGTAACATTATTTTGTATTGCCATGTTAGCTCATCTGTTAGTATATCTAGTTTCCTACAATATATTTATATTTAATGGTGCGGCCGATGGAACACACTGATCTAGAAAAAACTATTTACTCTAGCCCTAATACATCCAAATTGAATGCCAACCTAGGACAAGTATTTATGTGACAAACAATAAATGTTTGTTCTGTGTCTGTATGTATTTCCATAAAAAGTATCCAAGTATTAAATCAGTTATTGGACTTGTTTTGCTAGAGATAGATTGCTTAGTTTGTGGTTAGATGGCTCTGTGTTAAATGTCTTACGATATTTAATTATTAGCATTATTTGATCAATGTTTATTTTATGCAGGCAAAATTGTCCTGACCACCTACAACAACAAGACATACCGTGTGGATGATGTATCTTGGGATGTATCTCCTCGTGCCACCTTCAAAATGAGGGATGAACAGATAAGCTACATGGACTATTACCACAAGGTGAATTATAAACTTACTAGCTTGCGCCCGCGAATTTGTTTGCGTTGACTTTAGAATTGGGTTCTGAGAGAAATTAAACATTTGTAAGTAACAAAAGAGCAATAGTTTTATCTATCATGAAACTTGCACTACTTAGTTGCATAGATAAAAAGAAAGGGTACGGTTTATTCCGGAATAATGTTCCATAAGACATCTATATCAAATTTCAAATGGATACGTCTTGTAGTTAGTTTCTTAGGGTTCCATTCTTAAAGGGTAAAACTGGACCCTATTACTAAGACTCCGCTGTCCGTCTATCTGTCTGTCTGTCCGTTTGACAACAGGCTGTATCTCATGAACCGTGATAGTTAGACAGTTGAAATTTTCACAGATGATGTAAGAAACAAAATAAAATAAATATTTAAGGGGGCTCATATACAAAAAACGTGATTTTTTACATTTTTGTAGATAATGGTACGGAACCCTTCGTGTGCGAGTCCAACTCGCACTTGGCCGGTTTATTATAATCCCACACGATATTTTTTTTAAAGATTTTCCCGGGCTAAATCAAGTAATAAAGTATATGTGTGCCAAATTTTGTCCAAATCCGTTCAGCTGTTTTTGGGTGATTGAGTAACATACATCAAACTTTAACATTTATAATATTAGTAGGATGTTCATTTTCTGATACTCTTGCAATTTTTCACTTGAAACATGTTTTATGTTGCCTGTATTCATTATTATGTTGCTCACTACTATCATTCTATAAAATATCTTAAATTCATACATTTTGTAACATCTTGGTATAAATATAATCTTTAGCTTTACATTAACCCATTGACCGACGACTACCACAGTCATATGCAAACAATGTTTCGTTATTTCTTAACTAAAGGCAGCAAAATATGTACCTACTTACACATTTTCCTAAATATAATCATAACTTAACGGTTGATTTCAATACTTTTAAAAATTGTTTTTACAGAAATATGACATCAGGATCTATGATCAGACCCAGCCAATGTTGATCCACCGCTCGAAGGCGCGCGACATCAGAGCGGGAATGCCGGAACTTGTGTACTTAGTGCCGGAGCTCTGCCGCCAGACCGGCTTATCCGACGAAATGCGCGCGAACTTCAAACTGATGCGCGCTTTGGACGGACACACTAAGATTGGCCCTGACAAGCGTATTGCTAAACTCCTGAGCTTCAACCGACGTCTGACGTCCAACAAGGAAGTTGTACAGGTACCTTTCTTTGATTTAGATTAGTTGTGTTGTATGTTACTTTTTAACCCCCGACGCAAAAAGAGGAGTGTTATAAGTTTGACGTCGATGTCTGTGTGTATGTGTGTCTGTCTCAGCGTTGCCAGTATTTTTTTTTTGCCAAGTCGGGATTTTGGTACTTTTTGAGTGAAAAAAGCGGGATTCTTTCGTCGAAAGCGGGACATAGTAAAAAAACGTATATAATCAGAAGTTTTTAAATATTTATCTTTTTATTTGAGTTCAAATAACGTTTACGTGACAATAGATAGCAAAAATAGCCATAGAAAATGTATTTTAATAAAAATATGATGTTTTAAATCAGATTTACCCGTGACGAACCCCTCTCTCCCGCGCGCTTATCATTACGCGCCGGGCGCGCGGCCAATTCACACCTGTCTGTGCCACCCGCCCGTGCTTCCTCAGCACGCTGCACGCACAGTCGTTATTCTTGAAAAGCGGGACTAAGCCTGTCCCGCGCGGGACATTTAATTTTGATTTAAAAATCGGGACGTCTGGCAACGCTGGTCTGTCTGTAGCATCGTAGGTCTCAAACAGATGGACAGATTTCGATGCGGTTTTTTATTTTTATTTGAAAGCCTGTTTCCTTGTGGTGGTTCTTAATTGTTTGATTAATTGCATAAGGGGTTTTTAATTTTTTTAATGTATCAATATTATTATCGGCTGACATAGCAGCAGTACCTATGTTTGTGTCAAAGACAAGTATCAATATTTTGTATAGTATATTACATATCTATCTAATCTAATACCTTTAAACGAGCAATTCTTGTATGTATGTATATATATATATATATATATATATATAATTTTAATCTCGGAAACGGCTCCAACGATTTTCATGAAATTTTGTATGCAGGGGGTTTCGAGGGCGATAAATCGACCTAGCTAGGTTTCATTTTTAGAAAACGTCGTTTTATCCGTGTTTTCAGCCGAGCAAACGTCATCCAGGTACTGGTAGTGAAATGTCAACCAATATCAGTATGTGTAAAAACTGTCCCGCATTTATTGTGCCTATATTATTTACAGGAATTGGGCACATGGAACTTGACACTGTCTAATGATCTGGTCAAGTTCAAGGGTCGTTTGTTGCCAAGGGAGATCATCTTGCAAGGTGGAAACGCTCGCTATGAAGCCGGTGAAACCACCGAAGGCTGGACCAGAGATATGAGGTAATTATATTATAAAATAAAAGAAAAATAATTTTTATCTTTTTTTTTAATGGTTGATATATGATATATTACAGCTCATCTGGTGTGATCTCTATGCACATACAAATGATAGCTATATGCTTAACACCCAAATCTCTGTGTAATTCCAATGTCAATGAACTGCTTAATATGTAATTTAACTGGCAATTAAAAAACAGACTGAGCACCTAAAATAATAGTTCAATATATAAATACAATTTAGACAACAGGTAACACTTTATTTGTGACATAAAAATAAGATACAAATCATAAAGAAACAACATGAAAATTTTTTTAAAGGAAAATAAAATATTTTTGTCACAAACTGGCATCAAACTCAGCATAATGCCGACTGCACTGTATTGACCAACCGCTTAATATGAAGCTTATAACAAAATATTCATATATCTATATTTATTTATAAAACATTCGGATATAATGACTTCGTTAATAGTGACATGTCGCTTATTATGGACTCTTATGATTTTTAATAAATTATGTCCGGTTATAGTGACCGACATTATTCCTAACACCTTCAGCAGTGTTCGGGAGGGTCACGTGACGCCCGACGACGTTCGGCGCGTGTGTGGCACGTGACTTTGTTTTGTTTGAGTCTTGTTTTTGTTATGATTGATAGTCGAAGGTCGAGCATTATTTGTTAGTGAGTTGTAAAAAAAAATGACATCTCAATGCCGTCGGAAAGCATTTACGATTGAGGAGAAAGGTGCAATAATATGCAGATTAGAAAATATATAGTATTACAGACTTATGACAATATAAAAAAAAAAAACTTTATTGATTTCTTATGTAAAAAAATATAAAATGTACTTTTTACATACAATTTTTAAATATTTTGATTGAATTTGCTGTTTCTCTACATACATATATACCTAACAAAAACAAGAGGTTATTTTCTACAAAATGCTTTGTATGACGTGTTTGTCATTTCCCTTCGATGTCATTATAAACAGATTCCACTGTACACATAATAATATTTCCTTTAATAAATATAATTTAATAGCTTTAAGAAATTGAGTTACTAATTCTAATTTTAGTGAACATAAAAGAATCAAAACTTCTTTTTAAATTTAACAGGCATAAAGTTTGACTACAGTGACATGGCAAACGCACATAGCCTGACCAGACTAAATATGTATTATATATAAATTGTTTTCAGGTCGAAACCTCTCCTGACTGTCGTGGAATGCGCTTCCTGGGCTGTGATCACTCCTGAAAGAATGCGACGCGATGCTGAAGGCTTCATCGAGCTGATTATGAAGGCTGGCCATGGGTGCAACTTCAGGATGCCAAGACCGGAAATAGGTCTGAATTGTTTCAAATCAAGTGTTTTTGTTTCTGAATTCCCACTGCTGGACATAATCTATCTACTATAACCCCATTAAGATGTCCAAAGAATACCTCAAATAGGTAATATGCTTCATACCCTCTAAACGGAGTTAAGAGTCTTTGAGGAAGATGTCATATAAAATATCAAAATTGTATCTGTACTCTAAATATTTATCAGTCCATCAGTTTGTCAGTATCGTTGTAGGGCTATAGTGATATCATTATAATATAGGAGCAGTAGTGTAATTACCTGACTATATACTGTAGTTAACAGTCCTTAATAATTCTTAAACTGACATCAATACATCACAGATAAGAAAAACATTTGTGAGTTTCATGAATGACTTCCTTGTCTACAGTCATAGATAACAGATAAGGGGAAACATATGTAATTTCCATGAATTATTTCCTTATCTAGTCATAGATAATTCTTAAACTGACATCAATACATAACAATTAAGATAAACATTTGTGCATTCCATGAATGATTTCTTTGTGAAAATGTGGACATTCACTGGATTGTGATAGTTTTGGACTCTGCATATTTATAAGGTATTCTGCATTTACACAATGGCAATACAAATAGCCATGATATATAGATTATAATTCATTATCGATAAGGAATAAATTATATAAACATATAAAAATCTCGTGTCTCGGTGTTTCTGGTCGCACTCCTCCGAAACTGCTCGACCGATTTTTATGAATTTTTGTAATGTATATTTGGTAGGTATGATAATAGATCGTAAAGTATATTTTATACCGCTAGGATTGGCTACTTTTAATCCCGAAAAATGTATCGGGTAACACCGCAGGACGCAGCTAGTAATATATAATTTTCATCCATTATAGTTCAACCGTAAATCTTAATTTCATCTATTAATTTTTTGAAAAACCTTGTATTTTATGCCCAGGTAGCACTTGACGTTATTTTTTTATTAGAATTTGGATCAAATTTGCTGATAAAATACTAAACCTTACATATATTATCTCTTATTTCAGTTCCGATAAGGTATGATGGGCCAATGGAATACGCAAACATGTGCGAAAACGTGATTGCCAAAAGAAACCCTGCACTGATCCTGTGTGTACTGTCTAAGAATGTTGGCGACAGGTTAGTTCAGTAAATTCATTATTAGTCGCTAAGTTGTTTACTTAGCCAAAGGACTTAACAAAGTCAATAAGTGTATTGAAGTGATGAGTGTAGTGTATTTAAGTGTATTCTAGTAATCTATCCACTAATCTGTCCGAGTTCGCCGTCTTTTTATTTCAATATTCTTTATATATTTTATTTCTATTTAATGAACACCATCATGGTGTGTATCGTTGCATCACTATAGAGACACGAAGCAAAACATAACCATAATTTTAAATGCAGATTCCATGAGTAGCTTTTCACATTTGGCAGTTCCTAATCCATCCATAATATAATCTAAAATTTTGGAACGGAATGCCAAAAATCAGCTCACTACATTGTATAATTTTATAAAATTTGGCGTTTTTTTGGAATGTTTGTTTTTTATTTATATTGTTTTATCTAATCTATGTCTATAATCTAATACTTTTAAACAATCAATTCTTGTATATATATAATCATAATTTCGGAAACGTCGTTTTCATGACCAAACTTAACTTTCACTTACTTGAATCTAACGTATTTGTAGCGATGATAGTTCAGTGGTTATAGCACAGTCGGTTCATGAGCTTAAGCTGCCGGTGAAGGAAACCATAGCATAGTGGCACTACTTTCTAGTACTGGTTAGCTACCCTTAAGTTAGAAATCTGCCACCCATCATTTAACGGTGTGTACCGGCAACTTCACTTGAGAGCCAGTTCTATTCCAGCCTAGGTGTGTTTACCATCTTCGCACTGGCACTTAACATCAGCTGAGCTGTCGTCAAACTCCTAACCTAACGACTATAAAAAAATAACACACAAAATGTACAAAGTTCTATGCCAAAAA